>CATIUR010000003.1:41537500-42075000 GCA_949592205.1 Helichrysum umbraculigerum
AGTGTATCTGTACACATACCCATTAAGAATATTTGTACTGATACCCGGCACAATACCCGTAGGGTACCCAATTAGTAATACCCATCAGTTTTCATATTTATTCGCGGGTTTCGGTTATCCCATGTATGCAACTTTAGCAAAACAAAAAAATTTAGTTATTGAAAATACAACGCAAATTTGAAGCACAGAAAAAAAACGATACCAAAATACCATAAACTGTAGTATATTCAAGATTTGAAATCTTATAGCTAACAATTTAACTAATTGATTAACTAATTCAAAGTTTCGATACGTTCAAGATAACGAACAATTTCATGTTTTCATATTATATAAAATTAAAATGTAATAATCATGAAAATTCAAATATAATAGCGTATGGTATAATGTTCACCAGTTGATGTGTACACTATCTTATTATATATAAAAAAATTCGTATATATAGTATATAAAGCTCAAAATAATAATAATAACAATTATACAGCTATGGATACAGATACTTAAATATTTTTCATAAATGATTATGCGAATTTCGCAGGTGCTAAACTAGTTATATTAATATAAGATAATATAAAATGTATAAATGTGGTATTGAGTAAAAGCCAATTAAGGTTCACCTCATAGACTTTTAAAAAAACTTAAAATAAGATATCAAATTAATAAATTAAATATAGAGATACGGCCTAAAGAAACAAAATATATGTATGTATTTCTATCTATCTATCTATTCTATAAGAAAAATCTTGGAAGGATAATAGCCATTAGATGGAAATCAACAATAAAGATTCAACATTTAATTTGATTAATGACGTACTTAATCCCATTTTTTGTGTGATTATAGACTAATATACCCTTCTATATTTACAATATACACCCTTCTATATTTACAATATTAATCATTTGTTTTTCCCTTAGTTGTAGATAACTCCTCCAAATATGTAGTTAATAACTACTTCATTATATTTTCCATAACTCAAACTATTCCTACAATCTACTTTATTTTTTTCCTAAAAAAATCCCCGAAACATTATTTTCCAGTTCCAAAAAATTCATGGTTTCATTCCATGACTCAGTGATTTAAATTCCTATACGATCGCTTTTTTTGAATTCTTTTATAAATTTCTAATTTCTAATTCTTGGATTAGGGTTGACAACGGGTTGGGTTCGGCAGGTTTTAGTGTATATGTGCCCATTCCCCAGTAGAATATTCGTACCCATACCCGGCTCAATACTCGATGGGTACCTAATTAGTATTATCCATCGGTTTTTCGGTCATATTCGCGGGTTTCAGTTATCCCCATTATGTAACTTTGGCCAAACAAAAAAAAATGTTTAGTTATTAAAATACGATGCAAATTTGAAACACGGCAAAAAAACGAAAGCAAAATACCATAAAGGCATAAACTATAGTATATTCAAGATTTCAAATCTTAAAGCATAGATTTAATTAACTAATTCAAAGTTTTGGTACGTTCAAAATAACGAACAATTTCATGTTTTCTTAGCATAAAATATTAAAACGTGAAGTAATAATCGTGGAAATCCAAATATAAAAGCGTATGATATAAGGTTCACTAATTGATAATATAATAACAATCTCATAGCTTTAGCGCATTTCTTGAATATAACTTACATTGTTCTTGAAAAGTATATCTCAAAAGTCCTCACTAACTTCTTGAATATACATATATATGATGAGACTTAAGTATATTTTACGGACGATTTCGCGAATTTCGCCGGTCTCAAACTAGTTGTTATAGTATAGTAGGTCTCTAATTGCATGAGTTTCATATATACACGTCTTTTTAATCCGTATAATTAAATTAAATAGAATTTTTTTTTTTTTTTTTTTTTTGCCTAATAGATGTGACCATATATGAATTATTATGCATGCATGTAAGATTTAATAATGAACTTTATAATCAAGATGTCATGTCTTACCCACATAATCTTAAATTATATATAAGAAACACAATTATGATGTCATCATTGACAAATTAAATTTAATTTGTCAATTAAGCCCTTTAATTTTAGAAAATTTTAAAATAAGATCCATAACTTTATAATTTTTTTTAATCAACTACTCCCTTACACATAAAAAAGTTAATTCATTAACTAAAACATTATCCAAATCGATAGGTAATGTTTCTATTTTCAATTCACCGAGTAGGAATAAAATTAATTGAAAAGCTTAATATAACTTAAAATAATTACTTTTTTCCACTAACTTGGTTTCAAAATATTTTATAAATCCATTTACATAAAGTAGTATTGTCATGAATCCAACTAAATGCTTAATATACATATTAACTTACACACTTTATTATTAGAAACAAGATTCTAAATACGAAATCTCATTAGAAATCAATGGCCCGTGTGTATACACGGGTGTAAAGTCTAGTTATAAATTAAAATATTATGGTCAATTGGTTTACACTTAAAGGTTTGACCATGTACCTCTTTTAACATCTTCGCTGTATACAAAATCTTATCTTATAATTTATATATTGGATATTGTTGACACTTCACACCAAAATATATTATTTTCTTGAAATGAAAGCAAATAAAATTACACAAATTAAATTGTGAGCTCCAAGTGTAAGGGTAAACAAATGTATATGTTCGTGGAAAAATTATATATATATACGTGATGGGTGAGTTCAATTCATTGCATTCCTATAAAAAAAATAGTTACATGTATATTTTGTTAATCCACAAGATAAGTGTTTGTTTATATATCATGCAAATTAACTAATCATGATAATTAAATGCCAATATGCTCATCAAGTGAGTAATGACTAATGAAAACCATAAATAATGGGGATTTAATAACCTACTCGCTTAATTAAAATGCATTATCATCAATTAATTATTGGGTGAAATATTATAAATTAATTTATTGAATGATTAAAGGATTAAATTATCTAAGATTCTTTTGTTAGGAGCTGATCAATTACATGCCCTCCTATATATTAATCGTTGGTCGAAAATTAACAAGAAATCATCTAAAAGGAAAATAAGACATCTATTAAGATTAGCTAAACACCAAAGGGCTATTAGTTCACGGGTATCGTGGTAACCTTCCAACCATGAGGTTGGGGTTTCAAGTCGTGGGATGGGATATATATTCGTGATAGTGAGGTGTCAGAGTACTTGCCTTTCTAAAAATAATAATAAACTAAACTTTTTCTTTGTATGGTAAACAAGAATATTTGGGAATACCACTAGAAAATAGGCCGAGTTTGCTTCCATTTATTATTAACTTCATGAAATTGATCCATAACTCAATTTCATTTTATAAGAATGTTAGGTTTAAATACAAATTAATGTGTGATTTAACAAATTCTTTCACATCTTAAAATTTTAATTTCTTTGAAGAACTCTATTTTTTTTCAAAAAATTTTGTGAACCTAACAAACGGGCTGATAATAGTGAGGAACACTTATGGTTAATCTATTATGGGCATTATGGTGATTTACATTTTAATTGATTTATAATAGTCGTTAAACGCATAAGTTGTCCAATAAATAATTGGTCCAAAATGCTTCTCTTCCTTCTCGTCAACTATTTGTCATATGATTATTGCTCGTATAAATTAAACGTTACTACTATTATAACATTTCAACTTCTTATTAATCACTAACGAATCTCTAACATACTTAATTTAATTTATCGTTATTTAACTCATGTATATAAACTTTAAAATTTGAAATATACAAAATCACTCATAAACAAAATAACATTTATGTAATTCAAACTTAAGTCAATTAACAATATGAGATGATACAAAATTACAAATATATGAAAAAACTTATGATTGAGAACAATTTTTTAATAATTCATACATGCATGTAATTGATCTATTTAATTTAATTTAATTAAATTAATGAAATAATATAAAAGATATAACTATTCACTACTTAACGCGGAATCGCGTTGTTTTAACAAGCTTCTGAAGTAAAATCCGACTTAATTAGACACAACCGAGCATGAAGATTATTTTCATAGACATGGATTTGCTCGGAAGTTGCCTTTAATGATCAAGAAACATGGCAAACATCAAATTATTTCCAGACATTGATTCAATAATTTATTTATTTATACTATTACGTAAAATGAGCTGAAAATCATTCTGCATGTTCTTGTATATCTTTGAATGTTTCACATTACAGCAACCAGCTGTTTATTCTTGCTAGGTTGTCCAACATAAGAACACTTCATGCAATCATTCATACAATTGGGACTTTTTAAATACAAAAGAATTTAACTGTTGTAAGTAAAGTAACTAAATCAGAAACTACCAAATTTTTATAAACCCACAAAATCCTTTTTAATATAAAAAAAAGTATAGGCAAAAGGACATTTAAATTTTTCACAAAAAAAAAAAAAATATACTAATTATCGTAACATCGTAAGTTACTAAATTGTTGCATAGCATAGTATGATAAATTGTCATTCAAACCCGGCCATTTACAAACCCTGCTATTATAGAGATGTCTCCATATTTATATTTGTACCCATCAAATATATAATGACTGTTTGCATTCCTAATCATCAGAAAACACCGTCTTCTTCCCTGCAAAAAACGACAACGATTCTAGTTAAAAACTAGAAGTGGCAATCACAGTAACTGCAAAATGAACAGAGTCGAGACAGCCCATTTACATTTTAGTCTCTTCTCTTGGTTTCCATAAATTATAAATGTTGTAAATATGATCTAAAGAGCTTCCTGTTCCATATATAAAAACGAGTTGGAAGGTTTTAACTCTTGCAAATACACTTTGGGTGAATTCTGACCTGCTTTGACCGGTTCATTTGTTTTCATTTTTTTAATTAAAATTTTTTTCTGTAACCAAAATCGCCTCGCTTATACATATATGGGTCAAAAGTAATGATAAAAGAAGGCATACCTGTAGCAATTGTAGTCATACTTGGTTTGCTAGGTCCACGACTTTTGGTAACACGACCACCATCTCTGCCGTTACGACCTGTGGGCCCACGGCCATTATCTCTACTGTCACGACTTCGAACACCACGGACTTCACCACTTCCAGATCCTAAATTATCACCTTTTGGCCTAGCCTTCTGCACAGTTATCTTGCACCCTCCAACTTCAGATCCATCAAGTGCCATAGCTTTATTGAACACATTACTGTCTGCAAAATCAATATAAGCTATCCTGCAAAAGGTCAAATAAAAAAACATCAACTTTATATGCGGCAAAGACCCCAAAGTAACATTGTAAATTTCGAAAAATGAAAACGAGTTCGAACCCTTTCGGAGTCCCAGACTCGTAATCTTTAGGTATCGATATTCGTGAAATCTCTCCACAGTTGACAAAATGCCTTTTAAGAGTACTCTTAATCTGCAACAGGCAAAAAAATCGGCACATTAAAATTTTAGGTTAAATAATATACCAAAGATTATGCTAATAACACGTTTATGATAAATATTGGAGCATACGTTTTCAAAACTGCTACTAGCATCAAACCCTCGTACAAACGCCGTCATCCCCTCGCCCTGTTTTCCCTTCTGGTAAGATTTCTCCTTGCTGCAGTCGAATTGAAATAAGTTCACAATCACCATTTTCAATGAATTTATCAAACTGTATGTTGCAAGAAATCATACCCGCTACTGGGAGCGAATACCCTGACTCCAGTCCTTTCCTTTGCAAAATCAAGCCTCACTGGACGATCTTTTAGCATCTCATTATTTAGTTTTCGAGCCTGGAATAAAATCATTTAGCAAAAAAAACTTTAAAGATGAGACACATGTAAAGAGCACACTAACATATCACTAAACCTAAAATTTGAGGATGTCATGATATGGCATGATTCAACAATAAACTAGTTTAACAAATATAAAAATCGAACCTAAATTACTGCCACGTGAATATGAAATTGTAGAACAAATTAAGCACAAAACATACCTCATGAGCCGCTTCCACAGTGGAAAATTCAATATGCCCATAGCCTGCAAATTGGTCATCTTTAATGGCAAAGCGAATGTCAACAATCTCACCAGCATCTTTAAAGAAACTCTTTCTGTTGCAACAAGTACATGTCAGAAAAGATACAGGTGCGATAAAGCTGTAAATAACGAACAATATGGAAAAGCACATACACATCTTCCTTTTCAATCGAGTAGTTTAAATTGCCCATAAACAAGGTCTTGGATCCTGTGGCTTGAGTAACCTGGGTTTGAGTAACCTGGGTTTGAGGCTGCATCATTAAGAAATGTGTTAATACAAATGTGCAATCAACAATCTGAACAACTATAAATGTGATACAAAAAGGAACCAATTAAAACACTTACCATTTCCGTAGCAGATGGAGTATCAACCATTTTCACATCAGTGCCCTGCAATTGACAAAAGTTCTTAGAAGTAAATGGAAGTGCCATTGGGTGCAACTTAAAGATAGACATACGTAAATACATACAAACTTCAAGCCAACCCGATAGTAGAAAGAAGGCTTTCAAAATTCATACATTTATAATATGTAAAAATACAAACTAAGGCCTATGTTTATCATATTTACTTGCTCAATTCATAATAGTGCAAACAATTAGAAAAAAATAACTTATTGTATTGCCTTGCTTTCTTCTCTTACAAAGCACAATTGTTGGTGTTTTTTTAATTTTAGCCTTGTTTCTAATTTTTCTTTATGTTGAAGTAAAGAATAAACACAATTTCACTTGTGTTCCTTTAAATCTCATATTCTGATAGAAATTTGTTTTTGCAGTAGATACATATTCACAATGATAGAATACTTAACAAGAAACCTTACACTTTTTTTCAGGGTAACAGATGGACGTTCATCTTCCTCGGAACTCTCATCTTCTTCTGACTCCTCATCGGAACTACTACTGCTAGCTCTTGTTGCATCTTTTTTAGTCTGCAAATCAGTCACATAGCTAAACAGATGACACCCAAAATTCAACCAACAGTCATAAAGATTTAAACTATCACCTACCTTATGCACAAACTGTGGCTTAGATGGCTCTTCATCAGAACTCTCATCAGACTCACTGCTCTCCTCCATTGCAGCTTTTGCATTCTGTTTTACATCTTTTGTAATAGAAGGCTGTATAATGCAAACGTCAGATGCATGATAAGTCAGATAAGTTAAGGCTAAAATAAAGAGGTTGATTTGTGTTAAATTTAAAATGTATTCCTAATGAAAGAGTTGATTGTCATTCAAAATGTATTCAAATGCTTAAAATCTCCGAAATTGGGGTTACATTAGAGAAAGGGAGAGATTATTAGTGTGATGATATAGTCTTTTCAATATAATCTAGCACAGCGAGGAAAAGTCTAGTGCAATATTTACAACAAAAATAAAACGATAAAATAAAAATAGTCCTGGGTCACACAACCCAATCCATTTTGATCAGACCAATAATCACCCATCGTGGCACTTACCCAACCTGCCCATTTTATCACCTCTACGATATAGTTAATATACAGAGGATTCTTTTGTTGTTCATAAAAAATCGAAAAAAAAACTTAGAAGAAGTCAAACACAATTATAACCTTCATCTTTTTCTTCTTAGGCTCTTCACCATCAGATGAACTCTCTTCTGAGCTTTGCTCTTCGGTAACACGCTTCTGTTCACAAACGAAAGACAATGAACCAACAATATTACAAACTACATACAACATTGGCTAATGTACATAAAAATATGAATAATGTGTTTATATTGAATTTTTTTAAAAACTATCTTGTTCTCAAAAAGAATTATTGGAAGTATTAGTTTTTGTTTTGCCTTTCACTATTACTTAAATCGGGGTCTCTAACACTAATATATCCTGTACAATTCGGGAAGTCACAGTTTGCAACCCAGTTTTCTGACACAAAGAACACCACCAATCCCAATAGAAATACATCCACCCATGTTTAATAAGTTTGACGGGTCCAAGTTAGAAAATGACCCAAACTTCTGACATTTTAAATTAAGTGGAAATTGGTAATGAAGAATGAGAAATTACAGATTAGATAAAAGTATCTAACTGTGCGATGTTTATCTTTGTGAATGAGGCATGATTTGTGTATTAATGTGGAATGTTTGGTAATGGAGAAATCGTCTTTGCAAAAAGACTGAGTTACTTCACCTTTTTTACGTGGGTTTAAAACCCTTACTTCACCTTTTCTTAAATAAAGTATTCAGTGGGTGTCAGAAAGCTGGGTTGGAAACCCCGACCTCTAAAATTGGACCAGGATAAAGTCAGGGTTAGAGATCCCGATTCAAGTAGGAGTGAAAGGCAAAAGAAAAATAGGTACTTCCAATGATTCCATTGATAAACCAAGTAGTATTAAAAAATTCGTTTATATTTGTCTGACAGTACGCGTTCATGTGAAAAGAAGCACAAACCTGCTTAGTTGCAACAATAGCAGCAGGCTTCTTAGAAGGAGCCTCTTTAACCTGAAAACATTAACCAGAATCCCTTGATCACCAAAAAGTATACAGCTTCACCGAATCCCGAGAATTAGAGTGACCATTTTGATGATCTTTTCTATAATGTGACGAGTAAAAATTGCTTAAAAGAAAACATGTCAAATTATCTAAAGTCGCCCAAAGTATATTTTTAATGTATTATTATTCTGGCACAGATAAAATATAAGTATTTTGATCAACTACTTATTGATTAGAAAAAATTTTCATATAAAAAGTATTTCGGCTCAACTCACTTGACCGCTACCAAATAATCATTCATTTTGAGCTATTAATTAACACACCCTAGACCCAAGCTGCCCATTTTCCACCTCTACTGTGAATTAATTTTAATGTTTTACCATTAAAATGGAAAAGAAAAAAAAGGTTAAATGAAAGGACGACTTTGTATTACATCATCTGAATCACTCTCATCAGAACTATCATCCTCTGAATCATCGCTTGTCTCATCAGAACTATCATCCTCTGAATCATCGCTTGTCTCATCAGAACTATCTTCCTCTGAATCATCACTTGTCTCCTCCTTTTTAGCAGTGACTCCCAACTTCTGTTGAGCGGCCACCTTGACATTACTCTGTAATTTAATTTTATTTTAATTCATTCCCAACTTTGTTAAACATGAGTGTAAGAAAGTGTATTATACAAGATCACATACCTCTTCGTCAGAGTCGCTCTCATCTGAGCTAGAGTCTTCAGAGCTCCCACTTTCTTCTTTTCTGGCAGCGACTCCCAACTTCTGTTGAGTGACCACCTTGACATTACTCTGTTAGTTAATTTTATTTTTATTCATTCCCAACTTTGTTTAATATTCCATGAAATACAATGTATTATTATACATGATCACATACCTCTTCATCAGAGTCGCTCTCCTCTGAGCTAGAGTCTTCAGAGCTCCCAAATTCTTCTTTTTTGGCAACAGATCCATTCTTAGTAGCACCAAATTGCAGCTTATTTGCTTTCTTGGTCACCTTATCATTCCATCATACAAAGATAAATTTCAAATTTGGTAAATCATTCAAGACAAGTTGATATAGCGCAACAAGATGAAATAACATTTGTAAAAGTTTGGTCGACTCTTTCACCCGTTTAGAAATACAAACATAGCCCGGACCGACTTGTTCATAAGTAAATAGGAAGAAATTTCCAACTCTATTTTATATTTAAGAAGGTCATAAGAAAAAAACAAAAATCCATCTTACATCATCTGAACTGTCTTCACTGTATTCAGAATCTGACTCATCACTGGACTCCTTCTTGGAAGCCGCAACAGCAAGCTTAGGTTTTGTAGCTGCAGTTCTGTTGTTTTTTGTTTTCTCCTATACAAATGCAAGCATTTTTAAGATAATATATACAAACTATTCGTATCATACATCATATCAGCCAGACAGATGTTAGTTAGTGAAATTATATGTGGGAAATGGGGAATAATACCCGCCCAAGATTAACAATCCAGATCCGTCGAGAGCTGGTGGTATTCCCGGTTCCACGGGTTTGTGGGGTATTCGTGGAGCCACGGGTTTGCCTACCAGGTCAACAAAATTGTCTCGGGTGGGAATTCCCTGGTTTGGAAAAAGAAAAAAAAAAAAAAAGATTTACAGTTTAGAAACCAGGTGACAGAGACACATTCATCTTAACTCTCGCTATTATCTAAAAAAAAAATCATCCAAACTATCAAACGCCTTGGCCTTACCAACCATATTGCCAGTTACACAATTTCTGTTGTAGTATACTGTTTCACAGAAGTTCTGGCTGCTGCAAGATGCTTTTAGGATGTATGAGAGTTATCAACTAAACCATTATCTCCACCAAACATATTTACCAAATCATTGCCTCTCTATAAATACATTCCTAATTAATATATTTCTTTTTATCCTTTTTATCATCTACCACTATATCTATCCTTTTAAGCATATCATTACTTATTCTGATCAGTCTTTCAATAACAAATAACAACACCCACACTATGCGTGAGAATGCTGCCTACACAATAATTTAATAACCCAGAAGGACAAAACAACTTTTAATATATTAATAACTCATTGACCAAATATTTTGACTTACTGAAAATCTGAAATATCAATAACAACCAAAACGATATTTGATATCCAATACCTTTGTAGCACTTGAAACCAAAAAAACTATATTAATCAAACCACTAAAAAGTAAGAACAATAAGCATGCACATCACATTACTCCAAACCAATCTGATAATATGCTCCAAAAAGATTCAAGTGTTAACAAAAACTTTCAACAAAGTGCACCAAAACATTCAGTAAACTCTTGATTCTTTCACTCTTGCTCCATGAGCAGCTCCAAAAACAATATGTTAAATCGCCCCAAAACAATCCATTTATCAATTAGGCCAACTTTTTAAGTTGTTAAAACTAGACCAATTACTTAAAAGTTATAAATAAACCAATTTAAATGAAAATGAAGTACGGAGTAAAATGGAACACAAAACTAAAGAAACCAAGGCTCAATAATTAAATTAACAATTGCAACATATAGGCGAAGGATTCAATGGCCGGCAGGTGTGTGGCTACTGATGGAGTGGGTACAGGTGTTAGGCTATTGCAGTAAAATTTTATTTTTTTGGCAGCTATTTTTCATGAGTAACTAAAAAAACTGGAGATTAAAAAAAGAATTTAGATTAGGGATTATTTCAGTAAGAGGCAATCATTTGGTAAATATGTTTGTTTAGTCAAAAATTTGAAGTAGGAGGATGCAGAAAAATAATACAGAGTACAACTATCCTTCAATTAGAGATGGACTTGAAAAAACTTCGATTACTTAGTCATTTACAGATGCAATTCCACACAAAACATTCAGTATCAACATTTGTGTTCTAGAATGTATGCAAAACGATAAAATAATTAGATTTATATACTTAAACAAACCATGTATGCATTGGCTTGAAGGTCTAGCTTTAGAATAAAACAAAGTGTAGAGAAACTTACTTCATCGGACGAGTCAGAAGAGTCATCACTGCTACTTGATTCCATAGCAGGTTTCTTTATTATACTGGATCCCTTCTTGGTGGCAACCACAACCTTTATGGGTCATCAAAATAACATTGTCTCAGGAAGATATGTTCAACACAAATTAGAACGAGTTCACGATACGAACTCAATAAAACATGCATGATCAGATGCATAAATGGCAAAAGCATAAAATATTAGAGCTACCCAACTACAAATGATACCAAAAACACCACTATACGCAGAAGTAGCTTTTCAAAACTATTAACCAACATATACACAACCATGACAGAAAGGTGTGAGCGCAATATTAAAATTATTAACCTTTTGTTCCTCCTCTGACCCAGAACTGCTCGCTACTGAGGAACTACTATCTTTTTTCTTAGTAATCTTCTTTTGATTCTGTTTTAGAATACCCTGGTCCACACCACAGTTCACTTTAATCTATTAGTAAATTTGTAACCATTGTGCATTAAGAGCATTCTACTAAGGCATCTTGATTCTTTTATCGAGACTAGAGGTGACAGTTTCGTACCATTAATCGTAAAATGGGGTCCATTTAAGTTGTGTTTATCAGATCAATAATATTAGCATAAAGGAAAATGGATTAAAGATTGCCCAAAGTCTAATTTTAATGCATGCAGACACCTAAAACGTTTTTATTATAAAATTTAAGCAGTTATCATAGTATAGTTTTCGTAACAAATACATTATTTCTTTACCCAAAAAAAAAAAAACACATACATTATTTACCCAAAAGAAACAACGAAAAATGAGAAATTCAACCCAGACCCTTTTGACCCGTTACCAAACCATGTGAACTCTACTCAAGAGGTTAAAGAAAATGTGTTATCAAGATCTTTATGCATTCCCTATCAATAAAATTTCCATTTCCGCAACCACACAAGCACATATATATGCTTATGAATCAAGCTAACACCTCATGATTAAACAATCGGACCTTCCTTTGTTCCTCGTTGGACTCCGAAGAACTGCTTTCTGATGAACTTTCCACTTTCTTAGTGTTCTTTGTCTTGTTAACAGCCTTCTTTATCTCAACAGCCTAGTTCAAACAACCACATCAAATAATCAATGTTTCATTTATTCATTCAGTCGATTTGTAATCGTCAATGTGATTAATTGCTTGACGTCTTTTGTAAAGCATTTTGCTTATCAATTGTGGATCTTTATGTGATCCCTATGAATAAATCTAGCTTGTCAAAGTAATATATTTTTTATTAAATAAAAAGAAAAATATTAAGCAAGTCAGACCTTCTCTTGCTCCTCAGACTCGGAAGAACTGATTTCCTCTTTCTTACTGCTCTTCTTTTGAGTTTTTCTCACAACCTTCTTTTTATCAACAACCTGACCAACACCACCATTAACTGTCTTCTGCTTCTTTTGCTCAACCTTCTTTTCTTCCTCCTCTGGCTCAGAACTGCTCTCATCTGAAGAACTACTTTCTTCTTTCTTAGTAACCTTCTTTTCAGTCTTTTTCAAGACAGCCTAGTCCACACCAAACTTCATTTGATCAAGAATTGCTTTCATCGATTGGTAAATTTGTAATCATAACATATCAAAGAAAAATCCACAAAGCCATTTTTATTCGTTTATGAAGACTACAGATGGCAGTTCCGACCCAGTTAGTATGAACGCGTCCATTTAGGTTGTGTTTGTCTGATCAAACATATTAGCGTAAAGGAAAACAGAATGAAAATCCCCCAAATCCTAATTCTAAATCATGCAGCCACCTAAATCGTTTTTAGTCAAAGATTCGAATTGTTATAGCAATTATATTGTTTTTGTAACATATTCAATTTCATCATTTTCAACAAAAAAAAAAAAAAGATGCACAGCAAAATAAGACATTCAAGAGGTCTGTTCAACTATGTTTGTGTTCAGTTTTAAATTAATCCTCCTTGCCAGAATTCTGAAAATATTAGTAATCCTGAAGACGGTTGGATGCAGTGGACGTCTAGTATCCCTGTTTCTAAAATTTTCTAAGGTCCCAGCAGCATCTGCAACAACTGGAAGTGGTTTTATTCCAGTTACTGACCTTAAGTCTAAAGTGCTTCCAGCTATAAAAAGCTCTCCTAATTATGGAGGTGTGATGTTATGCTCGAAGTATTATGATGATCAAACTGGATATAGCGCAGCCATTATGAAAAATGTATACTCCGTATTATTTGTATAAATAAAAGTTGAGTAATATGCTAATGTGATCTTTACGTATCCCTACTAGTGAAATTTACATTATCATACACCCACACACACACATTATTACGAAAGAGCAGTAAGAGCTCATGAGTGAATAGTCAAACCTTCTTTTGTTCCTCAGACTCTGAAGAACTGCTATCTTCTGATAAACTGCTTTCCACTTTCTTAGTGTTCTTCTTTGTCTTGTTAACAACCTTCTTTTTCTCAACAGCCTAGTATACAACCATCAATTAACCAACATTTGATTTATTTTTTTCGTTCAGTCAATTTGTAATCGGCAATATGATTGACGGCTTGACGCACTTCGTGAAGGCATCTTGCTTATCAATGTGGATCTTTATGGGATCCCTATTAAGACATCTAGATTGTCAATAAGTAATATATATTTTTATGAAAGAAAGAGTAAAATCTTAGAAACTCAAACCTTATTATGTTCCTCCTCTGACTCGGAAGAACTGCTTTCCTCTTTCTTAGTGCTCTTCTTTCGAGTCTTTTTCTCAACCTTCTTTTTATCAACAGCCTGACCAGCACCGTCGTTAAATCCTACCTTCTGCTTCTTTTTACTCACCAATTGCTTTTCAGCAATCTCCTCTGCATCTCTCTTCCCTGTATTTACAAATTACAAAATTGTTATTTAATACACTAATATTTTATCATTATCATAGCAAATATGTTTATTACCAAAAAGTAACAAACTTACACCAAATTTTATTCCATCTAATGCATTTAAAAATGTTGAGGTGACACTATTGTAGAATATCACTTACTAACTAAATAAAGTTAGTTATAATAGTTCATTACATACATATGACAAGTTGAAGAAAGTTGGCTTAATTATATCACAATAATTCCCTAACAAAAACCAATATACAAAAGGTATAATTTACAAATTCACATACACCAAAATTCAATAATGTAGGAAACATGACCTATCTATCTATATATATATAACTAAAAGAGAATATCAGTTTGCTTATGCGGCTCCAATCATAGACTGCCACGTATGCGGTATGCATCAAGCATACGATTTCTCTGGTTTTATTGTTCCATTGTATACACTGCTGATGTGTCTTTGCATATCATTAAAGCCGGGTTAATTGCCAACGTTGACTGCATGTTAATTTGCATGGAATTGGTTAACTATCAGGGTTTCACGATAACTGTTGCTTCAATTTTGGTTAATTGATACGCTCTTTAATATCCAGCTGATACTTACCAATACTATCTTAATTTGTTAATTGTTTAATCATTTATGATGTCTTTACTGAAAGTTCAATTCTCAATTTCAAAACTTCAAATTCAGAATCAATCTAATACATTATATTAGTTAATATATAACCCCGGAAAGTACAAATCATTGTTGCAACACTCACACCAGGTGCAGGTATAATATATATTAATCAACTTCTGGCCTGCCCTTCTAATCGGATTATATCGTCTAGAATATACTACTCATGAGGTACATTTGATCAACTTTTTGCTTGACTAAAATGTTAATTAGAATAATTTGGGTTAGTCAACCACACCACGTACATTCTAATGCTGAACATTAAATTTTTTTAAGTATCCATAAACTGGTTTCATCTCCTACTGCTGATTTTAATTTTTGCTTGACTAAAATTTCAATCAACCACACCACATTCTATTGCTGGCAATGTAAAAAAGACTTCCCGGATTGGTTTCAGTGATTTCTGTATGTCATGAAACTAGTTTCACCTCCTACTGCTGATTATACCTTTCTTAATTTAATCGGTGATTGCAGGGCTTCGCCAAAGGGGCAGATCAGAGAGTCTCCATAGCTGGTATCGTTGTTAATCCTGATCTACATGGGCTGGTTTGAAGTGATTTTCAAGGACTGACAAGTTTTGGACATCGAATTTTATGTGATAACATGTGCAAAATGTACATTAGATGATGGTTATAATACCGAGTTTACTCAGTTTCAACAATTTAGAACCCTTCCACACAAAACTAATGGTCAATTCATGACTCTGGATACAGTCTTTTTAATTTAAAGAAGCTAGCTTATAAAACATGTTTATCTTGCATTGAAAAGCTTAGTGCTAGCTGCTAATGTACTTTGATCACTGGATTAAGCTATACAGCTTTAGGTCACGCTGCGATAACAAATGTAACAAAAAAAGCAAAGATTATAGTTCCAGGTGATCATGGTGTGTTTTGTACAATTCACGGTGGTCATCTTACTGATATTGGGAAATTACTTTTATTATTTTTCAGAACTTCGAATTCAGGGTCATGACGAGCTACAAACCTCTAAAGTTTAGTTTAGTGCAGTAGAGGCAAAGCATTCTACTATTTATTGAGTAAGAGTATTGCCATATGGCTTCTTTTTACATATGATAATTTACTGTTAAAAATATATGCTCAAAATCTGAATCAGTAGCCTAGGTTGGGTCACATATTAATTAGTTGATTGTGAACTTTTAAAAACGCCAATAACATAGGGGCATAAATATTAATATTCTTCGTTTATCATTATCAAGTACGTGTATGTCATGTACTTAACGCTAGTTATTATTATAAATAAATAAACATATAAACTCAAACCATTCCGATTTGATCAGTTGATCACTTATAACACAGAAACCATAACAGTATACCAAACAACTGAAGTTAGAGACAAATGTATATATCTGTGATGATTATGTGTGAATATTTATAGCATAATTCATAAATACATCAAAATAAATATACCTTTTTTCATCTTTTTGGCCTCTGCAACAACAGCAGTTGAATCAACCTACAAAACAGAAACAAAAAAAATTGATCAGATATATAAATGTATACGCAGATGTAAAATTCTATAAATACGTATGAATTACTGTACTTTAGAGGAAGCGGATTTTTTTGTTGATTTAACCATTCGAAGAATTGAATCGAACAGAACAAAAGAGATGTAAACAAAAAATAGGGTTTTACGAATGAGAGCGTGTGTAATTTTGATTTTTGAGTTTTGATGGGTGAAAGAGAGCGAGTATGACTGTATATATATAGGTTCGGTACGTTTGAATTAACCCTAACAATGGGCCCGTTTGTTTTCAACCTTATGGGCCCGGGACTCGAGTCGAGTACCGAAAAGCAAAACCCGTGACAGGGCGAGTTTGTTATATTTTAATGCGAATAATAATAATAATAATTCTTTGTGTGTCTGTGATCATGATTGAACTGAAAGGATGTTTGTGATGATGTTTTAACTAGATGCATAATTTAAGTTGAATTAAAATAATAAGAGTTTACATATACAAAAATTCATGAAAGCAAAGGAAGTCCTTGCAATCAAGAAAAATGGGAACGTATTTCATTATGGGATCATGTGAAGAGAATGTTGGTATTTAGTGTAGTAATGAAGTGAAGATGTTATAACTGAATGCATTATATAAGTGATGTTTTAAAACCCGGTTCCATCGGTCCGGTCTGAACGGTTGAACCGGAAAATTCAAAGTTGTCAGCTCATTATAAATAGGTTTTTAAGCTTTTCTAGGAATTCTTCAAACCGCCCAGTTTACCGGTTGATGAAACGCCCAATTTTTTTTTTTTTTTTTTTTACACATCTAATTACTCTTAGGATATTTACTTAACTGTTGCGGAAGTATTTTAGGTCCATATACTATTCATACTGTTCAATTATGGATTTAGAAAAACATAACTGAATTGGGCTGTTACCCGCCGGGTAGATAACCGGGTAACAGCTTACCCGCCGGGTAACGAGTAAATTGCCCGGCCCAAGTTTTGCTCAGAAATCAATCTTAGTTACCCGCTAGCCTTTACCAACCGGATACCCAATCGGGTACCTGTTTACCCACCGGGTACCCCTTAATTCCAGCAGACCTCCACTAGTGCATTTTTCCTGAACTTCTAATTACCAACTCATGAAACTAAAAACTGCATAACTATTTACTCGAACGTCATTAGGACTTCAAAATTTACACACACTTTTCATATATCTTTACACAACTTTTGCTTTAAAAACTTTTACAACTATCGCAATAAATCTGATTTCAGACGTATTACTAATTTTTAGGCCTTTTTACCACTTTTTGGGTACGAGTCCAAACACAATATACTTAAGATTAGACTTGCACACTTTGGCCATACTTTCAATACATATTTTGACATCTAAGAAAACTACTAGCATTTCCATATCTTTATTCTAACTCAATATAGTCTATAGGTGCTTTTTGGACCCATTTAGGACCCTTTGCAACCCATTTGACCCAATTAACAAGTAATCATCAACAATGACAAATCTACTACTAATTTCATACATACATTGACTATTTTAAGTCAATAATTAATTAACATCTCTAACTTCTATCAAAAGATCATGTCTTTACAACTTACTCACTTGTTCCTTACATGACCCAACAATTTTAACTACTACTTCTTTAAAACTTTCAAAATAGTTTGTTGGGCGATTTATACAAGATTGGGTCATTACGATAATCATGGAGAATAAGCTTGTACTTACAACAAGCTAATCCACGCTATCCTTGAGCTAAATCTTTACCCTTGCCACTTCCACTTGTACCTACACATGAGCTCAACTAAATAAGCATATTGCTTAGTGAGAATATGATTAACAAAGCAATACAATGCATCATTATAATAACAACAATCATAACAATAAGCATGGTATATAGACTACTTCCCTTCTTCCTTGGATCCACTTTCACTTTCTAATCATATGTGCAGACAACTAATCATTTTTCTAGCTAATAACAATTAGCTAGTCTACTCACGATTTGCTAACATAAGTTAGCTACTAATCATAACATAGCCAATCTTCATTAGCTAGTCTAATCACGATACGGTCAAATAAATCAACCATACTAATCATTTGTACCTTACTAATCATATTCATAACAAGTAAGCTAATTATCAACACTTTACATAACCAAGTGAATCTCTTGCTCGGAAGCAATCCGAATCACTTAATTATCATCTAATCATTTTCATATTACTCACCTTGATATGTTAAGCCAATTTGTGGTACTTGTTCAAGAGATGATTCCACTTGTTTAACACCTAACACATAAACATAATAACATAATTAAGAACAACTAATCATCTATTCGAGGCAGAGGATATCTATTTTTAATGGTCACTTTATTTAGTTCCCGGTAATCTATACACATTCTTAAGGAACCATCTTTCTTTTTAACAAACAAAACTGGAGCTCCCCATGGAGAATTGCTAGGACGTATAAAACCTTTATCAAGAAGTTCTTGTAACTATTTCATCATTTCCTGCATTTCGGTTGGAGCCAACCTATAAGGGGTTTTGGCAATTGGAGCGGCTCCAGGAACAAGATCAATTCGGAATTCCACTTGTCTATCAGGTGGAATGCTAGGAAGTTCATCTGGAAATACTTCGGGGAACTCATTGACAACTGGAATTTTGGAAAGTTCTAATACTGATTTAGAATTATCAATCACGTGTGCCAAATAAGCCTAACACCCGTGAGACAACAATTTCTTAGCACGAGCAAAGGTACAGATAGGAATAGACTGGCTAGAACGTTCCTAGACTGGCTAGAACGTTCACCATAAACGGTAATTTCCTTTCCAGTAGGCGCTTTAAGGAGAACTACCTTTTCATGACAATTAATCATCCCTCTATTTTTCCCCATCCAATCCATTCCTATTACAACATGAAATTCTCCCATTTGCATGGGAATTAAATCTATTTTGAATATTTCACCACCTATCTCGATATTACACCCTTTATAAACATCACTAACAATCACTAGTTTACTATCTGCAATTTCAACTTCTAAAGGGTGATTGTGACACCCGGTCAAAAAGGGCCAAAATTAGGGGCCAATTTAAACTTTAATTATTCGTACTCGGTACGAATCAAAAACAAAGTATTCGGATAATATATATAACTATATATATAAATAACATGAAATGATTATTTAATAATCATACGCGAACAAACCTGAAACCATTCAGAAAACATAAAAATAAAAGTTGTCCCAAAACATCTTCAAATAGAATATTATTAACAGAAATAATATTACAGTACTCAGAAAATTTGCAAAACTCTTTTTGGATAATTAAAAGTATCCGTAAGTTCAAAGTGAAACAACGATATAATTTAGTATCACACTAAAAGTATTTTTGTAAAATACTTCAAATAAAAACCTAAACGATTTAAATTTTAGAAATTTATCGTTAGAAAACATTTTACTAAATAACGATCGGGTACACGAACACGGGTCGGAAAATACCCACCAATATCAATTATTGGAGCCGGTGTATATACCCGACTCCAATAATGTAAAATACACAGACACAAACACTCTGCTCTCTCTCGTTCTCTCGGTTCCAACTCCAAACCACAACAACAATTAACAACAACAAGATTTAGCATCAAATTCATCATCATCTTCTTCATCCTTGGATCATCATCATCATACGTTTCATCATCACCATCACTCACGATTTCGTTTTGAAAATTGTAAGGAAACTTTAACTTTTGTTAAATTCGTGTTTAATATACATATTATAACATGTTTATAGCTTATTGTTAAAGATTTAAACTAAAAATGTTATGGAAATTATAAAAACCTCCAACCAGAAGCTGTGAAAACGATGGTGCTACAGTACCAAAAATGGATGACGCGATCGCGTCATTATTAAAAGGAAAATACGTTTTCAGTCTTATGATATCACGCGATCGCGTGATATACAAGTAAAAGTCACAGTTTTTAAGGATTCACGCGATCGGCCGAAAGGGTCACGCGATCGGGTCAAAAGACAAGTCACGCGATCGGCCGAAAGGGTCACGCGATCGGGTCAACTGGGAAGTCACGCGATCGGCCGGGAGGGTCACGCGATCGCGTGATCTTCTATTTTGGGTCAGAATTGTTCAGTGACATTTTTACAAACTTTGAAACGGAAATACAAACTTAAACAATAGATTATAATACGACCGAATACATGTTAATACAAGTAAAGACTATACAATCAAATGCTCATTAGAATCTCGCGTGTTTAGGACATTAGGAGACTTTGGACCATACGTTCCTCATTGGATATATTCATTGCTCGGTTAGGCTCAGGTGAGTCTCATAGCCCCATTTTTACTGTTTCAAATATTGGGGTGAGATACAATGCTTACATGTTTTCGTGATCATATGTTATTTGATTAGTTAATTTGAGAATTAACTCAAGGAATTAAATGATTATTTAGTTCAAATGACTATATTAGTTACATTGTTTGACTACCATTATTTGGTCTTGATTAACATTGTTAAATTTCGATATTTCGAAACCTGCGTTGGTTTCATCATGGTTAAATTTATTATTGTTCAAAAACCTGCGTTGGTTTGTTCAATATTACGAAACCTGCGTTGGTTTCATCATGGATAAATTTCATATTGTTCAAAAACCTGCGTTGGTTTGTTCAATATTACGAAACCTGCGTTGGTTTCATCATTGTTAAATTTAATGTTGTTCTAAAACCTGCGTTGGTTTGTTCAATGTTACGAAACCTGCGTTGGTTTCACCATTGTTTAAAAATCATTATTTCGAAACCTGCGTTGGTTTCATCATTGTTTTGAAAACTTTATTGTTTAATCATTGTTTAGAAAACCTGCGTTGGTTTTATCACTGTTAGAGAAAAACTTACATATTTTGTTCAAATGTTACGAAACCTGCGTTGGTTTCATCACTGTTAAATTCATTATTGTTTGGAGAACCTGCGTTGGTTCAAATCATTATTTCGTAACCTTAAATGGTTAAATCATTGATTGAGTAAACTGTCTTAAATCATTGTTTGGTTTATGAATTTAAATCCTTATTCAGACGAAACATTTTATTATCGTCAAATTATCATGTTGATCACATCAATGTTTATGTTAAACCTGTGAGATTCACCAGCTTTATAGCTGACCCTTTTAGCGTTGTATTCTCAGGTGATCAGCAGTAGTAGGATGGCCCTCGGGATAAGCTATCTACTCACGAGTCGCATGCATCCATTTTGACATGAAGATTTTCTTGCATTATATTTTGTATAATGGTTATGTATTAAAATCTTCAAAACTACTTTTGCGAACTCGCTGTTATGTTGTAAACTTTAACTTAAAACTTGTATTACTTTTGGCAATATTTATAAACGTCTCATGTAGAGTCGTTTGCTTGTACTTTGGTGCTTTGTATATTGATTAGTCACACCCAAATCGTCGCTTCCGCAAATCATGAAATTGGGGGTGTGACAGTGATCTAACTTAGAAATAGGGGTATTCAAACGTTCACAAAAAGTAACTGATATGATGTGACTCAAAAAGTCATGTTTTTAAGTACTTATTTCCGCACTTTTTGAACTATTCTCTGGTGAAAACATTTCAATATAATCATTTATCATCAAAAATCACCAAGGTTGTCTAAATACAGGCGTTGCTACAAAAATCAGTTAAAACATCCGTTTTGCACGCAAACCGAGGCAAAAACAATCACCTTAAATATTCCATTCTTGATTATCCTATCAAATTAGATCTTAATGCATGTCTTATGATTCAATAGGAAAATCCAAGATCGGAGGTGAAAGAATCAAGAGAAACGGGTAAAGAACGAAGAAGATGTGCAGTCTAGAAGCCGCTGATCGTCATCCGGAATATGCAAAAGTCAAACACTTCCAAATTTGGCAAACTTAGTGTCATTAGAAGGTTAACGGAAAAACGAATCCAACGGCGCAAGAATCAAGCAAAACGGACTCCAAACGAAGAAGATACAGACGAACCAAGCAACCGAGGAATCAACGGAGGCCAAATGGAGCACCAACCCCCCTGGGCACCTAGGTACCGTATACGGGGTGTGTTGCCTTGTTGGGTGCCGTTTGCCCCTTGGTCCGCTTGCCCCGTATGCTGCTTTGATGCTTGTATCTTACGCTTCAAGACTTGTACAAAGGCTATCACCTTTCTCCTATAAATAGTGGCTTCATTTCCATCATTTGAACACACCATTTTCTTCACATACTTCTCTTTCTCTCTCTAGAATTCTCTCTCTAGCACTACTCTTAGGAGTTAGAGGAGAATTGTTCTTGTAGTTAGTTCCTCTCTCTAGTTTCTCTCTCTAGCACTACTCTTAGGAGTTAGAGGAGAACTAGAGAGATATAAGTTAGCGGTTAGAGCTAGAGGAAAATTGTAATTGGGTAATTAAGCTGTAGAAAGGTTATTCAAGTCAGACTGTTGTAATCCTCAGTATTACTCTTCTAATCCGGTGATATTATCTTACTTTCTTATTGTTATAATATTTACTTTGCATATTATTTCAGTACGATCTATGATTATTGCCATGCTGATTGGCTAGATTAATATGTGATTGTTGAAATGTAGATGTTAGGATTAGGGATGATGTTTAATTAATATATCTTATATATCGAAAATGTATCAGGGCTCAAGTGATTCACCGAAGCGACGAGACCTTGAAAGCAGCTTTTTCTATGTAGACTTAATTAATCACCCTTTCTGGTCTCTCACATGACTGTTGCCTTAGGATAGGATCTGATCAACCCTAACTACGAATACATAGTTATCTCCTGTTTGTATGAAACTGTGGGATCGCCGTAATAGGGCAGAATACTTGGTATAACGTTGGAAATACCACTGGTATAGTACAAATAAGTGGAAGCCAAGGAAATGCCGGTGGTCCATCTCACTGTGGATTACCTGGAAGCAACCCTTCCAGACACGGGTCTAGATCTTGTTAAGCCGTGAAAATGCTATAGTACACCGTTAAACTACCTCTGGTTATAAAGTTGTGTAAAGATACAATAGGTCTTTAAAACACCGTAGATATACGTAGGGTTAGAGTACTGTGGAAAATAAGGTCACTATACACTGTATACATGCCTAGGGATGAACGACCGATGGCAAAGGAGGGTCTAATCCATGACGGAAGTATTAGAACTTAATCAGATAAACAAGAGTTAGGAAATGAAAGCAAGGATGCCGGCTGTGTTCTCAGATGCTTAAAACCCCTAAACTCTACTTAACCGATTGTTTAACTTATTCAGCATACAACCAGTATTACTCTGTTAAAATTGGATAGACATAGGTGTTAAGAAAAGTCAGTGTTGTGGACTGTCGCCTTATTCCTTAACCCCATTCAGAGGGTCGCTTGGTCTCCGAAAGAGACGGTGAGGTGGGTGTGAAGACAATCCCATCTAATCAGAATTAAGATAGCCTAGGATTCAGTGACATATGCTTTAGGGTTACACCTAGACGTAGGGTCCTAGTGTTTACACCGACCGTTTAGAAGATTCTTAACTAGAGTAATCACCTATCATCAATATAATGAATATCATCCCGAAACCCTAATCGTCGAAGTTTCAGCAATCACTCTCTACCTGCTGCTTATATTCTCGTTTACTTTTCTGCACTTTATTTTTTGTCTTTAGATTAGATTAGATAAAACCAAACCATACCTACCTTGTTCTAAACCCATCCTATTGTCAAGTTATCTTTGGTAGGTTCCAATTCAATTCAATTCGTTCCGATTTTGGACGACACTCGAGTTATACTTGCCGCCTTACCCACAAGGTAGGTAGCTTGCATAGTTTGAGCCCTGTTGCGCCACCAGCGGTCGGTTAGGAATTAACCTGTCGTTGCACCGACTACTGGCCGACGTGTCAGTGGAGTTTTAAAATTTGTAAATGCTGGGGCCTAAGTTTACCAGTGCTAAAGGTGTATAGCAGCAAGTATGACCTAGGGTCGTTCTTCAAAACCAACGGTATTGTGAAACAGAGAAATCAAGATGTCCGAATCTAGCTAGTGAAGGTTGTTTTGAAAGCAGTTGGAGGTTTGTTTTTGTTTGTTTTCTAAATTATACTACTAATTAAACTACGCAATAGAATAAAATAAAGGGATAGCAGTCAGGATAGAGGGGGTGTTTGTTGTGACTTCGTTAGCCTTGCATTGGGATGATGTTTTAGTTTAAGTTATGAAAACGTCTTTCTAAAGATTTGTATTTTATTTGTCTTAAGTATTTGTGGTGTAAGCACTAGCACCCTACTGATTGATTGCTCAATCAGTATGTCACTGAGTAACTAGGCTATCGTGATTCTGATCGGAGGAGGCTGCTCAACTCTCAACACTGCCCTGTTACGGAACAGTGACCCTTTTCTGGAATACAAAGATTCCTGGGCGCATGCATAAAGTAACAGACCCACTAACGGTCCGATCGTTCTTAACACCACAGTGATACTCAATTGAATAAAACATTTAGGTTTAAGACTTGGTTGGTGTTTGATTACTTTCCATCAATGGTTTTGTAGAATCCAGGGGTGATAGACAAATTTGGAATACTAGATGATTCCTCGTCTTCCTTTTCTGATTCATAAACTGAGTTTGTATTTTAGATCAGAGATTCCCCATTTATGATTTAAACCAGCCCTCACTTATATTTAACCAATAAATCCCTAGTTTATTCACAGTGTACAATACTTGTTTAAAACAGTATTTCCACGGCTTCAAAACCAGACCATGTTATTTAAACACAGATATTTAATCAGAAGTTTATTCACGGTGTACAATACGTATAAAGTATTTCCACAGATCCAAAACCAAAACACAGATAATTAATTACCCCAGATATGACGTCTTATCGAAAGGTTTTAACCATGTTTATTGGTGGAAAGGCGTTAGTTGAATATGCGGTTTAAAATCATAGATGGAACGCGTAATCAAAGCACCGAGTTTTCATTTATAATATAATAGTTAGGAACATTAATCCACAACAGATTGTGCCCACGACTTTCATAGCTTCCACGTTCCGTACTCCACACATTAGTGATGTTTCCGGCGCTATACAAATGAAAGCCGTATAACGTTACTTCCGTTGTTTCATAATGACATCATCCCAATTAACGACTAACTACATCACAACAAACACACAATATAACTACTCACTATGCATAATAACAGATCCTAAATCTAGCATAATAACAATAGCAATCATCATTATAATAGATAAGGAAAGAAGTAACCGTTAATAAAGCGTAGATTGAATAAACGTTAGAGAGAGAGTACAAGCAGAACCTCCGCAATATCTTCAACAATATTACAAATAAGCCCCTGAACTATTCCCTACGCTATTACAAAAGTAGTCCCTCCGTTAGTCCCAGTTAAATATTAACTGAGAACTAACTGATGCTAACCCTAATTCTAGAGAGAGAAAAAGAAGAGAGAGAGAGAGTAGAGAGAGAGAGAGTGTGTGAGAGAGAAAGTGAGAGTAAGGAAATGAGTGGAATGAAGAATGGTGTGTAAAACTTGAAGGAGGTGACCCCTATTTATAGGTGAAGCTTCAAATCATACGTACAAGCGAAACAGCACAGCGTACAAGCAAACGAAGCACGAACGGAGACCAATTGGGGTACCAGGGGCCGTATACGGGGTAGGTGGGGCCGTATACGGTACTGTAGAGGCCGTATACGGTACTGTGGAGGCCGTATACGGTGTCCAGGGCCGTATACGGGGTCCGTCGGTCTTCGTTCGTTGCTTAAAACGCCCGTATCTCCTTCGTTATGCGTCCGTTTGACCTGATTCTTGCGCTCACGCTTTTGTAATTCCGTTACGCTTCTAATGGTACCAATTTCATAGAAATTGGATGTGTATAGCTCAGGCATAGCCGGAAAGACTTTTAACGATCTGTAGAAGCCGTATCTCCTTCGTTCTTTATCCAATTTGCATGATTCTTGATTCTCCCGTCTCGTTTTTACCTATTACATCATACCATAAGATTAGAATATGTTTATCATAGGGTAAATGAGGGTGTGAGAATTGGTCGTTGTTTATTCGCTCTGTTTTGCTCGTTATTCGGACGTTTTTAGTGGTTTTTGTAGCAACGCCTATATTTGGAGCACTTTAGTGAATTTTAGTAAATAATGATTGTTTTGAAATGTTTTTACTAAAGATGTGCCCAAAAAGTGTGGAATATCATACTTAAAAACATGACTTTTTGCGTCACATCAAGCCCAGCAAAATATAAATTTTTAAAAACTTTCAACAGTCGTTCCCCTCTGTTGCGGTCGGAGCAACGATTCGGGGTAAAACCCGACCGACGGATAGGGGCACGATAAGTTTTTGGCGCCGCTGCCGGGGGATATGTTTCGTCAAGAATTGAATTCTGCTTTAGATAATTAGCTTTAGGAGATCCTTCCTTAAGATTATCATTACTTAGGAAGTTAATTGCTTTATTAGTTAGATAACTTAGTTCTTAAACCCTAGAAAATACAAAAAAATTAAAAATGATTAAAAACCCTAATTCTCCTTCAAACCCCATCTCTCCTCTCAATCAAATGTTGACGGATGAGATGACGGCCTTGGTAGATGCGGAATTCTTTAACTGTCCAGAGTATGAGTCAAACTCCTCTGACATTAAAGAGGTCTGTGTTAACCATGAAGTTGAGAACCCAAAAATATCGAGCTTAGACTTAGGTTTAGATGAATCTCAACAAAAGATTCCAGCTTCTGTTACTGTTGCTTTAAGTGGTCAACCCACACTTGACCCTGAGATTCTATCAATCTTGTCTAGGTATCCACACTATATTAGACCTGCTACTTTACCTGATGATGAACCCTTTGGAATTGAAGTATTCTTCTATCCACCCATGCCCTGGATGGATTTGAATGAACGTCTTCATTTCCTAGATGAATATTTTGAATACGATCTCCCCGATATTTTGCGAGCCCACCCCACTACACTTTATTCAAGTGTAATTGAGGAAGAGAGTCTCCAATATCAGGTCGAGACTAAGCCTAAGACAGTAACACCAAGCCCTAATAGCATTGAATTTAGGAACAATCAACCAGAATCTGAGATTGGCCATCACCTAGGAATTTCTCAAAGCCCCGATAGGAGAATGGATATATGTGCTGACTTTCTTAGAAATCTTAAGATATCCGACTTCCCCTTTTCGTACGAACAGAGAAAAACCTTTGTGGAAATTGATAGGATGTTAAGATCTCTCCGTAGTAATTATAATAGAACAAACGAGTTGTCATTAAAATCAGAGATAGATCTTTTAATGGATTTATTAGTCAGCACCGATTATTCGCCTGTTTCACAAACAAAGATAAATCGTTATGTTGCGGCCCTGATTGATGAACTCAAATATTGGATAGAGAGAAACCCTATTAAACCTGCCTCAATTTATGTGGATATTCCATTCTTTGCTGATCTTGCTTCTTATTTAACTAACGAATTGCGAGTTATTTTTACTGAATCAACTGAGGAAGCTATTGAATTGCTTTCTTTACAAAAAGGAAGGAGCTTCATATCCAGCTAATTCAGTTATTCCAACAGACTAGATTTCCATTTACAGCGCAACAAAAGATTTATATCAGGGAGCTTTCGCAAGTGGTGCACACTACTCACGGAAACCCTGATTCTGACGAAGAAACGGAATTTCTACAAGTCTTAGGAAAATTTCTCTTTGATCTTTGTTATATAGACTCAGGATTCAGGGATGGTATTTCGAACCCAAAGAAGGTAAAACGAGAGTTTAACCGTTTCATTGATGCATTGCTACAACTCGGTCAGGTAGAAAAAGAATTCTTAACTGAATTTGAGTGATACTATATTAATCCTGCTAACTTAATTTACAATGTCATCCGAGCTCTTAAAGGTACGTTTATCTCTCGCCACACCTTATCTTTGTCTAAAGCTTCAAACGTATCCAAAAGTATCGTCTTGGACACTATCCGGTAAAACAGTAAGTCTGGTATGGACGAGCTTTCGTCTTTAACAAAGCGCTCTTGGGAGGCACCCCAAGCCTATCTAGGTTAATTAATATTAGTTAGTATTAATTTTAGTTTAAATTATTTTTTCGTTTTAAAGCTTTCATTTAAAAACCAAGAAAACGTCCTTTAAACTTTAAACTCGCGCGATCCGCGTAAGTTCGAACTTTTCAAAAAAAATTTAACAAAGTTTTAATTTTAAAATTTTGGTAAATTAATTATGATTTGTTTTAAAGTTTGAAGTACACAAAAATATTGTCTCGTTTTTAAATAAACTCGTTTCAGTTTAAACGCAAAGAACTTTTCGCGCGCAATTTAAAACACAATTTTAATTCGTGAAATTTTTTTATAAAGATTCGTATTTACTTTTGGTTACTTTATTAAAAATCTTAAAACCTTTCGAAAACCAATCGTACATATCGTATTTTTCGCGTTTTAAATCGAAACGTATTTAAACCAAGAGGAAGGGATCCACTACAAACAAAGAGTCAAAAAGTCAAAATTTTCTCTCCTTCCTCTTCCCCCAAACCGACGGCCATCACCACCATCTCCAAAACCTCCATTTTTCCACCATTTTTTATGATTTAAAGCTTCAAGTTCTTCATTTTATCATCTCTCTTGCATACATAACATCATTTCATCACTTGCAAGGTAATTCCTAACTCAAATCTTTAAATTTCATTAACTTTTAAAAAGTTAGGGTTTCAACTTTTGATCTATGAATTCATGGTGAAAACTTGTGTTTTATGGTTCAAAAGTGTTCTTGCATAGTTGCTTAACATGATTACATGCTTGATTGAGTAGATTACTTGATAATTTGTGACTTTAATCTTCAAGTATTGACTTTAAGTGGTCAAAGTTGCTTGATTTGTTGACTTTTGATAACTAGTAGCTCATTATGACTTGTTTTGATTAATTCATGCTTAGTATGATTTGATAAACATGATTACATGATTGCTAGTTCATTTTGAATGATCCTTAGAATTATTGAAAGTTAAAGTAAGCATGTTGTGATTAGAATTAACCAAGTATCATACTTTATTTTAAATCTTCAATTTTTAAATGGTGCTTGAGTTAATTAAATCATGGCAAGTTTCTTAGATTTTCAATAAATCCTTAGTTAGCTTTTGGTCCTTGATTATTTTAAGTATTAACCACCTTAATTAATAAAGTGTTGAATATTTTTAATATGACCATCACACGTAAGCTACCGTCATTCATTTATCAAAATCTTTAAATCTTGCAAAATTGTTAAAAGTAACTGAATAAGTTAACACGTGTCTTTAACCATATGGTATTTGCATGAATAAATTAGTTTATGCTCTTTTTGGTTTACTTGATATATTTGAGATAATTACATGGTTTTTGCAAACCTCATGCTCACTTAGGTTAAGTTGCCATAAATGAAAGTAAGAATATTTGCTAGTTGTTTGAAATGATGAGTTCACTTAGATTAAACGCTAGTATTATTATTATTTTAATACCCTTGGAATAGGTTAGACACTTATGGTTGCGAAAATTGCAGATTGAGGATTGGTTAGGCCTAGGTTTAGTTTAAAATAAATTGCGGATTTATTCATATTTTAAAGCCTACATTTCCAATTTATGTTTAAAATTTGGAAATGTACTTAGCAATTTGTTATGACTTATGCATCTCATTTTCTTGTCAACAGATGAATCTATCAAACCCTTCGTTGAGGAAGCTTGCTTCATGCCCCGAGAATATGGACGATATTGAGAAATGGATGGGACGATACTTAGGGTCAAATAGAGTCATCATGTGGCCAGATATGAGGCGCTTGGGTATTAGGGATGAGTTGGAAGAATTGATTAAGTATGATAAAGATGGCGAGGAACATGCTGCATTTTTCCATCTTTTCTCCATTGATGAGGCTATATACCGAGAGGTCGTCACTGAGTTTATGATGACTTACGAGTTCCGAGAGAGATTGGAGATCACTGATAAGAAGATCGCTTTTCGGTATCGTGGGAAGAAGTATCGTATGACAGTGGGAGATTTCGGGGTATACCTTGGCCTTTACACACAATCACATGCCAGTTCTGATTGGTTCACCAGCAGTTTCCAGTCTATCTCCGGTTTACCGTCACGGGATCACAAGGAGATATGGAGAGGATTGACAGGGACAAACTTAAGGAGTGGAGTGAAAGCTTCACTCATGACCCGACCAGTTCACCACATTCTTCACAAGCTCCTGTGCTGTACCATCTTTGGGAAGAGAGATGCTGGACCTGCTACATCAAAGGAGCTCAAGTTCATGGATGCGATCATAAGGAAGCAGAACCTGAATGTCGCATACATCATCGCGGATAGATTATGGAAGGAGAAGAGAGAGGATAAACGCCACGTATTCATGGGAGCCATTATCACGAGATTGTTAGTTGGTATGGGGATTCTCACTGACCGCCACCGTTAGGATTATACCCATCACGCTAGTTCGCAGCCGTTTGATCTAGAGTACTGCAAGTTGATTAGGATGATTGATGAGGGACCTGAGAGACAGTGCTTATGGTATCATACTCGGCAGCCCATTCCTGGATGCTTCATGACCAGGAAGCGCGTGACTACAGAGGATAGAGATGTTGGTCCCCAGCCACAGAGACCGGTAGCAGCAGAGATACCTGAGCCAGCACGAGGAGCAGACACATCAGTACTGCCTACACAGGCCGTTGTGCATCACACGGATCCGGTCACTCCTCTTACTCAGTATTATCTATTACATGCTTTACAGGTTATCCGTGATCAGCAGGTTCTGACAGCTAGGAGACATGGTACCCCTGAGCCTGATCACTTCCTATACAGATGTGGACCACCATAACCACTCACTACCCATACCGCCACTCACCGATATGTCACCACTCGCCCATACACCACCTTCCCTCCACCACATCCACATACCTCCACTCATCCACCACATCCATATAGACGCCCTCGCACACCTACCACATACTCCGCACCATTACCCACTCACAGATCCACATCTGATATAGCCAGAGTCTACTCAGTACACATACCATCACCAGCCCATCAGCAGGCATCATTGCCTTGTCTGACTGTACCCATTCCTACCCATGACCAGCATCCAGAGGCTAGCACATCATATAGACCAGATCTACTCTACATTGGCACCGATGCATTATTCACTGGTAGCATCGGCCCTTACTTGGATTTGGGCCCCATCTTCTCAGATCAGGTTCCTACTGAGAGCACTCTCAGGCAGCTCTACCTTGATATGTTACAGACGGCAGGTGTTACCACTGCGGACATGCTCGCACAGGGTTATGATGATATGATGGCACTTCCAGCAATGACCCTCAGGCAGATATTGATTCAGAGAGGATTACTCCCTCCAGATGAGCAGAGAGTGTCCAGTGGACAGCAGTCAGTCGCAGGACCCACAGCTCAGCCTGATGACATACCAGCAGAGGATCCTCCATTCTAGACTACTTATCTTGTGATTTATATTTCATATCACTTACTTCTGTATTGTATTGATTACAGTAATCTCTATCTTGCACTTGGTTGAACGTTTGGGATATTTCTCGACCTATATGGTTGAGCTTTATTATTATGTTTATCGTAGTTACTTATTATGTTTGTTTCTTTATTTTAGAATAAGTGATTGAATGTGTGACGAATGAGAAATGAGCCCGCACGAGATGACAAGCGTTAACAAGAAGAAACCGTGGTGTCAAGGCAGATAAATAACACTCACGGAACTTACACACATCTCAGGAGAGGAGCTTTGGTCTATCTTCTTCTGAAACTCGCACATGCACCGCAAACTCTTCAAAGATCTAAGTGTGGGATCTCAACCCACACTCCAAGACATCTTAGCAAGAATCGTCTCCAAATCTTAAATCAAAAAAAGTGTGAAATTCACTAAATAAGAATTTCCACTTACATTATGGATCGACTCTTAGCTAAGCATGAATGGGAAGTGCTGTGCACCAGATAAAGACATGCAGAGCTTAATCACTCTTAATGAAGATCTTCGAATTCTCAGCTTTCGCCTCTAAATGTTAAATCGTCATCTGGGGAGTTTCTTACCTTTCACCTCGTTTTCATAACTTGATTCATTTTGTTAAGCTTAGGAATGCAAAGTAAGCTATACTCTATCCTAAACTTATCACTAAGTGTGGGATTCCAGCCCAAACCAAACACTTGAGAAACATTTTCTATATGTTCAAACTCTAAGTGTGGGATTATATTCTTCTAAATATAATCTCAACTCAAGAGAACATTAGGGACAATGTTCCTCTAAGTGTGGGATAGCAGGTATAGAATACCTTGAATTAGATGTTTTACAGATTTTAATGTCCGAATAGCTTTACTCAGAAAATGTTCCTCAAATTTTCAAAATTTTCAAAACATTATTTAAACAAAAATAATAAAGTATGAGCCAAATCATCCGATTAGCTCTACTATTTTTGAGTTACGATATCTTTCAAAGAGGAACCATTTCTAATATGAGTTAGTTATTCAAGAATATTAGGGAAATTAAGGTAGAAATTTCTTAAATAAGTATTAACAATCTAAGGAGCATGGTTAGGCACATACAAACCCTTATTTGCAGTGAGGTTTTGAGCCTTAAAAGCATTCATTTTAAATGCTACATTGTTCATTTCTTGTGTGTGCCGATGCTAGTTTCTCTAATTTAGAACTTGTTCCTAACATACGTTTCGAGACCACATTGGAGAGTACCGTACGCGGTATAGGTGCAATTAGATGATCTCGACATTCCTTAGGATTTAACCCATTCTTACAAACCTTTTCAAGCCCAAAACCCTTCCGATACTCATTTTTAGTATCGATGATCCGCCTAGAAAACCCTGTTGAGCCTAAACCTTTCGTTTCTTCAAAACCCTATATCTTTAACCACTTTTCCCAAATTCCCAACAACTTATCTTGGAATTTCTAAGGTTATGAAAAACATCTTGAAGAATCTCTTTCTGAATTGATCTACTCCTCCGTGTTCACTAAAATTAGAAAATCAAGAGTGCGAAAAATTGGCACCAGAAGAAAAGACTCGAAGTAGTCCGTGATATGAAAGAAGAGATTTCCGAAAGAAAAGCAAAAATCCTTGGAAGTTCTCTGGCAAAGAAGTTCTGAAGAAAGAAAAGAAAATAAAAAAAGCAGAAAAATAAAGAAAAGAAAAAGGAAAGAAAATAAAGCTAAGTGCTTCAGAGTATCAATCTTTCAAAGAAAGATCCAATGAAATACGAGTAGCTATCTTCTCCGTTCTACAATAAGTTTTTCATGATTCTTAGAATGCCTAAGATAAGCAACCCCTTACAACCAAAAATCACCACTATCCATACCCCTTAACCCTCACAAACATTACAACCCACTCGAATGTCTTGGGATAATTAGCACCGTCCTCTTCCTAAGTGGTGGAGATCCGATTCTTGACCAAGCTTATGATGATGAGTGCTGCATGACTGGCTATTTGAGCGATTTCGATTGTGCTAGATTGATAGGAAACCTGATACACTCTGAGTGAATTGAATGACCACCTTTAGTGAGATCGCCTAGTCATGTATACTCCAAGATCATGAGATTTGGAAAGTATGCCTGGGAAAGTCAATACTTATTTCTGAAAAGATCATCTTAGCTTTCCCTATGTTCTCTAAATAATTTTCCCATATGACAAAATGGTAACTTTTTGGAGGTGCTCTAACTCACCTAAAATCTATAAAATGTTTTCACGGGACACAACTGAGTGTTGCTTGAGGACAAGCAACGCTTAAGTGTGGGATACTTGATGTGACTCAAAAAGTCATGTTTTTAAGTACTTATTTCCGCACTTTTTGGACTATTCTCTGGTGAAAACATTTCAATATAATCATTTATCATCAAAAATCAACAAGGTAGTCTAAATACAGGCGTTGCTACAAAAATCAGTTAAAATATCCGTTTTGCATGCAAACCGAGGCAAAAACAATCACCTTAAATATTCCATTATTGATTATCATATCAAATTAGATCTTAATGCATATCTTATGATTCAATAGGAAAATCCAAGATTGGAGGTGAAAGAATCAAGAGAAACGGGTAAAGAACGAAGAAGATGTGCAGTCTAGAAGCCGCCGATCGTCATCTGGAACATGCAAAAGTCAAACACTTCCAAATTTGGAAAACTTAGTGTCATTAGAAGCGTAACGGAAAAACGAATCCAACGGCGCAAGAATCAAGCAAAACGGACTCCAAACGAAGAAGATACGGACGAACAAAGCAACCGAGGAATCAACGGAGGCCAAATGGAGCACCAACCCCCCCCCCCCCCCCCCCCCGGGGCACCTACGTACCGTATTGTAACACCCCCAACTTTTAATGATTTGTGGAAGTACGATTTGGGTATTACTAATTAATAACAAAGAACAAGATATATAGTAAACGACTCTATATGCGTCGTTTTAACAAAATATATTGATAGGGAAATGTTTACAACATTTAAAGCTTTACATAGCTCGAGTTTAAATAAAAGGAGATTTCAGTACATAAGTACTTGTACAAAATATACTAATGCAAGAAAATCTCAATCGTCTGTATGCTAACTCGAGCTAAAAGTCCTGAAGCAGAAGCAACATACTGTTTGGTACCTGCGATACATGCTAAATGGGTCAGCTAAAGCTGGTGAGCTCACAGGTTTGAAATCAAGTAATATAGTATGAACCGCAAGATTTAATAATGATTTGCATCCAGCAAATGAAATGATAATAATCGTGTATACAGCCATGAGCACATAGTTGAGCTTAACTCGAGGGCCGGGTCCCCTATAGAGAATTCCGGGCGAGGTGCCTCCACGAATGCCTAATCAACATTCGTCTTCCCAAATATTAGTACGTCCGTTTACCCGGTTAGTGCTTGCTAACCCGAACGAGGTATATGGTACCATATACTAATATTCACTCTACAGCATATTAACAACTATGCTGATGGAGGACTTTAAATGATTAGTTGTGAAAAACTCATGTAGTATATGAAATGTTTGTACTTGCGTTCACATGTTAAACTGAGCAATATATCACACCCTTGAGTAAAACAGTAAAAAGAGGGGCTATGAGACTCACCTGAGTCTGTAAGCGTTTAATTAAACGTAAGTTGATTAGCCGAGTGATGAAGTCCAAAGACTTGTAACCTGAGGGTGTCCACGACACGCGATGGTTATAAACATGATTGGGTATCTCAAAAGATCACCCTTGTAGTTGTTACACAACTATATATATGTCCAAATTACTACGATTTGGTTGATTTGTTAAGTGTTTGAAAACGTGTACGGCCCGTTGGTGATGGATTTGAAATAATAAACTTTAAGTATTATTATCATGTTATTGGTGTTTTGCAGTTACAAGTGTGTTCCAACGTGTTTTATAAGTCGTATCGTATAAGTGTTTGAGGCTATATAGGTTCGACATTTAGTGAAATTTTAGTTTGAAAACCTGTTGTTTTATGCGACACAGTCATGCGACACAAAGGTAGTTATGCGACACAAGGGTTGTTATGCGACACAAGGGTTGTGTCGCATAGAAATGCGACACAATACCTATACGACACAAGGGTTGTGTCGTATAGATTCGAGATGCTGATTCAACAGCGACATAGTGATTGTGTCGTATGAAGTTTGCGACATAGTATGTGACATAACGTTGTGTCGTAAAGGGTATGACACAAAAGGATTTATACGACACTAGGTGCGACATAACAGGCAAAATACGACACTACATGCGACACAAGGCTTGTGTCGCATTGAAGAACACCAGCCCAGAAAGTCCGACTGTCGAGATTTTTCCGGCCAAAAACCCAATTTAAACCCGTTTTTAAGCTATAAAATCGTGTTCTACACTTTGTAATGGACATATACAAGTTATATAAACAACTAACAAGTGAAAATACTAAGAATCAAGTGGTTTCGGGATTTTGTCGGAAACTTACAAAGTGCCGGATTGAAAATCCGAAAAGATAGCGTTGTAGATCGTCGCGAGGTGGTCGAGAATCTCTAAAAATATTGATGATCCGAGTGCGTTTGATAGTAGTATTTTGCGATTTAGTGATGGTGGTGGTGATGAAATTTTGAGAGAAAAAGATGGAAGAGAGAGAGAAAGAAAGAAAGAAATGAAAAAGAAAGGGTGGAAGTGGGAGGTTAAACTCCCATTTTTCGCCCCGCGATCCCGCTCCGTGTGGTGTTCGTTCGCTCCGTCGTTCAAACGTTAAATGATTTTTATACGTTTAAATATAGTTTTAAGATACGGAAAATTACTAAATATTTTAGTTGAATTATTTAAGTTCCGAAAATTATAAAATGTAACTTAGTTTGTTTGCGCGTTTTACATTTTTAAATCATATAAGTTTTGTTTGTATGATCCGAAATGAATACGAAATATTATCATAATAATATTTTTGATATAATAGCGTTATTAAATAATGTTGCGTTATTTAATAAAATTGGTCACCAACGTCCGTATTTATGGAACCGAAATACATTCGATTTAATTTGCGTACGATTTAATCAAATCGCATAATCGTATATATTCATCAATATATATTTTGATACATTAATTAGCCTAACACCGAACTAATTACATGTATTAACAGAGAATTAGGCACTAATTACTAGTCCTAATTTGGCGGGTGTTACACGTATACGGTACCCTAGGTGCTGTATATGGCCCTTAGGGTGCCGTATACGGGGTGTGTTGCCTTGTTGGGTGCCGTTTGCCCCCTGGTCCGCTTTCCCCGTATGCTGCCTTGATGCTTGTATCTTACGCTTCAAGACTTGTACAAAGGCTATCACCTTTCTCCTATAAATAGTGGCTTCATTTCCATCATTTGAACAAACCATTTTCTTCACATACTTCTATTTCTCTCTCTAGAATTCTCTCTCTAGCACTACTCTTAGGAGTTAGAGAAGAATTGTTCTTGTAGTTAGTTCCTCTCTCTAGTTTCTCTCTCTAGCACTACTCTTAGGAGTTAGAGGAGAAATAGAGAGATATAAGTTAGCGGTTAGAGCTAGAGGAAAGTTGTAATTGGGTAATCAAGCTGTAGAAATGTTATTCAAGTCAGACTGTTGTAATCCTCGTTATTACTCTTCTAATCCGGTGATATTATCTTACTTTCTTACTGTTATAATATTTACTTTGTATATTATTTCAGTACGATCTATGATTATTGTCATGCTGATTAGCTAGATTAATATGTGATTGTTGAAATATAGATGTTAGGATTAGGGATGATGTTTAATTAATATATCTTATATATGATCGGTAGTTGTTATGTTGTATACATGTTTAGACTTATCCTGGATGTAGACTTAATTAATCACCCTTTCTGGTCTCTCACGTGACTGTTGCCTTAGGATCGGATCTGATCAACCCTAACTACGAATACACAGTTATCTCCTGTTTGTATGAAACTGTGGGATCGCCGTAATACGGCTGAATACTTGGTATTGCGTTGGAAATACCACTGGTATAGTACAAATACGTGGAAGCCAAGGAAATGCCGGTGGTCCATCTCACCGTGGATTACCTGGAAGCAACCCTTCCAGACACGGGTCTAGATCTTGTTAAGCCGTGAAAATGCTATAGTACACCGTTAAACTACCTCTGGTTATAAAGCTGTGTAAAGATACAATAGGTCTTTAAAACATCGTAGATATACGTAGGGTTAGAGTACTGTGGAAAATAAGGTCACTATACACTGTATACATGCCTAGGGATGAACGACCGATGGCAAAGGAGGGTCTAATCCATGACGGAAGTATTAGAACTTAATCATATAAACAAGAGTTAGGAAATGAAAGCAAGGATGCCGGCTGTGTTCCCAGATGCTTAAAACCCCTAAACTCTACTTAACCGATAGTTTAACCTATTTAGCATACAACCAGTATTACTCTGTTAAAATTGGATAGACATAGGTGTTAAGAAAAGTCAGTGTTGTGCACTATCGCCTTATTCCTTAACCCCATTCAGAGGGTCGCTTGGTCTCTGAAAGAGACGTTGAGGTAGGTGTGAAGACAGTCCCATCTGACCAGAATCAGGATAGCCTTGGATTCAGTGACATATGCTTTAGGGTTACACCTAGACGTAGGGTCCTAGTGTTTACACCGACCGTTTAGAAGATTCTTAACTAGAGTAATCACCTATCATCAATATAATGAATATCATCCCGAAACCCTAATCGTCGAAGTTTCAGCAATCACTCTCTACCTGCTGCTTATATTCTCGTTTACCTTTCTGCACTTTATTTTCTGTCTTTAGATTAGATTAGATAAAACCAAACCATACCTACTGATGAACACCAAAATGTGCTATTTTATAGTACTAATTGCCCCTTAATTCAATACATTTCTTATGCATTTTTATTGAATTTGATACTCATTTCGTTCATATTTGCATTTAGGAATTATTTGGAGCTTGAATCGGAAAAGAAGCGGAAAACGTGCGAGTATTGAAGAAAATAGTTAAAAGGGTTGAAGTTTGAAGAATGGAGGTCGGTTAGCTGAAAAGTTGGATTTTTCAATCCATACGGCGTATGGAAATCCATACGGCGTATGGATGCTGTGAGCCGGGCCGCCAGAATACGCGGGCCTGATCCATGGGCCAAATCAATCCATTACGGCGTATGGATTGCCTCGGCAGAAACCCTAAATAACTCATTTTTGCTTCATTTTGAGGGTTATCAATTCTCATTCTCTCTCAGCCGTTTTCTCTATATTCTACCACCATTTTAGACCACTTTTGAAGGATTGAAGCTTAGAGAATCAAAGGCTTTTGTTCATTCATCCATAATTTCAATTTTTCGGTTCGAATATATTACTTCTTTTCATTTGATTATGATTATAACTTTGTTATTGATTCTGAGTTTCTGTTATAATATGAGTAGCTAAATCTCTTATGTGTTTTCTTAGATGATGATACTTAATTGATGGATTGATTACTAGAATTGCGAACGTATTGGATTTTATTCAAGTTTATGTGTTTATTCGTTGATCCTTGGTTATTCGATGATTGTTCTTGATTACCTAACGTGGTTTTATAATTAATTGAGATTGATTTTCTATTAGTTATAGAATTATTGATGATTGTTGATTTTAATTGACAATTGTTGCTTAATATATTGAGTTTGACGGGTTAGGGCTAATAATTGGTAATGGTCATTGATGAACAAGATAACTAGTATTAGTTATAGACTTTGTTGATTCAAGTCAAGAGAATAAGTCACATAAACGGTGTTGGTTTAATCTAGAATACAATTTGGTGGGCAACGTTAAATTGAACTGTTAACGTGTTGAAAACAACTTTGTGTCTTTCTTAATTGTGTTTAATTCAATTTATCTTGTAAGGAAGGTTGATGTAAATGATAAAGCACAATAAAATCCATACGTGAGCAATTCGATAAAATGATTTCCAGATTTTAAGGAAAGTAATCTAAGCAAATGCATTTCTTTTATCATCTAAGTTTGATATTTTTATTTAATTACTTATTTCTTTAATAGTCAATTATTTCGTTCCAAGTATTGATTTCCCAAATTAATTCTCATAATTGTTAGCTAATTGTTCGATCGGAACTAAAACGCCACCATCATTTATTGCTTTCATTATTTGTATCAATTTCCAATTTATTTAATTAAACATCCGTTCCCTGTGTACTATCCGGACTTATCATACTATACTATTATATGACCAGGTATTCTTGCCTGAGTTGTGTATAGTTAGTAAGGTAATTTCCATTTTAAAATAAAGCTCTGTTTTACACAGCATCACCTACCTTGTTCTAAACTCATCCTATTGTCAAGTTATCTTTGGTAGGTTCCAATTCAATTCAATTCGTTCCGATTTTGGACGACACTCGAGTTATACTTTCCGCCTTACCCACAAGGTAGGTAGCTTGCATAGTTTGAGCCCAGTAAAATATAAATTTTTAAAAACTTTCAATAGTCGTTCGCCTCTGTTGCGGTCGGAGCAACGATTCGGGGAAAACCCGACCGACGGATAGGGGCACGACATGATACAAAAGACTTCGTGGCGCCGGAGTCAAATAAAACATGGGCAGGTATAGTGTTTATGATAAAGGTACATGTCACCATGTCATGTGACTCCTTAGCTTCTTCTGTCGTGATCTGAAAAGAACAACCCTTTGATCTCTGACCACCTGCCTCTCTCTTCTTCTCAGCTTCCTTTCTTTGCTCATTCTTTTTCATATCCTCCATTCTCACAGGATAATTAGCTTGCAAATGATCCTCCTTAAAACAGTAATAACACAAACGATAGGGGTTAGGACAATTAGCTGCAATATGTCCCTGTTTGTGACATTTGTAACAAGCTGTACTCCCCAACTGACACTCTCCTGGATGCTTTCTTCCACAATTATTACACTTAGGAAATTCTCATGCCGGAGCTTGTGACTAACCCGACGATTGTTGAGATTGCGATTTCTGTTGCGGTTGTTGTTGTTGCTTATCTCCATATCTAAACTTCTTAGAAGCTGGCTGAGAAGAAGTTGATTGTTCTGCTATTCTTTTCTTTGCTGCCTCTATTTTAACCTGTATCTCTTTCTCTCGTGTCAACCCCTTATTCATCATCTTTGCAATAGAATCGTATATGGTTGGATCAATCGATTCTCTAATATCAACATTCAAATGTCGGTAATAATGATCATTCATAAGCTTGATATTTAAAGTATATTCTGGACAAAATTTAGATTTATCATAGAAGGCACTCGTGTACTCTGCTACCGACATACTACCTTGTTCAATCGCGAGAAACTCCCCTTTCAACTTCCCTACCTCAGCCATTGGGGCAAACTCTGCCAAAAACCTTTTACTAAATTCATCCCAAGGTAATTTTGATGCTTCTTCAGCACCATAAGTCTTTACTTGAGTATCCCACCAGTCATGTGCACTGCCCTTAAACTGATGAGCAGCAAATAATACCCTCAATCTTACAGGACACTCACAAAGTCGGAAAGTTTCCTCAATCTTGTCCAACCATCTATGACTAAGAATAGGATTCCTTTCTCCCTGAAATTCTGGCGGAGTACAGTTAGCAAAGTTCTTAAAATCAAACCTTTCCATTTCTTTATCCATTTCCTGCTGAGCTGTCTGAATTTCTATACGTTGTTGAGGGCTTATTAAAATAGGATGTCTTTGTTCAAACTCCGTTAATCGAGTACTAATGATCTGTTCCATTTTAGTGTACACAACTGGGGCAAATTCCGCGAGGGACTGCCCAATAATTTCTTTCAACATAGCTCTATCTTCGGGATCTAGATTTCTTCTAAAAGTATTCTCCTCTTGAGTAGGAGGAGGTAATTGAGATCCCTCAACATTCCTATCAGTAGATGCATCCATTGTCTAAAAGAATTAACAACTTTAGTTAATACATTAACTACTAACACAAAACAGTTATATATATATATATATATAAACTTACTAAATCAAACCACCGAAAACAAGAGTTCACCCTTTCTCTTTCATATTTAACAACCTTGAATCCCCCAAGTATACTAGTATAATATAACCTCGTTGGCCAGACGTGGTCGTATTATACTAATAACACATTTCTATTCAAAGTTCTTAAACACAATCAAGTCAAAGTAAAACCGTTCTCGAGGTTACATAACTACTCACATAGCAGGACTACTAAAGCAAAACTGTAACATCTAATCATGTATTGACATGTGGTTTAAGTTTAGGCAATTCTACTGTGGATTACATAAATCTCTTAAACCATCGCTCTGATATCAACTTGAAACGCCCAAATTTTTTTTTTTTTACACATCTAATTACTTAACTGTTGCGGAAGTATTTTAGGTCCATATACTATTCATACTGTTCAATTATGGATTTAGAAATTCATAACTGAATTGGGCTGTTACCCGCCGGGTAGACAACCGGGTAACAGCTTACCCGCCGGCTAAGACTGTTACCCGTCGGGTAACGAGTAAATTGCCCAGCCCAAGTTTTGCTCAGAAATCAATCTTAGTTACCCGCTAGCCTTTACCAACCGGATACCCAATCGGGTACCTGTTTACCCACCGGGAAAGGGGTTACCCGTCCGGTACCCCTTAATTCCAGCAGACCAGCACTAGTGCATTTTTTCTGAACTTCTAATTACCAACTCGTGAAACTAAAAACTGCCTAACTATTTACTCGAACGTCATTAGGACTTCAAAATTTACACACACTTTTCATATATCATTACACAACTTTTTCTTTAAAAACTTTTACAACTATCGCAATATATCCCATTTCTAGGGTTTATAGATGAAAGAAAACTACTTACAACAGTTTAGAGGAGATAGAAGATGATGATTCTGATAATTTGAAGCTTGAAGTGAAGATTAGAAATTGAAATTGAGGGTTTGTTCTTGATGCTTTCTCTCCTGCGATTTCAATTTCTCACACAGTGGGTTCTGGAATTGTTTTAGACCGAGTTAGGAAGGACACGTATCTGTGTCTAATATATTTAAATTCTTTTAACTTATACAGTCTGGAACTGAACAACTATTTATGTTTTCTATTATATATCTCTCTCTCTCTATATATATATATATATATATATATATATATTAATACTTCATAATAATCATATTTTAACATACTAAAATAATACCTTAAAAATTGGGGTGTTACAGTTGAACCGGGTTAAACCGGATATTGTTATTTATTTATTCTTTTATATTAATGTAAATGTAAATTATAGGGTAAATTACAAAAAAAACATCCATGTGGTTGTCAGGTTTTGCATAAAACATCCCCTAACTCCATTTATAGCATAGAACATCCCAATAGTTTGCAATTGGTAACATAAACCATCCATGTGCCCAATGCTGTTAACTTTTGCCTGTTAAGTATGCGCACGTGCCGTACACGTGAGGGTAGTTTTGTCTTTTTACTTTTCCCCCACCCATTTAATTCACTTCACAACTTCATTTGATTCCCAAACCCCATTACCTTCTTCTCCATTCTCTCTCTCTTTCTCCGATTCAAGCTCCCAACCACGCTTCTCCATTCTCTCTCTTCAAGCTATAGGATTAAATCATCGACATCATGGTCGTGCTATGTAAGTGTCGTAAACCTACAATTATTACCACCTCTTGGACAAATGTTAACCCTGGCCGGCGTTATTATGGTTAAGCCCAATTGGTAAGTTAATTTTAACCGTTATTATACTTAAAATTTGAGAAATCGTGTTAACCCTAAATTATTATAATTTTTTGTTACAGTATAACAATTGTGGATTCAATGGTTGGTTTGATCCTCCAATGTGTGAACATGCTGGGAATATAATTTCGGGATTGTTGCGAGCAAGAAATCAACTAGAAGAAGACTTGAATGCAAGAGTGCAGCAAGTTCGTAGGTTCAGGAAGTATTTGTTTGGTAGTTGGGTGTTGTTTATTGTTTATCTTTACTTTCGTTGATCTAGGAAATCTTACTGTTAGGTTAACTTTTGTTTGAATATTTAGTCGCAGTGACCTAATATATATGGTTGCAGTAGTTGATGAACTCAGCCCCGTGTGTTTTGGTTTCAATATTTTGGCAAGCCCATGTGAAATGTATGCTATTATATGTTAGTAATGTATTGCTATTATATTTTGTCTATTTACATGTCAAGATTTGGTCAATATTTTGGTATATGCAACAAACGTGAAGTGTATGCAATAGGTTGCAGTTTCTTGCTCACTTTTGACCAAATGACACTAGTAGACAATAAACAACTACTTGCAACATGACAACAATATAATATTTTATGCATCAAGATAAGAAAGGTAGCAACTTCAACAAGACAACAATTTGATATCCATCCATTACCAAAACATACTTGCACCAATTTTCAAGTTTTGACCAACAAAGGTAGCTAAAAAAGAGTATCAAATACTGGAAATTACAACCATAACATACTTAATCTAGTTTCTCCAACACCAAAAGATAAAAGTTGTAGTACACATATATATAGCAGAACACAAATAGACAAACATTAATTAACTTGACCACATTTGGTCCATGTAGACTTCCTTGTAGCTTGACTTTGTTGAGTTGCAACAAATGGTTGACTTGGCTTTGTTCTAACAGATTGAGTTGCTGCCCTTTTTCCACCCCTTTGATTCACTAATCCACCTCTTCCACCCCTTTGACTGGTTGATCCACCTCTTCCACCCACACCTCTCCCGCGTGTTTGACCTGTTGATCCACCTCTCACACCTCTTGCAGCACCTCTTCCAGCAGTAGGAGTGGTTCTTGCACCTATACAAGTAGTTGAGTTGTGCCCCCCTGGTTTCACTTCCCACATGTCACTGTCCTCCCAACTCTTGACATCTTTCCATTCTTCACCATTTTTGCTTGTTCCCACATGTCACTGTACAACACAACAGTTGTACCAGGATTAGTGTTTTGCAGCTCTCTAATGTAGTCTCTCAGCATTTCATATTGTTGCTAGTAATCCTCTCTCATTCTTTTCATTACGGGACCCTTTGCCCTGTATGCTGTCATTTGATTTATTTCCAAATGAAACTGCTTGTTTAACTGGTCTTTAAGAGCTTTGCCTGTGATTTCTGGGTTACTTTGAATAGTGTCATCAAAGTGATGAGAGAGAAAGGTTGAAGTACACATCTTAAGTTGCCTGGTTTGAAGGCATTTATGGTCACCAATAAATGTTTCAACCGTCTAAAACTCTTCACCTGTGCCTTTGGATATGTGCACTGTATAAGGACAAGGTGGGTTATAAAAGAATTTTTTTCTTTGAAATTACATTCTCACCCTTTCTTTCCTTCACAGAATCTTTGCCTTTATTTGCTTTAACCTTTTTGTCCTTTTTTTGTACCCAATTCAACCTTCTCACATTTTTGTTGACTACTTTCCTCTTCAAAAAATTCAACGAGGTTTACCTTTTAAATCCTGGTCTAAACCCATAACACTTCACTCTAATACGTTTGTGGTCATTTTTAATGACATATAACTCTCTCATGGTTTCAACTCCATTAGCTCTTACAAATTCCGTCACCTGTTTTTTGTTCATAAATTTTTGACCAACATAGAAATTATTCTTCAAATGACCATTTTTAGCTTGTTCCTTTTTCTTCAATTTCCTCAAATTTCCGTTCCTTTCCCTATCTAGATCATCACTGTCATCTCCACTCTCAAACTCATCAAAGTCTATTCCAATAAATTCATCATCAACAATAATATTACCTACCTTTGGTATAACACCCTTCATATTATAGTTATTTAAATACAATATATCGGAAGCGTCTGTCCAAATTAAAACTTTAATCAATCAAAATATAAAGGTTCAACTAATTTAAAACTTAGTTAATCAATCTGGGTGTTATATGAAAACACGAACAACACTGATTTATAAATCCAATATCATAGTAACACGTAGTAGTCAAACATTCTTCCATCCATTCCCTGCCCAATCCAAATCATCTCAAGACCTGCAAGGTTAAATAGTGGGATTAGCACAAAGCTAAGTGAGTCAACCTGTCACCATCAGTACAACTCAGCATAACAATACTGATTATCACAAATATCACATAGACACTGACACAACATGTAACACCCCCAAATTTAACAGTTTGCGGAAGCGACGTTTTGGGTGTTACTAATCAATAATCACAAGCACAAAGGATACAGTGAACGACTCTAAATGAGACGTTCGAAAAGTTATTACATTAATACATAAGTAATTCAAAATACAAGCTCGAGTTTCGAGTAAATCCCTAGAGATTCTAATACATAACAACTAGTACAAAAGTAATGTATGAAAATCTCCAAGCTTGTAAATGCATGCGACTCGAGCTAAGTAAGCTTATCCTGCTGGGCATCCCTACTGATGCTGTGTACCTGAGAAGCATTACTAAAACGGTCAACCAAAAAGGTTGGTGAATCTCACAGGTTTGTAAGTAAGTAAATAGTTTGAACACGCATGTAGTATTTGTAATTCATAGCCAGCCAGTAAGTAACGATCACAGGTTATGCTCATCGTTTACCTAAGTTTTAATAAGTGGGTGGTTGCAGGTTACGCTAACCGTTTGATACAATTGCCATGAGCCACCATAGTTGAAGCTTAACGTACAGTAAATATAGGTACCCCCTCATGAATGTAATCCAAAACATTCATACGGAACGAGTAAGAAACTCCCGTTTCTACAGGAACGGTTCGTGGTAGTGCGTGCTACCCCGGGCGGGGATTGTCAGTCCCATATGGATCCATATACTAAAACTCGCGCTTATCACATAACTAACAACTATGATTAAGGAGGATTTCATTGGATTAGTCATAAACTCATGCAATTGGCGTATCCGTAATCTCGTACAGTAAGTAAATCATGGCAGCAAGTAAGTTTTGTGTGTTCATGTAAAACAGTAATGCATCTCACCCCTGAGTATAAAACAGTAAAGTAGGGGCTGTAAGACTCACCTGAGTCTGGCAGACAATGTAGTAAGTAAGCAAGTACTATCCCGAACTAGCAACCCTTAGCGTCCTAATACGCATAAGGTTTAGTAAGTAAATGGAATACTTGTAAAGTATCCATGCTAGTTGTTCCCAAACTAGTTAATGTCCATTAGTTTGTTTGTACGTTTGTATTCGTTTGTAAATCGTAGTTTGTATAAAAGTTGTACGGTCTGTTTGTTATCAGTGTATAATAATAATTCCATCCATTATTATTATGTATTCATAGTAGTTGTACAGTTGTAAAGTATACTCGTATAATCGTTTGTTTGTATTACAACATGTATCGTTTGCGTAAGTTCCAATGGGCTTAAACCCCAAAGGGTACGAGTGAAACCTCGTAAGTATTCGAGTGTATGTTCGTATCAGTTAACGTGTAATCCAGCACGTAACTAGTGAGTGAACTTGTAAGTTCGTATCGGATGTAATCCCGTGTAATGTACAAGTGTAAGTTCGTTGGAGTGTAATCTCCTAAGCATTTCCAAGTGTAATCTCGTACGCGTGTGTGAGTGAAATCTCACGTTAGTTTAGTATAGTCTTGTACGTATTCAAGTGTTGTTGTATACTCTCAGAAGTATAGTATTTTCATGTATAAGTAGCATCGTATTTGATTTAGTAGTTGAAAAATGATTCCAACACTTAGAATATATTTTGTTTTCTGATCTGGGCTATCTGCGACACAAGGCTTGTGTCGCAGACCACATGCGACATAAGGTCTGTGTCGTAAGGATTGGTTCGGATTTAGTGTTTGTGCGACACAATGGTTGTGTCGCAGACAAGGGTACAACACAACGGTACGACATAGTCGTTGTGTCGCAATCAAGCGATAGGTAAACTTTGTGTCGCAGATGATACGATATATAGTGCGACATAAGCGTTGTGTCGCATACACTGCGACATAACGTGCGACATAACATGCGACATAGTGTTGTGTCGCATGAAATTTTGGTCCGATGCGACACAAGAGGTCTGTTCGGAATTTAAGTTTCCGAAAACGTATTTTCCGGTTTCCGTTGGGTCTAGAACTTTTTATACTAGTTTTAATATGTTATAATGAGTCCATAGTAACTATTGGTGGTCGTTTTTAAGGTTTGTGGTGTCGTTTTCTTTAAAATGACCAAAACCGACATTTCCGTAAAAGTGTTCAAAAACGAGTTTAAATTATATATTTGGACATTACTAAACTTGGGGAACAATAATCTAGCAAAATAAAAGTAATCGGAAAAGTTTCGGGTCGCCGGAAAACTTACAAAGTTGTCGAATCGAGAAACCGAAAAGATGGGTTTGTAGAGCTCGTTGTCGTGTTCAACTTCCTCCAAGCGAGCTAGGTGGTTTAGGGAGTTTTCGTAGTGTTTTTGGGGTGTTCGGTTGACGGTTTTAGAGAGAGAGAGAAATCATGGGAGAGAGAGAGGAGAGGGAAAGATGGATGCATGTATGTGTTTGTGTATTGGAGTGGAAGAAAGGGTGAGGGCTTAATGCCCCCTCACCTAGGCCGGCCCATGGTGGGGCCACAAGGTGTGGTCTCACCAAATGTTGTTCCCTCGCGTATGCGCTCCGTGCGGTGTTCGTTCCCCGGTCGTTTAAACGAAAAATCGTTTTATACTCGATTAAATATACGTTTTAAGTCACGAAATATTACTTGATAATTAAGTTGAAGTATTTTATCAAAATACTAGTTTTCAAGTTATAAAACATAACTTTGTTTATTTTGTCGGTTGGTCGAGTTTTCGAACAGTTCGGTAACGTTTTGGTTAAAACGTACGTTTTCACTATATTATATATATAATATAAATATAAAGTTGTAGTGGAAGTAATTAAATAATTTAACATTATTTAATAATTGTTTTTATCAACATCAGTATGTCTGTACAATGGTTGTTTTATACGATTTGTACGAATCGTATACGCGTATATATATATATATATATATATATATATATATATATATATATATATTCCATCCATATATATATATATAATAAGTAAGTAAAGTATATAATCCTATTTCATATTATATACAAGTAGTAAACACGTAATTAGGGAAAATTTAAAGTGGCCCTAATTTTGGGGTTGTTACATTCTCCCCTTGTTAATAAAATTTCGTCCCAAAATTTGTTCGGAGTAGTAGTCGGTAGTTCGATACTAGTCAGGTAGCTACAATGTGTACTAGTAGCCTACGGTAGTAGTGTGGGTCCTACAGTGTTTGAAATCAAGTAATCGTCAGGTGATAACGTACCCTTAGTTTTGTTGCCTGAAGGTAGTGGACATTGGGCCTTGAGATGGCCAGCACTCCCGCAGTTGAAGCACAGCTTCGTCTTAGGGGAGTTAGTACTCTTAGGGTAGGACTTGCATCGACCGATGGGTATGGTACATGGTCCTTCATGATGCCGAGTGCATTGGGGACAGAAAGGTTTCTTTCCCAAGTAGTTTCCTGAAGAGTTGGGGGGAGTAATCTTCACCCTTTTTGCTGGGGGTGGCGTACAGTCAGTGTCGGTATCCTCTTCAGTAGGAGTGCTAAGTGATGTTGATGGTGAAGCAAGGTTTTCTAAGGCTAGCAAACGTAACTCGTACTCACGCATACGTACGTTATTCTGGAAAGCAGTTTGTTGTAGGTTATCTATGTCTTCCCGTGCTTCGGTTAGTTGTTTTCGCAGCGATTCAATAGTTTGGTTGAGGTGGCTGACTGATTCAGTAGTTAGGGTTACATTAACTGATGCTTTTGCAGCAGTTAGAGCAACAGGAGAAGCAGGTACCGTTGCTGATTCAACGAAAGGTTCGGCATCACACTCGAGTTCGAGGAGGTAGGGAAACATTATTGGTTCCTCACTGAGCAGTTCATCATCCAAGGTAGGGTTCTTGACGGAGTGAGTTGTCATTTCCTACGAAATAATTATTCTATTTAAGAATTTTTACTAGTAAATGAAGTTCTATTAAATTATCTTGTTTAAAGTAACGGATAGTAGACGAGTTCCCGGTCTCAACCAGTGTGAGATAATTGGGAAGGGAGTTTGGTTACTGTTTCTAATGTGCAAAGCAAATTTCGTTGTCGGGATTTAAGTAGTCGGTCGTTGCCTAATCCTATTGTGTACTTAGGATCAAAGAAAACACACAGAATAAAATACAGTTATACATAAATCATTAAGTGAGAGATTTATGAGAAAATAGATTCGGGTAGTCAAAGAATGAGCGTACCCGGGTTGAGCAAATCACAAAGTCTCGGGTTCGGGTCATCCTCCCTAGCATTAATTACGTATGCTCTACTCCTCGTGTGGTTGGTCCGGAGTTTCAGTTTTGGGCAATCCTTTCTAAAGTGCCTGGTACCATTGCACTCATAGCAGGTTTTGGGTGCAGGAGTATCAGTACCAGTGGGGTTGGTTCGGCAGTCTTGGGCCAGGTGCCCGAATTTCTTGCATTTGGTGCAGGGACAGGAGCCATTATGATGGCGACTACATTGGGAGCAGTAAGGCTTGCTCCCCTTGTAAGCCTTTGAGTCATTGGCATTGACAGTTGCAGGCTTTTTGTCAGAGGTAGGGTTGGATGAGTGGGGACTCACTTCCCATTTACGTTTGTTATTCGCAGACGGGGTTGAAGTCGAGCCACGGCGGACAGAATTGGCCGTTAACTCATGAGCCATACGAATGGCGCTCTGAATAGTTCCCGGTTTGGAGGAAGTAACTAAGTCTTGAAGTCGCTCAGGAAGTCCATCAACGTACTTTTCGATCCTTTTGTACTCGGGATCAACCATGGATGGGCACAAAAGTGCCAACTGGTAAAAGCGGTTAGTGTAACCGGTGATGTCATCACCCTGCATCTTGTGATTCCAGAATTCTATCTCTAGTTGTTTCAATTCGTCTCTTGGGCAGTACTCGCCCCTCAGCATATTCTTCAGTTCATCCCACTGTAGTTTGTAAGCATCGGCAACGCTCACAGTCTGCGCATAGGTGTTCCACCAGGTAAGGGCGGTATCAGAAAAGGTACTGGCGGCGAACTTGACTTTATCCTCTTCCTTGCAGTTGCAGATGAGGAATACTGATTCGATTTTCTCGGTCCAACGAATCAGACCGATCGCTCCTTCAGTACCTGCAAAGCTTAAGGGTTTGCAGTTTTGGAAGTCCTTGTAGGTACAGGTTTTGGGTGGAGGTGTATTGTTAGCCGTATCTTCGCTACCAGGATTGGTTGCTCGGACAGCTAGAGCTTGGGCCACACTACGGGCAATAATACCCGCGACTTCGGCTTCAGTAAGTGTGATTTGTCGTCGAGGAGGCATGTTCCTTGAAACAACAAATAAAGAACATGTGAAGGTTTGAACAAGAATTATGATTGTGATGATTTTAGTAAGTTTAGAGGAATTACGCCAAAGTGTGAAGGTTGTTTAAAGTTGTGTACTATAAATAAGTTTATACGGTTTTTGAAGTTTTTGAAAATTTTATAAAAACATTTTTGTGAGGAATTTTGTAACATGTTTGATAAAAATACATTTGTTATAAAATTTTGCTAGTAAAAGTCGGTTGTATAATTTGAAATCTGACAAAAATTAAGTTGAATATGGTTTTATTAGGTTACACCTAACGGTACAGTAGTGTACATTGTAGAATGTTATAAACGTAGAATTATGTAGGAATAGCAAATGAAAACAAGGTCTCGATCTTCATATCGAAGGATGTTCGAGTAACTATGGTTGTCGGTTATAATGGTGTGGAGCTCTTCAGACGTATGTCGGTATTCGTGAATTCATAAAAGTTGAATAAGGACGGAATGGCGAGATTCGAGTCGTTTGTTTGTTCGATGTAATTTTAAAGAATATTAATTCCGTAATAGTCGAGAGAAAGTATCGTATCGGGGAAAGAGGCCTATGTATATATATATATATATATATCACATAACCGCCTAGTTCGTGTCTAGCACAATCAAGTAAAAGTCCCGGTTCTCTCGAGGTCAGAGTCAGCTAATGCATTCCGGTTCAACATAACCCCTTTCAGAACTCACATCATCTTCATTTAACTGTACATAGTTGATCAGGCTATGTTAAATTAAACTTGTATGCTGTAATTCCTAAACCAGTTATAACTAATGAGGAATACTGCCTAACGGTCATAGTCTAGGCCCACTAAATGCAACCTAGTTCACTATAACCTTAGGCTCTGATACCAATCTGTAACACCCCCAAATTTAACAGTTTGCGGAAGCGACGTTTTGGGTGTTACTAATCAATAATCACAAGCACAAAGGATACAGTGAACGACTCTAAATGAGACGTTCGAAAAGTTATTACATTAATACATAAGTAATTCAAAATACAAGCTCGAGTTTCGAGTAAATCCCTAGAGATTCTAATACATAACAACTAGTACAAAAGTAATGTATGAAAATCTCCAAGCTTGTAAATGCATGCGACTCGAGCTAAGTAAGCTTATCCTGCTGGGCATCCCTACTGATGCTGTGTACCTGAGAAGCATTACTAAAACGGTCAACCAAAAAGGTTGGTGAATCTCACAGGTTTGTAAGTAAGTAAATAGTTTGAACACACATGTAGTATTTGTAATTCATAGCCAGCCAGTAAGTAACGATCACAGGTTATGCTCATCGTTTACCTAAGTTTTAATAAGTGGGTGGTTGCAGGTTATGCTAACCGTTTGATACAATTGCCATGAGCCACCATAGTTGAAGCTTAACGTACAGTAAATATAGGTACCCCCTCATGAATGTAATCCAAAACATTCATACGGAACGAGTAAGAAACGCCCATTTCTACAGGAACGGTTCGTGGTAGTGCGTGCTACCCCGGGCGGGGATTGTCAGTCCCATATGGATCCATATACTAAAACTCACGCTTATCACATAACTAACAACTATGATTAAGGAGGATTTCATTGGATTAGTCGTAAACTCATGCAATTGGCGTATCCGTAATCTCGTACAGTAAGTAAATCATGGCAGCAAGTAAGTTTTGTGTGTTCATGTAAAACAGTAATGCATCTCACCCCTGAGTATAAAACAGTAAAGTAGGGGCTGTAAGACTCACCTGAGTCTGGCAGACAATGTAGTAAGTAAGCAAGTAGTATCCCGAACTAGCAACCCTTAGCGTCCTAATACGCATAAGGTTTAGTAAGTAAATGGAATACTTGTAAAGTATCCATGCTAGTTGTTCCCAAACTAGTTAATGTCCATTAGTTTGTTTGTACGTTTGTATTCGTTTGTAAATCGTAGTTTGTATAAAAGTTGTACGGTCTGTTTGTTATCAGTGTATAATAATAATTCCATCCATTATTATTATGTATTCATAGTAGTTGTACAGTTGTAAAGTATACTCGTATAATCGTTTGTTTGTATTACAACATGTATCGTTTGCGTAAGTTCCAATGGGCTTAAACCCCAAAGGGTACGAGTGAAACCTCGTAAGTATTCGAGTGTATGTTCGTATCAGTTAACGTGTAATCCAGCACGTAACTAGTGAGTGAACTTGTAAGTTCGTATCGGATGTAATCCCGTGTAATGTACAAGTGTAAGTTCGTTGGAGTGTAATCTCCTAAGCATTTCCAAGTGTAATCTCGTACGCGTGTGTGAGTGAAATCTCACGTTAGTTTAGTATAGTCTTGTACGTATTCAAGTGTTGTTGTATACTCTCAGAAGTATAGTATTTTCATGTATAAGTAGCATCGTATTTGATTTAGTAGTTGAAAAATGATTCCAACACTTAGAATATATTTTGTTTTCTGATCTGGGCTATCTGCGACACAAGGCTTGTGTCGCAGACCACATGCGACATAAGGTCTGTGTCGTAAGGATTGGTTCGGATTTAGTGTTTGTGCGACACAATGGTTGTGTCGCAGACAAGGGTACGACACAACGGTACGACATAGTCGTTGTGTCGCAATCAAGCGATAGGTAAACTTTGTGTCGCAGATGATACGACATATAGTACGACATAAGCGTTGTGTCGCATACACTGCGACATAACGTGCGACATAACATGCGACATAGTGTTGTGTCGCATGAAATTTTGGTCCGATGCGACACAAGAGGTCTGTTCGGAATTTAAGTTTCCGAAAACGTATTTTCCGGTTTCCGTTGGGTCTAGAACTTTTTATACTAGTTTTAATATGTTATAATGAGTCCATAGTAACTATTGGTGGTCGTTTTTAAGGTTTGTGGTGTCGTTTTCTTTAAAATGACCAAAACCGACATTTCCGTAAAAGTGTTCAAAAACGAGTTTAAATTATATATTTGGACATTACTAAACTTGGGGAACAATAATCTAGCAAAATAAAAGTAATCGGAAAAGTTTCGGGTCGCCGGAAAACTTACAAAGTTGTCGAATCGAGAAACCGAAAAGATGGGTTTGTAGAGCTCGTTGTCGTGTTCAACTTCCTCCAAGTGAGCTAGGTGGTTTAGGGAGTTTTCGTGGTGTTTTTGGGGTGTTCGGTTGACGGTTTTAGAGAGAGAGAGAAATCGTGGGAGAGAGAGAGGAGAGGGAAAGATGGATGCATGTATGTGTTTGTGTATTGGAGTGGAAGAAAGGGTGAGGGCTTAATGCCCCCTCACCTAGGCCGGCCCATGGTGGGGCCACAAGGTGTGGTCTCACCAAATGTTGTTCCCTCGCGTATGCGCTCCGTGCGGTGTTCGTTTCCCCGGTCGTTTAAACGAAAAATCGTTTTATACTCGATTAAATATACGTTTTAAGTCACGAAATATTACTTGATAATTAAGTTGAAGTATTTTATCAAAATACTAGTTTTCAAGTTATAAAACATAACTTTGTTTATTTTGTCGGTTGGTCGAGTTTTCGAACAGTTCGGTAACGTTTTGGTTAAAACGTACGTTTTCACTATATTATATATATAATATAAATATAAAGTTGTAGTGGAAGTAATTAAATAATTTAACATTATTTAATAATTGTTTTTATCAACATCAGTATGTCTGTACAATGGTTGTTTTATACGATTTGTACGAATCGTATACGCGTATATATATATATATATATATATATATATATATATATATATATTCCATCCATATATATATATATAATAAGTAAGTAACGTATATAATCCTATTTCATATTATATACAAGTAGTAAACACGTAATTAGGGAAAATTTAAATTGGCCATAATTTTGGGGTTGTTACACAACATCACCAAGAGGATCGGTGGTCCTTGTGACACCGCTCAGACCCGGGAGGTGCACCAAGCGACACTTACAACCAACTGCAGGCCAATACAGTGGCTTTACCGATAACTGTTTGCTACCTTTAGTCAATATGCGTTCCATTCTCAACACATGATCACAAATCTCACGTTGACTAACATGTAGCAACCCAGTCCAATTAATCAGTCAAGTTGACCTCCGAATCACAGAATGCTCAAAGGCAACACATCACTTATTACACGTGTATTTCACAATTCAACAGTTCAACAATCACTATCACAATCACTATATCACTATGTTCACCTGTTGTGTGACACCCGGTCAAAAATGACCCAAATTACCGTCCTAATTTGAACTTTAATTACGAAGTATTAAATAATCCGAAACAATTATTTAATAATCACACGTACACAAATCTGGTAGAACGCAGAAATCCAAATTAAGAATTTGTGAAAAACATTTTCAAACAAAGTATTATTATAGAGAATAATAACTACGTACTCTGAAAATTATTTAAATACGATTTAGATACCTTAAACTATCCGTGTATTTTGAACTAAACTAAGATATATTTTTATATCTCACTGGAAGTATTTGTATAAAATATTTCAATTAAAAACATATACGAAATAATATTTAAAAAATTATCATATTTAAATATTATACTATATTACGATCGGGTATACGAACACGGGTCGAAAAATACCAACCACCTCAATAATTGAGGCCGGTATATACAACCGACCTCAATTATTTTCTTCACACAAAACACACTCTCGGCTCTCACTCTCTCGGTCTCTTCTCTGTGAATTTTCGGATCATCAAACACAACAACAACAACAACAACAACAACAATCATCTAGCTCATCATCATCACCATCTTCTTCACTATCATCATCATCATCGGATCATCATCTTCATCCTCACGGTTCCATTTTTAATTTGTAAGAATCACTAACTATTTTCTTTAATTTCTTGTTTAAAATACGTATTATAGCATGTAGTAACATTATACTAAGTTGTTAGTATGCGAAAATGGGTTTAAAACTGGATTTATATGATGATCGGACGAACAGACTCGAACCAGACCTCGGAATACGGCGTATTCAAGGGAATACGGCGTATTCCCGCCCAGAAAACATTTTTATCCCGCGCCTCCTCGGAATACGGCGTATTCAAGGGAATACGGCGTATTCCCCTTCGAAACCATTGAATACGGCGTATTCACACCAATACGGCGTATTCCCCTTTTAAACCATTGAATACGGCGTATTCAAACCAATACGGCGTATTCAAACCAATACGGCGTATTCCCTTTGAAACCTTTGAATACGGCGTATTCAAACCAATACGGCGGATTCCCCCGTCATATTTCATGATCCAACGGATCAATAAACTAGCCCTGCGAATTCTAGCTAAAACAGAACACATAAATTTTCGAAAACGTCGACGATTTAACAACTTAAAACAGGGTAGCTTCTCGATGAAAATTTTATTATAACGGATTGGGCTCAAATTCGCTCGGTCATTCAAAAACAACCCAATAGACAAGGCTAAGTACCTTAGCCTAGTCAGTTTTAAGCCATCCGGGGTCGTCTAGGGGTCGAAAATGGCATATTTCGGTTTTCGGACTCGTGCCAAGTTTTGTAACTTATGAAATAAAGAGTAACGGATATAATGAAACTTCAAATGTAATACAATTCGAATACATTGAACGTAATTAACTTAACGAACAACTAAACAAACGAATTATTACGCGTACACTTACAAACATACAATCTTGCGTGTTTAGGACATTAGGAGATTACTGTTGGAACACGCACGCACATTAGGATTGCTTGCTCATCAGGTGAGTCTCATGGCCCCTTTTCACTGTTTTACTTTGGGGGAGATGCATTACTTGTTTTACTCGAACACATGTACTTACACACTTGATTACAAACTGATTTACTGGTATATCGATTGCATGAGATTACTTAATCCAATGAAGTCCCTTTAATCATAGTCGTCAGTTATGGTCTTAAGCGCGAGTACTAGTAAATGGATCCATTAGGACTGACAATCCTCACCCAGGGTAGCACGCACTACCCCGAACATTCAGTATAAATGGGTGTTTCTTTCTCGTTACATATGAATGTTCTGGATTAGCATTCACGGGGGCAAAATCACTGATTGTTAAGCTTCGACTATGGTGCTCATGGCAATATATACGGAAACTATTGCGACTGTGCAATATTTACTCAATGATTTTACAAGCTGATGTGTTCAAACTGTTACTTACTATAAACCTGTGAGATTCACCAACCTTTTGGTTGACCTATTTTAGTAATGCATTCTCAGGTACACAGCAACAGTAGGGTTGATCAGTACAGATGGCCCAGCAGGATATGCTTTAGTAGCTCGAGTCGCATGCAATTACACTTATGAAGATTTTACTTGCATTATCTTTTGTATAATGATTATGTACTTAAAATCTAACAACACAAGTTGCGAACTCATCAATGATGTATTACTTTTGAAAACTTATGTATTAATGTAACATCTTCTACAACGTCTCATTTAGAGTCGTTTGCTTGTACTTTGGGTTTGATTATTGATTAGTCACGCCCCAAAACAGTCGCTTCCGCAAAGCTTTAAATTGGGGGTGTGACATGTTGTAACCAATTATGTTACAACTAAATTACACTGAGAGTACGAGTCCACTCACCAATACCTCAGTTGCTTGCTCAGAGGTCTAATATTACTGAGCCTTCTCCATATCTGAAATTACAATATTAAATAAAGAGTTAGTATCTCGTCCCATATCAAATAACTCTTTTAATTTAATTATATCTAATCATTACAATTGCCAAGTTATAATATTATTCATAACTGTTCAATCAATTCATAATTCAACAATTAGTATTAACATAATAACTTATCTTGATCATTAGTTAATAATAATATGCAGCTTACATATTACTTATTTTGCACTGTTGATTTTCATTTGCATACTAAATTAAAACGTCACTATATGGCATATTTAATATCCAGGTACTAAACAATGACTGATTATAACATTTAGTCAAATCGTACTTTAACTATGAATTCCATAACACATAACTCCCAAAATTAATTAAAAGATCATTTGCACATTATGGAAACAAAGGGAGAGAGAGAGAGACCACCGGTAGGGCACCACAAGCCACCGGCTTGGCCTCTAAGGCCGTCGGTTTTCAAGGCTGGGCCGCCGGGAATTTTAGATTCCAACTAAACAAAACAAAATCATGTACTAAGTTTTAGAGTATCAATCGGTTAAGGCCTAAAGGCCGCCGGCTTCATGACTCTATGGTCAAGACCGCCGGCTCCAACAAGGAGGCCGCCGGCCCCTTTGTGTTTTCCACCCAAATCTTATACTGATCAAACCCTTCCAACTCAAATACGAATCCCACTTAATAATTCTTTTACTACAACCCAATTATCATATAACATCAATCGAAACAATACCTACAAGTTTAAATCAATTCAAGCATACAAAAACTTATAACTTTGCTAAGATAAGAAACATGCTTACAATTAATTGAAGGGGGTTAAGACGATGATGATGATGATGATGATAGGCTAGAAGTAAAATCAACGCCATCATGAGACTTCAATTATTTGTATATAATCTCTTGTAGGGACTTTTAAATAATTAAGGAAGAAATATAAGTCATGATCGATGGTGATGTTAACAAAGAAATTTGAGATTTAAATAATCCCAACCACAATCTTTTCTCTTTTGTTTCTTACTGTGTGTGTATTTGACTAAATGAGAAAGCAGAAGAGATTTTGAGAAGTCAAGGAAAATAGGTCGGCCATCTTATGGACCGACTCTCTTATTTGAATTAATCTTTTTGTTCCCTTTTTAACCCTATTGTCTGGAAGCTAAAAAAACATTTACGATTCCAACAATACTATTTTTTCTTAATAACAATATTATTTTAACAAATAAGCTATTTATCTAACACAATAATTCATTTGACCATTTTAACTAACATTGTCAAAAATTATATCAATATCAAGGTTATTCCCAACACATTAAATAATCAATTCAATTGGGATAAATAGTAAAATATTACTAGACCCTTAGGGAGGATGTTACAAATCTTCCCCCCTTAAAAGATTTCGTCCCCGAAATCTGATCACACTCAATTTCTCTAAGGTAATATAATCACATGAATCTTGTCATACATTAACATGTTTCTATCTTTCACTCTTGTATATATATATATATACTGTACATTCATCCAACATCTTCTATAAAATAATCATTTACCTGAATTCTCTATCATCAATCAAATATATGTTTTAAAACACACAAACACTTTAACAACTAAACACATAATCACTTACAACTAGACACTAGTAACGTGTCAAACTCTTTAACAACTATATTAACCAGAAATTAGCAATATGCTAAAATCTTTGACAACTTATCTTCTAACAACTAGAATAACAACAAACAATAACAGCTAACATCAGTGGTTATAAAATCACAATACACCTAACAACACTGAAAATCAATTTCAATTCATAACCAACAATCAACAATATTCATATATCACTTTAACTATATGAAATCCTTTACCTAAAGTAATCCGGATTCATATCACTCTAATAAGCAAAGTAGAGGTCACACACACAGTAGGTAAAACATCATCAAAAGTACATGGTTAAATCAGCACATGTACTACCACACTGTATTACCTACATTCAACCGACCTCTACATTGACTTATTTCACCTTAAGTCATAATTTATTCTATCCTCAAAATCAAGTATATAACAACCTACCTGATTTTACATATTTCTGCAATAATGGAAATATAATCATCATTAATTTATATTATCACATTCACCTCAACGAGATTATCATTTAGTTAATTCTCTCCCCCTTAAGGTTCAGGTTATCACCCTTTGACAACTTAGCTCACATTATAACTATATATATCAGTACAAACTGCCTAAATAGTTTCAACACACTATTTCACATGTTAAATCATTTAACATAATTACTCAAGGTTCCATAACCTTTGACAACTCTTTTAACTCATTTGGTTTATAAACAACCCATGTACCACTTATCTACCAAGTTTAGGAATTCAGTCACATTTAAACAAATACTATTAGAATTTCACCCATAATTAAATTTTTCCACACGGTTGACTATTTGTCAATTTCAATTTAATCAATTAATCAACAAGTCACTTTTATCAATCTTAATTTGCAACAAAATCAATCATATTCTTATGATTTCATGTCATACACTAAACTCTTTATTCATAGTTGACTTTCAAAGTCAATTTGTCACACTATTAACAAATTTATACTATGTTTAACCTCAAACATAAATTTTCTATAACTACATTCAACAACAGTGGCCCATTCAGCCAAAATGGAACCACTACACCATTTTCTAGTCAATTACTCATCAATGACAACTAAAACTCATTTAACACACAATATGAGTTATTTACTCCTGTCACTTATCGCATATCTGTATCACCTGATAATTATCTCAAATTTTAGATTTAACCCAATCATAATCTTCAAAACACTGTTCTCACTAATTTTAATGACTCAATCACCATACAGAGTCAGTAACTCAACTCGGCTTAATACAAGTCATACACACATTAGTAATCCGTTAGGATACTATATTACTCTCTAATAGGAAGTCCACGCCTATTAGCTACCTAATCACATTTCACAATTTCAAACAATTGCAAGTACCATACACACTTGCAAGTTTTACTTACTGATTATCATAATTTTCATTAATTAACCTTTACCATGTAATTAACAAATAATTAGTTTCACACAATTTCATATTATATTCTCTCAATCACATTCACTTTCTTAGATACTTGGTAACCTCAACAAGTTCATGTGATACAGCATAATATAACAACGGTGATCAAGCGTTGCTTGATTATGTTCTTCACATTTCCTTCTCAGGTTACTTCACATCATCAATCATCAATGTGATTTCTTTCACTTAAACACATATTACTTAAACCTTTATTTAAATCAATTCTGACACTCTACGTGCATCATAACCACATATACATACTAAATCGTCTTATTACATCCAATTATTTCACATATACCTATAACATCTTTTAGTATGTATTCTTCACCACATTATCTCTTTCCAACAACTAACCTAAGTCATCATTCTTATTGTCTGAAATTTCAATTATTTTCAACTTTTATATATACATTCACTTCACAACTGATTTATTCAGTATTTCAACTTATTTAAAACTCCAAACACCTGATAACCTATCCTCATCAATTTAACACATAACACTTTGTCAAATAATAATCACATAATAATATCACGTGTAATTCCAAACACGTATTTCACGACAATTACTTGATTATAATATCAACTAAATCAATTTACTCCAAAACCCTCCATTTTCTAGGAGCATGAAATTCCACATAATCAATTCACCATATACCTAAAATATCTCTCATTACAGCTATTCCTATAACAGCTGACCACTTTTAATTTATTATCATAATTTTCACCTATGATATATATATATATCAAATACTAATGTCACAACTTTACACGTAATACCACACACGTATAATTAATTATCCACAATCAGTACAAAGTACCACATCATGTACTAAGTACTTTATCACTTTACTTGGCATTACCTCATGCCTCAAGTCACATAACAACTATTCTCCTATTAATAACATTTGTTATTGATTCAACATTTCTAAATCATTTACTAGTTCACACTTCTTTGACTATTTAAATCACACACAACTAGTTTCACTATTAGTGTTCTATTACAATCTTAAAACACTAATTCCTCATTAAAATCATCCTATTTATATCACTTACAACAAGTATTAAAAAATACTTTTCACAACTTTATCAACACATATAAACATTTGTCAACTATCTTTGTTTTTCTTACTACATTAATATATCACTTTTTATACATAGATTATAATTCAATTCACAGTTATAATCATTGTCACACATCAACATCTAATCACCTTATCTCTAGTCACTTTATTACTTTATAGCATAACTATTACCAAGTTTGATGCTATCACATTCAACTCTAACTTTGCCTAATCAAGGCACACTTTACAACAACTATACACTTTTCCATTTAAACAACAGCACAACTCTCAACTTATTAATTGAGATATATCACATCTCCTTAAATTTTCTATCTGGTGTCACATTTATTCATTTTATCACATAACAACAAATTCTCTAGCAAGGTTTCCTAATCACACCTTGCATTTATCACAGGAGATCATACAACTGATTATCTTTTGTCTCTATATAGTAGACACATTCAGATTTAGCAGTTTCACTATTAACAACTTGATCAACGCTGTGTCTACACAACTTAACACATATTTCACAATTCAAAATTCAGTCAGGACTACTCTTATCACTGAATGATTCATCTAATGCTTATATCATCATAATAGCAAATAACACTCATCACTGACTCATTACTAGGGAATCATATCAGTCTGACTCAATCACTTTACTACTAATCACATCATAACAAAGTAATCAATTCAAGCTTATTTAAATTCAACAAGCTTATCGAAAGTTACCTGTCACACATATGCCGATGAAGATCGAGGAACCATTGAGAATACCAGTCAATTACTCATGTTCCTCCGTCTCTGCAATCAAAACAACAACCTTGCATCTTGTTATAGGTTAGTACACTTTTAATAATCACTTTCTCATACAACTACTAATCCCACACTTTAGAATGTTTGACTCAACACAAAATAGATTTGGGATTGAACACTTACCAATGTCCAATTCACCCAAACCTATGCTCTGATACCAACTTATAACACCCTTCATATTATAGTTATTTAAATACAATATATCGGAAGCGTCTGTCCAAATTAAAACTTTAATCAATCAAAATATAAAGGTTCAACTAATTTAAAACTTAGTTAATCAATCTGGGTGTTATATGAAAACACGAACAACACTGATATATAAATCCAATATCAGAGTAACACGTAGTAGTCAAACATTCTTCCATCCATTCCCTGCCCAATCCAAATCATCTCAAGACCTGCAAGGTTAAATAGTGGGATTAGCACAAAGCTAAGTGAGTCAACCTGTCACCATCAGTACAACTCAGCATAACAATACTGATTATCACAAATATCACATAGACACTGACACAACATCACCAAGAGGATCGGTGGTCCTTGTGACACCGCTCAGACCCGGGAGGTGCACCAAGCGACACTTACAACCAACTGCAGGCCAATACAGTGGCTTTACCGATAACTGTTTGCTACCTTTAGTCAATATGCGTTCCATTCTCAACACATGATCACAAATCTCACATTGACTAACCTGTAGCAACCCAGTCCAACTAATTAGTCAAGTTGACCTCCGAATCACAGAATGCTCAAAGGCAACACATCACTTATTACACGTGTATTTCACAATTCAACGGTTCAACAATCACTATCACAATCACTATATCACTATGTTCACCTGTTGTAACCAATTATGTTACAACTAAATCACACTGAGAGTACGAGTCCACTCACCAATACCTCAGTTGCTTGCTCAGAGGTCTAATATTAATGAGCCTTCTCCATATCTGAAATTACAATATTAAATAAAGAGTTAGTATCTCGTCCCATATCAAATAACTCTTTTAATTTAATTATATCTAATCATTACAATTGCCAAGTTATAATATTATTCATAACTGTTCAATCAATTCATAATTCAACAATTAGTATTAACATAATAACTTATCTTGATCATTAGTTAATAATAATATGCAGCTTACATATTACTTATTTTGCACTGTTGATTTTCATTTGCATACTAAATTAAAACGTCACTATATGGCATATTTAATATCCAGGTACTAAACAATGACTGATTATAACATTTAGTCAAATCGTACTTTGACTATGAATTCCATAACACATAACTCCCAAAATTAATTAAAAGATCATTTGCACATTATGGAAACAAAGGGAGAGAGAGAGACCACCGGTAGGGCACCACAAGCCACCGGCTTGGCCTCTAAGGCTGTCGGTTTTCAAGGCTGGGCTGCCGGGAATTTTAGATTCCAACTAAACAAAACAAAATCATGTACTAAGTTTTAGAGTATCAATCGGTTAAGGCCTAAAGGCCGCCGGCTTCATGACTCTATGGTCAAGACCGCCGGCTCCAACAAGGAGGCCGCCGACCCCTTTGTGTTTTCCACCCAAATCTTATACTGATCAAACCCTTCCAACTCAAATACGAATCCCACTTAATAATTCTTTTACTACAACCCAATTATCATATAACATCAATCGAAACAATACCTACAAGTTTAAATCAATTCAAGCATACAAAACTTATAACTTTGCTAAGATAAGAAACATGCTTACAATTAATTGAAGGGGGTTAAGACGATGATGATGATGATGATGATGATGATAGGCTAGAAGTAAAATCAACGCCATCATGAGACTTCAATTATTTGTATATAATCTCTTGTAGGGACTTTTAAATAATTAAGGAAGAAATATAAGTCATGATCGATGGTGATGTTAACAAAGAAATTTGAGATTTAAATAATCCCAACCACAATCTTTTCTCTTTTGTTTCTTACTGTGTGTGTATTTGACTAAATGAGAAAGCAGAAGAGATTTTGAGAAGTCAAGGAAAATAGGTCGGCCATCTCATGGACCGACTCTCTTATTTGAATTAATCTTTTTGTTCCTTTTTAACCCTATTGTCTGGAAGCTAAAAAAACATTTACGATTCCAACAATACTATTTTTTCTTAATAACAATATTATTTTAACAAATAAGTTATTTATCTAACACAATAATTCATTTGACCATTTTAACTAACATTGTCCAAAATTATATCAATATCAAGGTTATTCCCAACACATTAAATAATCAATTCAATTGGGATAAATAGTAAAATATTACTAGACCCTTAGGGAGGATGTTACATTTGGTTCAATGCTAATGTCATTATTATTAACATTTCTCCTCTCTATATTTACACTAAATCCCTGCATGTCTACTTCCACATCTTGTACTCTTTCATGTTCATCTTCATTGATATCACTGTCATTCTCTTCTTCAGCAGGTTCTTGATCACCCTCATCAACTTCATTCTCATCTTCATCATTAACATTCTCTTCTTCATAAGTCATTTCATTCTCCCTGCCATGTTTGATTGAATCATTTACTTCATCATGATCATGCTATGGATTTGCATCATTTACTTCATTGTCATTACCTAAATCAACCTCAGTGCAATCATTAAACAACTGGTCTATATCACCAACAAAGCTATCTTTAACCTTAGCTATTCCATGTTCTTGAAAGACATTATCTTAAGTAAAGAAAGGGTCCAAAAAAGGGTTATCATATTGAGCATTGACATCATTATTTGAACCATTCCCACTACCCTCACCAACTTCAAAATTGCTTGGACCAGCCCATTCCAATAACAACTTTTTCTTTACTGGCCTCTTTTTTGGAACAACCCTTGGTCATCATCTTCTATCTCATGAATTTTTACCTTACTCTATTGTGGCGACCTCCAATAAGTGGCAAGAGTAGTTATCCCATGTTCAATGTAAACATATATAAGCTTATATCTGTCGGTGTAACTAAGCAAACATAATACATCATCATCACTGCCTAGCGCCAACAACACGTAGTCTAAATCTAATTCAGGTTTCTTAAAATGGTGGTACATATTGTCATTTGCATTGTACCTTAATTCTTTTACCATTTTATCCAGTTCTATGATAGAAAAATACTCACTTGATACACAGTCAAAATACGTGCAAAGCCCACCAACATACTTGCGTCCAGGGTACTCGAGAAAGTTCCACCATGATGTATCCTCAATGAGAACAAAGTTGTGTGTTGCTCTGTTATGGTTAAAACACACAAAAATCAGTAATCTTCAAATCGACAGTCAACAATAAATAAAAAATGCAATTTCAGTTACGATCGAAGAAAACAAACCAAATTTCTTTACTTTTATGCTAAAGATAAACCCTTAATGTTTAATTAAATAACTAACCGTAGAAGTTTCATAAGTCATCGACAGTTACTTCGTAATCTCGGAGTCGCCAGCAAGGTTTACCCTTCATCATGATCGATTTCGGATTCTCAGGGTATTTGTGTTTAAAAGAAGATTAGTTAGGGTTTTGAGAGCTTGAATCGGAATGAAGAAGAAGGTAATGGGGTTTGGAAATCAAATGAAGTTGTGAAGTGAATTAAATGGGTGGGGGAAAAGTAAAAAGATAAAATTACCCTCACGTGTACGGCACGTGCGCATACTTAACGGGCAAAAGTTAACAGCGTTGGGCACAGGGATGATTTATGTTACCAATTGCAAACTATGGGAATGTTCTATGCTATAAATGGAGTTCAGGGATGTTTTATGCAAAACCTGACAACCACAGGGATGTTTTTTATAATTTACCCTAAATTATATGTTTATTGGAAAAAAGGATGAAACACAGCGCAGGCAGAGAAGAGATCGAGGAGTTAATGAACTAAACCCTCAATCGCAAACCGAAATCACGTATGTCAAATCCGGGCAATTCCCTCCATCCCCAGCCAACTCCCTTCTTATCCGACGATGACATCCTTTTCCGGCAACGATGATCCATCTCAGGCATCAAAAATCCGTCTCTTACGCAATCGTAGTGGTTAGACCCATCATAATTAAAACTTAAGTGTTTTGTTTTATAACTTGATAATATTGTTTGTGTTTGAATCGTTGGGTTGCTGCAAGTGGATGGTGTGTTAATATGAGTTTGGCAGTTAAGAAAAAAATCACGATAGTGGTGGTGCTAATGGACTTTAGAGGCATATTTGTTTGCAAATCAACTTTGTTTGAAATTTGAGCAGTGAGTTAGTGTAAGTTAAATAATGTATGTAGAGATGGTGAAGTAATTTATTATAAAATTTGTGGTGGTGAAGTGCTTTAGGATTAATCCATGTATTGGAAAGTGGTTTTGTCATGTATCTACATATTGAGACCACAAAAGATTTAATATAAATTATATATTTCATGAATTAATAGTACCATACGCAACCTTAGGTCAAACTTGGAGTAGTCAAGTCCAATAATAGAGGGATAAACACATGCTTTAGCAAACCGGTTGAACCGCCCGAGTAAACAGGTCGAACCAGTTTAATCGGAACCGGGGACTAAACCGATTCAATTTAAAAAAAGGTTTTCAAAACACTGTATATAAGTTGTACTAAAATGAAACAAAGTTTTCATATATAAAATTCATTTAAGCAAAGTTGAATTAAAAGGAAACACAGTTTACATAAACATACTTAAAGTAAATGAATCATATGCATTGTAGAAGTTCTTTATAAACAACATTCTTCGTGGTGTTCGTGACTTTCCCATCGTTATCGAGTCAGAGCCTTCAATCCTTCCTTGCTTGTTACGCGGTATAATGCGACATAGAGTTGTCCGTTTGTGAAGACTTTTTTATATAAGAACGTAGTGACTTTTGTAGTGATTGTCTCTGACACTTATTAATAATCATTGCAAAAATTAACGGATATTGGGAATTGATGTCTTTGGAATTTGAAAGGTATTCTCTTATTCGTTGGAATCAATTTCATTATTGGTATGTATCACTTGTTTCCTGCAAATTTTCCTGAAATAATCTCTCCTTCGATGCAATGATCAGCCATGCGTGTAACTTTCAATCTTGTTCCGTTGCATTGTCCATTTAATTGATCAATGTTACGGGGTAGCATTATAGGGACTCCTATTTTTAAAGTTAACATGTGGTTTGGAATCCCCCCAGATTTGTACTCATTCAAGTTTTCAGGGATCAAAGGCATCACGTTTAAAGTCTTCATCTTGTACTATTTCGCATAGATTATTCGAACTGAGGTATGTTCTTTCTTCGGCGTTTATTGGTAATAAGACATGTTCGTTAATAGTATCAATACATAATAAAATGTATAAGTATTATCGTAATTAATATTAGGAAAATAGGAACTTATTTAAGAAACTTACTAAAGTTATCACAATTCTCCTCAAAATAGTCGCAACCGGGAGGGAGAGATGGTTTACTTTTTGCATGACGTTTCGTTTTATTAGAAAGTTCTTGCTTTCGTCTTTGAGCATGTATATCTGAGCCTGAACTTATTATGTCTTCATCTTCGACACTGAGCCATAATAACGCCTTGGTGGTCGATACAGAGCGTCTGGGTCGGCGACCGGAATTCGCTCTGTCCAGTCGAGTTCCTGCATTTCGCTGTCGTCTTCCGAAAAGTTGCCATGAAGCGAAATTTCCGTTGCACCAGATTCAGCTATTATTGTTGTGTTTTAAGTGTTTTATTAGGGAGTTTTAGAATAGAGGATGGGGATGGTTATTTTTTGGGAAAATGAATGTGTTAGTGATATGACGTGGGTGGAGATATAGATGTATGGAGAGATGAAAGGATGAGTTGGGTTACTTGTGTAGGTTATAGTGTAATGATTGTCTTTGAATTTTTCTACCGATTAAGATTTGATTTGTTAGGTAGTATTAATTAATTAACATAAATATTATTATTATATATAGGATAATTCTAGAACTTGTAATTTTTTAGCTATTATATTTTTTCGTTTTTTAAAACGTATTTATTTTGTGAAGAGAATGTTTTATTTTTATTTTTTGAAAACATGTTTTCTCTATAAACATATGGAGTATATTTAAAAATATGTTTAACATGTATACGTATGATACTTGTAGATCTTTAGTATTTTTTTATATACGTCTCTTTTTAAAAAATAAAAAAAAATGAAAAAAACGAAATAACTTTCAATGTTTAAAAATATTTGAAGACGGATGAGGGCTTTATAAAGAATATTAAGATTAAGATTAAAACAATTATGTTGTTAAAAATAAGTGAATTGTTAAATTTTTGGAACAAATTTGGAAAAAATGTTAAATTTCGAGCTTCCTTTTTTAGTTTTGGGAAACATTGGATGATGAGTATTAAATTCAATAGAATATATTTTTTTATTAACATTTATTTGTAATTAATTTCTAATTTGAAGAGATGCAATTGTGTAGCCTAAATCTGTTTGGATGAATGGAGTTGTTTTGAATAATGGTTCGGCCCAGTATGAAATAATAGTTGGGCTCTTCGAAGTTATTATATTTCGATTATAAGAGAGTGTAATTTAGGATTAAAATGAGAGTTAAACAATAAGTATAATGTTAATTGACATACATAAATAGTGGATTGTGGATTTTCATAAAAGAAAATAATAATATAAGACACAAAATTACAATTATTGAAAATTGAAATACATAAACATAGCATTTAGAAATAATAAAATAGTTGGTAGTAAGTGGGATGACAGTTGCAGGAGGTAATCTTCGTTGTAGAAATTTAGATCTATGACATAATCATCATCTATTTCAAGACCAAGTGAACGCAATTGATTAGTTGGATGATGAGACTTTGTGATTTTCTCGAGGATTTTCTTTATTTCATCTTCAAGAATTCCATCTTTTGGTAAGTTAACTTTTAACCATTCCTTAAACCGCTCAAGATCATGTTGGTCTACAAATGAGTATAAAATATTCATGGTGTGAGAAAATTGTATTAAAGAATTATTTGGTGAACAATATATAAAGATGTTAATATCTTCAACATTATTAAAAATTGCATCGTCCCCGATAGCATGGGTGTTTTTTCATCTGTAAGATTAGAAAAGAATAGTAGTTAGTTACACACAATAATTATGTAATTCTATTGTAAATAGTTACATACCTTCAATATTAGTAGCATAAGTTTTTTCCCTTTATTTAGTTGAGAGTTGTTGAATAATAGGATCAACTTTTTCATCTAGGATAGCGTTAGGTTAAATTTCTTAAATAGACGTTGTAACCAAGCATTAGGTCAAAATTTTATTAAAAAGATTAGGTTTTATGTAAAATACCTTGTATTTGTTGGAGAGGACCATTGGATTGAGCGTTGGACAGTTTTTTTGATCCATGGAGGGAATGATAAACGGATGAATAGAATGGATTAGAGGTGAAAATATGATTGATATAAATAGGATTGGAATGGTATTAGTATTTTAGGATAAAATCTTGAAGATGAAATAGTATAATTTATGATAATAATAAATAAGTTGGTGGGGGGCGGTTTTCTTAACCGATATGATAGGGTTCGCCCCTTTGTTTGAGGATTGTTTTTTTTATCATCATTTTTTTAAGGATTTTGTTATTTGTAGCCCTAAGGGCTATATTTAAAAGTTAATTAATGCTTAAGTGGTGGCAAATTAAGGTGGTTGATAGAAGTTATATTCAGAGGGTGGGTGGTTATTATTATGGTACAAACATTCAATGTGTGTCTGAATTTCTTCTTCATAACCTTAAGAGCTACGTATAACATTTTTTTATTTTTTAATGGTGGTTATTATATGTTAAATTAAATATTAAGAGGTTAAATGATTAAATAATAATAATTATTGATGATGGGTCGTTACTTTTTAATTCGATATGGTAGTAGGTTGTTTTTTTAAGGCCATAGTTATTATTAATTTATTAGTATTTAATTTATTTAATAATTAAAAAATACCAATTTTTTATTAATTAATTAATCGTTATTTTTTAAGCTGATATGGTAGTAGGTTGTTTTTTTAAGGTCGTAGTTATTATTAATTTATTAGTATTTTATTTAATTTAATTTAATAATTAAATAATACCTATTTTTTATTAATTAATTAATCAATTATTTAATATATTGATACATACATATATATATATATATATACATATATATATATATATATATATATATATATATATTATAGGCCTGTAAGCAAACTGAACGTTCAGCGAACTGTTCGGTGGGAAGTTCGTTTATGTTCGTTCGTTTCGTTATATGAACGAACATGAACAAATTTTTACGTTCGTTTAATTATATGAACGAACATGAATACATGTCTCATTCGTTCATTTACGTCCATGAACGTTCGATAACATATTCGTGAACGTTCGGTTAAATGTTCATATATTAATTAACTAATAGTTTATGTAAATTAATACATATTTGTATATCTTATTTTGATTAAACTAAATATTATATAATATTATTAATATTTTGATATTTTCATTGAATAATATTAAACATCTAGATATTGTTATTTTACATTTCCCTCTCACATTTCCCTCCACTCCAAACACACCTACACTCTATCCCTCCACTATTCCAGATCTGCTGCCCTTTTCAACGATCGGACCAAGCAAATGAGTTTATCTTCATATTGTAAACGTTTTGTAATGTTGAATATGCATCGCAAAGTTTCAAGTATTATATGTAACACCCCCAAATTAATGAATTGCGGAAGCACGATTTGGGTGTTACTAATCAATAACAAAGCACAAAGATATATAGCAAACGACTCTATATGCATCGTTTTAACAAAATATATTGATAATTGAAATGTTTACAACATTTAAAGCTTTACATAGCTCGAGTTTAAATAAAAGGAGATTTCAGTACATAAGTACTTGTACAAAATATACTAATGCAAGAAAATCTCAATCGTCTGTATGCTGAATCGAGCTAAAGTCCTGAAGCAGAAACATCCTACTGCTTGGTACCTGCGATATATGCTAAAAGGTCAGCTAAAAGCTGGTGAGCTCACAGGTTTGAAATCAGTTAATATAGTATGAACCGCAAGATTTAAATAATGAATTGCATCCAGCAATTAAATGATAGTAATCGTGTATACAGCCATGAGCACATAGTTGAGCTTAACTCGAGGGTCGGGTCCCCTATAGAGAATTCCGGGCGAGGTGCCTCCACGAATGCCTAATCCACATTCGTCTTCCCAAATATTAGTACGTCCGTTTACCCGGTTAGTGCTTGCTAACCCGGACGAGGTGGGTCAATCCTATATGGTACCATATACTAATATTCACGCTACAACGTATTAACAACTATGCTGACGGAGGACTTTAAATGATTAGTTTCGAAAAACTCATGTAGTATATGAAATGTTTGTACTTGCGTTCACATGTTAAAAGTTAAGCAATATATCACACCCCTGAGTAAAACAGTAAAAGAGGGGCTATGAGACTCACCTGAGTCGTTGAGTTTATGAAAATAAACTGAGAATGATTAGCCGAGAATTGAAGTCCAAAGACTTGTAACCTGAGGGTGTCCACGACACGCGATGGTTATAAATGTGAGTAGGTATCTATCAAGACTACCTTGTAGCTGTCTGTCCAACTAGAATGTCCAAATTACATTTGGTTGATTGATTCGAATTTTTGAAAACATGTACGGCCCGTTGGTGACGGATTTGTAATAATAATCTCAACTATTATTATTTTGATTTCGTGGCGTTTTACTTGAAAAATGTGTTTTGATTGTGTTTTAGAAGCCGTTACGGAATTTAAGTACGGGGGTCCGGGGGCAGCGCCCCTGGTAGCGGGGTCCAAGGGGCGGCAGCCCCTGGCGGGGTCCAAGGGGCAGAGCCCCTGGCTGGGGTCGAGCTGGATCCGAATTTAGGTAAAATCGAGTGATAAAATTTTAGGTAAAATCGAGTGATAAAATTTTAGGTCTCGATACTTAGTAAAATCTGTGTTTTCTGGGTTCTGTTTTTGGCGACACTTTGCTAGTGTCGCTATAGGCGACACTAGTTTAGCGACACTATGTGAGTGTCGCTACAGACGGCACTGGTTAGGCGACACTTGGTGAGTGTCGCTAGATTTCTGATTTTCAATTTATGGGCGACACTTGATTAGTGTCGCTATGGGCGACACTTATAATTTTGGCGTCACTAAGGGAGTGTCGCTAGGATAAACCTGGTTAAGTATTTCAGCGACGCTTAAGTAGTGTCGCTATAGGGGCGACACTTAGGGATAGCGACACTTAACTAGTGTCGCTAGTACTGTTTTTGGCACACTAGCGACACTTCCAACTGTTCGACGGATTTCGAGTAAAAATCGTGTTTTCGAGTTTCCGATCGGTCCAATATTTTTACCCAACCCTTTTATGGACATTACAAGTTGTTACAAACCACTAACAAGTTAAAACATTTAAAAACGAGAGATTTCGGGTTTTGTCAGAAACTTACAAAGTGTCGGATTAAAAATCCGAAAAGATAGCGTTGTAGATCGGGAAGTGGTGAACGTTTTTCTCCAAAGTAGTGATATGATCCGAGTGCGTTTGGTATGTTTATTTGTCGATTTTAATGGATTGTGGAGGTGGTGGTGATTAGAGAGGAAAGAAAGAGAGAGAAAGGAGAAAGAGAGAGAGTGAGTGGAAGAGAATGAGAAGAAAGAGAGGGGAGAGTTGGAGGTTATCCTCCAACTTTTCAGTCTCCGTTCTCCGTGCGGTGTTCGTTTGCTCCGTCGTTTAAACGTTAAATAATTATTTTACATATTAAATGGTAAGTTTTAAAATACAATTTATTACGCGTTATTTTATTTAAGTATTTTACTAATCGATTTATATTTGAGTTATAAAATGTAAGTTAGTTTGTTTGCGCGTTTTACATTTTTAAATCGTATAAGTTTTATTTGTATGATCCGAATAAATACGAAATATTATCATAATAATATTTTTGATATAAAAGCGTTATTTAATAAAATTGGTCACCAACGTCCGTATTAGATTGAATCGAATACATTCGATTTAAATTGCGTACGATTTAATCAAATCGCATTTTCGTATATATTCATCAATATATAATTCGATACATTAATTAGCCTAACACAGAACTAATTACATGTATTAACATATGATTAGGCACTAATTACTAGTCCTAATTTGGCGGGTGCTACATTATAATATGTGTGTGTGTGTGTGTGTGTGTGTGTGTGTGTGTGTATGTGTTCGTTTATGTTTGTTGAGGTTAAGGTATTAACAAAGAAGTGCATTAAATTATATGTTTGTTCGTGTACGTTCGTTTGTGTTCGTGAACAAAAAAATTTTCTTAGTGAACGAACATGAATAACAAAATTCGTACGCTTATCCGTTCGTTTGTTCATCAAAAACTTAATGAACGAACATGAATAGACTCCGTTCGTGTTCATTTGGTTCGTTTTCAGGCCTTATATATATATATATATATATATATATATATATATATATATATATAGGGGAAGGTTCAAATGAGAACCACTTTAAAGTTGAGAACTGTGAGAACCACAACGAATACGTGTTTGTTCACATGTGATTCACCTCAATCATATGTGAACATTGATGTACGTATAATTGAAAAAGAAAAAAGTCAAAAAAAATCTTAAAATCATATCGAAAAACGCAAAAAACAAATACATGTTCACATGTGAACGATAATATGAACAAATCGGTTAAAATGCGTTTTAAGACGTCAATTTAAGATTTTTTTTTACTTTTTTCTTTTTCAATTAAACGTACATCAATGTTCACATATGATTGAAGTTAATCACATGTGAACAAACACGTATTCGTTGTGGTTCTCACAGTTCTCAACTTTAAAGTGGTTCTCATTTGAACCTCATATATAGGTGGGTTCTTTAAAGAATGGCAAATATCTAAAGAATGGAGGAACCAATAGGATTCCTTCATTTTAATTAAGTAGGGAAGGGTACTATGGTCATTTTAATTAAAACCCCACTTTCATCAACAATTTTTAAAATTAAAATATCTCACAAACGGCTAATCAAAAAATAATAAAAATTACACCATAAAAATCATCTTTTTTTCCTCTTCGATTTAAGATCTCACATGATATACTTTTGTCGAACCTTTTTTTTCTTCATTTTTTTGGGATCTTAAAACTGCAAAAAATAAAATCACATGTGATTTAATATATTATATGAACTTTATGTGTAATTAGTGACTAATATTATTTCATATGTGAATAACTTGTTATTATTCAGTAATATAATTTATGATAATTATTTTTACATGATGACATTTTGTGTTTATTGTTGCTATTTAAAATTGATATACGATCACAGTTATAATTATGTGCGATTAATTTCATCACATGTGATTTTTAATTTTTTTTTTTATCTTGGTTTCTAAATCATTAATAATATTATTCACTTATGATTTATGAATTATTTTATTTATAATATGTTTATTCACATAATTACATGCATGTGATTATAATTGAGATCGAGTTTTAGTTTACATATGATTACAACTATAATCACATGTGATTTAACCTATAACAATAGTATTTGTAATCATATGTGATTATAGTTTTCATCACATTTAGTTCTACTTGAATCACATGTGATTAAATGTTATGATTTCAAATCTTTAAATTTTGTAATTACATGCGATTATAATTGTAATCAGATATGATTAAAAATTCAAGGGGTTTACATTTCACCATATATAATCACTTGGGATTAAAACACTAAAAAGTAATCACATGTGATTATTGATTGACGATATCTATTATCACGTGTGATTATATTTGTAATCACATGTGATTACTGATTATTGACAACTAGGCCTGTAAACGAACCGAACGAACACGAACGGAGTCTGTTCGTGTTCGTTCATTAAGGTTTTGACGAACATACGAACGAACACGAACGGATAAGCGAACGGATTTTGTTGTTCATGTTCGTTCATTAAGAAAATTTGTTTGTTCACGAACGTACGCGAACGTACACGAACAAACACATAATTTAATGCATTTCTTCGTTAATAACTTAAACGAACCTCAACAAACACAAACAAACGTGTATATATATATATATATATATATTATAACTCGAAACTTTGTGATACATATTCAACATTACAAAACGATCACAATATGAAGATAAACTCTTTTGCCTGGTCCGATCGTTGGAAAAAGCAGCACATGCATCTGGAACTAGTGGTGGTGTGTTTGGAATGGTGGGAAATGTGAGAGTCAAATATCTGGATGTTCAATATTATTAAATGAAAATATAAAAATATTAATAATATTCTATTTGATATATAGCTTAATCAATATAAGATATACAAATATGTATTAATATAATTAAACTGTTAGTTAATAAACGAACATTTAACCGAACGTTCACGAACATGTTATCGAACGTTCACGAACATAAATGAACGAACGAGACCTATGTTTATGTTTGTTCGTATAATTAAACGAACGTAAAAATTTGTTCATGTTCGTTCATATAACGAAACGAACGAACATAAACGAACTTCCCGCCGAACGGTTCACGAATAGTTCGTCGAACGTTCAGTTTGCTTACAGGCCTATTGACAACTATTATCACGTGTGATTATATTTGTAATCACATGTGATTACTGATTGACGATATCTATTATCACGTGTGATTATATTTGTAATCACATGTGATTACTGATTATCGACAACTATTATCACGTGTGATTATATTTGTAATCACATGTGATCACTGATTGTCAACAACTATTATCACATGTGATTATAATGAAAAAAACATTTGATTTTTACAATGCACTTTTTAATACACACAGCCCATAATTACATTTTTAATGTATTATATACAAAATGGCAACCAATTTTATGAAAATGCAAAAAAAATACATATAAAAGAAATAGAAAGCAACAAACTAGATTCACAAACACGTTTCACCACATGGGTCTCCCAAATCCCAACTACCAGCTATGTGATCCAGTGGAGAAACACGTATATGAGATCACAGGAAAATTGACATAACACAAACAATACCACACAATTCATACACTAACATTATCCCACCCTTGTAAAAAATTAAAAAAATAAAACACCAAAACTACCAACCCAAAATAATTTAGTTATATACCAAACTAGGTATTAAGCCCGTGCGATGCACGGCTGTTTAAAAAGTGCAGTTATATAGTAATTTGTAAGTAGCCAAATATATTAATGGGCATATAATTAGTGTTATCGATAACACAATTAATTTATAGGGTTGACCAATAACTTTATGTTTACTTCAATATTTTTCATATGTATCATTCCTTTACTTTTCAGCATAAAGTTATAAACCAAACTTTTTTGTAACAAATGTTCAAGAGTTTGTAAATTAATAACACGTAATCGTTAACTAAAATAATACGCTCTAATAGGTAATTAAAAAACTTTATTTTATATATAAAAACTAAGCATTGAGCCGTGCGATGCACGACCATTTATATAATACCATTAAATTAGTTTGTATGCTATTATGTTTAAGTTTGAATACATAATATAATTAAATTAATTTGTAAGTTATTGTGTTAAGTTTTAATACATTTGTTGAGCCTATGCAATGCAAGATAATTAAAAAAAAAAATTAATCATATGTCTTTTAGGTTTTCAACTGTATCTTAATATTGTTGAAAGTTTAAAATTTATTACTGAAATTCAATAGTAATATATACCAAAATGTACAGAAAATAATCAATTTCAAATATCTTTATTATAACCAATTTTCTTAAAACATGTTAGTTGATGATAATAATATTTATAAAATGCAAGGTATAAGATATGGATTATAAAAATGAATCTTTTTTATGTAGGTAAAAATTGTTATATATTAAATATAATATAGGAATTTTAAAGGCTATTATAATAAAGTATAATTGATAAATAATAGTCTTAGTAATTAATAATTAAGGTTTTTTAGAAAAAAAATAATATGATGATGTGTCAAGTTAGGAGGCTTTAAAGAAAAGGAAACGTTATGATGTGGCATGTCTAAAAATCAAGAAAAAATCTTTGTTTTATAAGTATAGATAGATTAGCTCAACCCCCAACAAACAGAGAACAAGAACATTTTTAATTTACTGGGTCCAATCATCATCACCAGTAGCAATTTCAGTATCAAATCACATATTTCTTCAATCACATGCATCGGAGCTCCAAACAATTATCCGAACAGGTGGACCGACCCACAAATTTTTTTTAAAAAAAAACTTCGAGATCTACCGATGGAGCCCCGACAATCCAACTTAACTCAAAATTAACAAAAACAGATATAACATCAAAGACAACTCCGGCCACGGCTGATTACGGTGAGGACGTGAGCAGGGTAACCAACGGAAACAATGGTGTTGTTCTTGGTCGTACCATTTTGATTTGTTATTAGTAGTAGTAGTTATAATTATGGTTTTGTTTTCAGTGGGGATTTGAGATATACAAAAGTAGATGGGTATTTTTACATTTTGTTTCTATTGAATTGATAGACGATGGTCCCCACTAAAGTTGAATTGAATGAATAATCAGTGTATATTGAAAAATACGAATATACCCCTCCGCCCAAATTTTAAGTGTCAGCTAAAGTTAAATTAGAATATAAATTGAATTAATCTGCACCATTGATCAATTTGATCTAAGGGTGGAGATGTGTTCCTTCATTCTTCATTTATTTAAGAGTCTTAAATGAACTTTCCTCTCTCACTCTCTCTCTCTCTCTCTCTATATATATATATATATATATATATATATATATATATATATTGATGGGGGAGGAAAGTGTAATTATGATAATTAAATATAATCCGTTAGATCTTAAGGGAGGAACCCATCGAAGGGTCAAAAATCTTCCATGGTATTCTGTTATATATATATATATATATATATATATATATATATATATATATATATATAGTGGGAGGATCTAGGGAGAAGCACTTTTTTGGGGGGAAGGATGGAAGTGTAAAATTCATCACGATGCATTTTAATTTTCGCCAATACAAATGTCAAAAGATAAAAAGTGAAAATTAATAAATGTTGATCAGAATCGATGGTATGAATGTTAAGCTTCCTTGATAAATTTGTTTTGTAGTTTATATCCAAAATCGTTAATATTCACCGAGGTGAATGTTAGTTATAATTCATCATGATGACTGTTAATTTTGTGAAAATGTTAATTTTTTTACATTTATCATGAAGAATGTTAAGTTAACATTCAACCTGATGAATGTTAACAATTTATTAAATAAATATTCATAAACTAATATTATGACTTAAAAATGAATTTCATCAGTTAATATATTCTTTATAGCATCGATTTTGATTATTATTTACTAATAAAAATAATTCTCTTTTTAAAATTTGTATTGAAAAAATTAAGATGCTCCGTGATGAATATTACACTTCCCCCAAATTAGTGATTCCCTCTTGAACCTTCCCCTATATATATATATATATATATATATATATATATATATATATATATATATATATATATATGTGTGTGTGTGTGTGTGTGTGTGTGTGTGTGTGTGTGTGTGTGTGTGTGTGTTAAAGATTATACTCTTTCTATCCTAAATTTATTGTTCGGAGACAAAAAAACATATAGTAGTATACTAGTTGTAGTGTACATGATTGGACGTAAAAAGTCACGTTTTTGCGTACATAATTCCTACCTTTTTAGCCCCAAAATGGATGAAAACATTCAATATCAATACTTTTTCACCATAATTCATTATTAAGGCTAAAAATAAGGCGTTGCTTCAAAAATCAAGTAAAATGGCCAAATAACGTACAAAATAGAGCACAAACAATACGTTCACGTTCTACGAGCACTTTTAAAGCATAATACCTTGAAATTATACTTAGATTATCTCATTATGATCTTCAGGTAATTACGATCTCGTGGATATAAAGAACGTTGAAAACGGAGCTAGAATGAAGAAGTTATGGCCAAACGAAGAACGACTAGGCGACCAAGACTTACGATCCAGTGCACAAGGCAACGACCAAGACCACACCACCCCACAGGGGCCGTATACCCCCCCCCCCCTTATGGGCCGTATACCCCTTATGGGGCCGTATACCCCCTTTTGGGGTGGTATACCCCCTCTATGGTGCCGGATACGCCCCTTTTGGTGCTGGATACTCCCTATTTGCTACCGAATACGCCCTATTTGCTACCGAATACACCCCTTTAGGTGTCGAATTTTATAGCTCGAGGGTGTATTTCAGTGTTAAATTGGCTGCGAGGGTGCTGAGTGTAAATTTGTATCTTGAAAGCCTATAAATAGAGGCTTAACCTCCTCATTTCTCATCACCATTCAATCCATTCATCACTTTCACACACACTTCTCTCTAGAATAGTAGTAGTTTCTCTCTCTAACACTTCTCTAAGGAGTTAGAGGAGAATTAGTAGGTTAGTTAGTAGTTAGCTTCTCGTTAATATTTAACGAGACTCACGGAGGGGCTACTTTGTAATATTTGTTGGAGATACTTGGAGGGGTGCTTTTGTAATAGCGGAGGCTCTGCTCGTTGTAATCTTTCAGCTTATATTCAGACTACGCATTTATCTCGGTTATCTCTATCCTTATATGTTATAATGCATGATATTGTTATTATGCTAGATTTAGGATTCGTTACCATGATTAGTGAGTAGTTAGCTTGTGTGTTTGTTGTGATGTAGTTAGCCGTTATAATGAGGGATGATGTTAATTTAATATATAACTGAAAACTATGTCTGCTTAACTTTTCATCTATGATTATAAACTTTTCATCAAACTATCGCCTTTCCTCCAATAAACGTGGTTAAAACCCTAAAAGACAAGGAGTCGCGAACCTTGTTATGAGGGTAATTAATTATCTGTGCTATCTATGCATGGTCTGATTTCGAAGCTTTGGAAATACCGCTAAACCTAATGTATAGTACAACGTGAATAAATCAGGGATTTATTGGATAATGTTAAGTGAGGGCTGGGTTTATATCATAGATGGGTATGCTTTAATACAAACTGAGTTTAAACGGGTTCGGAGTGACCTGAATGTGCAATATGCGTGGAACACCGTAAAACATCCTATTACTTAGTATAGTGCTGGAACCACCTCTGGTGTAGTACAAATGCATGGAAGCTACGGAACGGCCGTCGGTGTAACCACTCTAACTTGCATTAGTGCGCAAGGCATGGAACGCCGTAAAACGTCCTAGTACCTCGTGTAAGTGTCGGTATCATCCTTCGGGAACGGTTCCCATACACCCAAACTATGGAATGGACGTCGGTGTATACATTCTGAGCAGCACTGGGTCACCCACCAGCTCTGAACCTAACAAACCATCGATGAAAAGTTAACATACGCTTTCCGAATTAGGTCTTAAATGCTCTATTTGAATTAGAATACTTCATGGTATCAAAGAAAGGTCAGAAATTAAATATCGGTCTGTTACCTTATTCATGCGCCCAGGAGTTAACTCCAAGACGGGTCACTTGTCTTCACAGACAGTGTTGGGGGTAGAGCAGCCTGATCTGATCAGAATCATGACAACCTAGTACTCAGTGACATGCTATCTGAGGAATCAGATAGTAGGGTGCTAGTGTTGACTCCATAAAGTACCTAAAACAGTAGAACACAAATACTTAGAAAAAACGTTTTCAAAAAATCAATCCAAACATCATCTCCCCTTTAGGCTAATGAAATCACAACAAACACTCCTCTCCATACTGATTATCACCTATTATTTTATTTTGCTGTTTATTTACTTTAATTTAGGACCTAAGTAATTAAAAAACCAAAAATCAAATCTCTTGTTTTCAAACCCTATTAAATCGAATCGATCGTCTTGACTGCTTGGTTTCACAATACGGTTGATCTTAAGAACGACCCTGAGTCCTTACTTACTGCTATCCATAGTTATAAGTAAAACTTAGGTCCCCAGCTCTATAAATTTAAAACCACCCTCCGATCGCCCGCCTCGAGCGTAAGGTCCGGCAACGATAAGAAAGTGATTCCGTGACCGACCGTTCGGGGCACGATCAGGTTTTTGGCGCCGCTGCCGGGGAATCAATCTGACTCTTAGGCATCTAGACGAACTTTTCTATTTAGTACCACCTGTAAATACCCGTAGTTTTCTTTTTCTTGTTCCAACCGAAAATTCCTTCCCACAACACACAACGACGTTCGACCAGATCATCCAGAACTGAACCACTCATTTTCACGCCCGATCCTGAGTCGATTGTCCTAACAACCCTCAAAGAAAGACGCTCTCGCTTCCAACAGATGGCCGCACGGATCACTCTCGCCGATCACACCAAACCATCTATCGAGGGACGAGGAGGACCCATCAGCTATCTGGTGATCGAAGGCGCATCTTTCGAACTTAAACACCACATCGTCCAACTTATCAAGGATAACTGTCAATTCCACGGTCTACCCCGTGATGACCCTAATGCCCATATCGACAAATTCATTCAGATTTCCAACTCTTACAAGTAGAACGGGGTTGAGCAGGATGTAGTCCGCCTATACTTGTTCCCCTATTCTCTCGCTCTTCGTGCCCAGACATGGTTTGAGGGACTTGAGACCGGCTCAGTCACCTCATGGACGGATATGGCTACCAAATTCCTAACCAAATACTTTCCTCCGTCCAAACAAACGAAGTCCAAGAATGACATCACAAACTTCCGTCAAGCTTATGATGAATCTATCTACACGGCATGGGAACGATTCAAGATCCTTCTGAAGAAATGTCTAAACCACCAACTCGAAAAGATTGCCCAGTTATGCACGTATTACAATGGTCTTGTTCCAAACCACCGCATTACCCTTGACGCCGCTGCTCAAGGCAACTTCATGCAACTCACGGACGAAGAAGCTTGGAACTTGATCGAGAATATGACGATGCACCATCACGACTGGAAGACAGATGAGCAATCCTCATCACTACCTCTATCCTCCTACAACCAAATCCAACCCGAGACGATCAAATTCTTGAGTGAGCAGATCGAGTCATTGACGAAACAGTTGGGAGAGCTAAAGAAACAACCGCAGTAGATCCACCAAGTTCAGGCTTGCTAGAACTGTGCTCACCTTCCCACGGAAGAATATCAAGTGGAGTACGAAGATCCAGCTGACGGCACGGTCTACTATGCACGATTCCCAACTCGACCGCAGAATCCACCTGGTTTCGCTCGAACTTCTCCATCTAGGACACGAGGCACTCAATTTCCTCCACGAAATAACCAACCAACCTTTCAACCCAAATACCAACCAAGATACCCAACCTACCCACAACAACCACAGCTTACCTACAACCAACCCTTATCCTTAACTGCACCAGATGTTAGCCCACCTAGTGATACCACAAAAACCATTGTGCCTATCACTAGTCAAGATGATAATCTCACAAAAATTATCGAGGGTCAGACACTATTCAATCAGAAAACCACTGCTAGACAAGACCAGACTGACCTATTCATTAGAAACCAACTCTCGGTTCTTAAAAGCCTTGAGAACCAAATCGGTCAGTTGGCTCAGCGTCTTGACACCAGACCCCAAGGAACCCTTCCCAGCAACACCATTCACAACCCACACGTAGAAGAGACCAAACAAGTAACCTCTAAAGACCCAAAGGTGACACCAAGTCAACCTAATACTCCTTCTCCGGTGAAGGAAGAATCTCCTATCCCGAAGACAGTTGAGACCCCATCCATACCCACTCCTGAAAGAGAAGTGAGAATCCCATTCCCTAATCGTCTAAAGCAAAAGTACAAGGTCAACTCCTTTAAACTCGACTCAAAATTCTTAGACACTGTGTCTAGAATTCCTACCAGTACCAAGTACATTAGACGAATGCTTTCTACCAAAGATAAGATACCCAACGTATCTAAAATCCCTCTGAACGTGGAATGTTCAGCCGTCATAAGCAACCTGCCCGAAAAACTAGGAGACACTGGTCGCTTTACTCTGCCCTGTTCCATTTATCAGTCAGGCATGATTCGCTCCTTGGCCGATCTTGGAGCCAGCATCAACCTCATGCCTTACTCTCTATATGTCAGACTGGAATTAGGAGACCTTAAGCCTATAAAGATGAGCGTGCAGCTAGCTGATCAATCAATTCGATATCCACGAGGAATAGCTGAGAGCATAATGGTTAAGGTTGATAAATTCTTTTTTCCCACTGACTTTGTTGTGATGGTTAAGGTTGATAAATACAGGAAGACATCAATATACCAATCATCCTAGGCAAGCCTTTCATGAACACTGCCCGCGCTATCATTGATGTATACTCGCAGACTATTAGCCTTCGAGCACATGGAGAGACTGTATCCTTCCAGGTTGACCATGCTGATAGTTCTCTACTAGAGAATGCTGAGATATACACAATCTCTACTAGCAGAATCACTTCAGACGATGATACATCCGAGTCAGAACCGTCAGACTCATATGAACCTGATGATCATACCTGTCTCATCTCTGCAACCGAAGAATCAGACTCAAAAGAAGATGAGATGGAAGACTCAGAGACAGAAGAAGAAATGGAGGAGTCCGAAGAAGAACAAGAAGAGGAAGAGCCAGAAGAAGAGGACATATATCAATCTACACCACCTCATGAGTACTTCCCTGACTCTCAGCATCAAACAGAAGAGATCATGCAACTAGAGTACATCCAAAATCCAATTATTCTGTCAGATGATGATTCAGAAAAAGACCCATTGAATGATCACTCTCCCTATGAAAGAGACATAGAGATGGACTCTTCTCAGCCAACATCACAAATCATCGACGCATCCCAGCCACCATCCAATACTGTTGAGTTCCCTGATTCTCAGGATTCTGATACTCCAGCAAAGGACAGTGATGAAGATGATGTCGTCTTCATGGACATTCCGATAGATGTTCGCTCTATCCATCTTCATGCTTCTTCTGCCATTCCTGACCCTCCTCTCGAGATCATCCAAGTTCAGGTCGTCTCTACTCATGAGGGGATGATCAGTGCCCTCGAAAGATTTGAGGATGATTTTCGTATGATAATGACTGTTATTAGTGTAACACCTGCTAAATTAGGATAATTAATTATGCCTAATTACTTGTAACTAGTTGTAATTAGTATGTAATAGGACTAATTGCAGACTCTATTTGTATATATATAAGTTGATTTATATATATATGTGTGTATTTACGCGATTTGGATAAATCGTACGAATTAACCGGACGGAGTCCGACACAGTTATTTGGACGTTGGTGACAGAAACTTACCTAAATAATGAAAACGTATTTTATTATGTAAAATACACAGCGAACAAACATTATTTATAAAACCACGACGACAATTTAAATAATTTAACGAATACGTATTAAACGCGAGTTAAGAATTTTAATACTTCGACAAATTGCTTTTATAATTAATTTCAAGGAATTTCATTAAAATATTCCCGTCATCTTTTAAAAATATAACCGCTTGATTTAACGCCTAAACGACGGAGGAAACGAACACCGCGCCAGGAACGGAGGCTGAAAGTTGGAGGATAACCTCCAACTCTCTCTTTTCTTTTCTCATTTCACTCAACTCTTTCTCTTTCTCCTCTCTTCTCTTTCAAAAGCCACCAACCAACCAAAACCCCAAAAATCATCAAAAATCACTAAATACTACCACTAAACGAATTCGGATTTCATCGACCCTTTGGAATAAAAGAACCACGGCATCCCGATCTACCTTTCCATCTTTTCGGATTTTCGATCCGACAAATTGTAAGTTCCCGACAAAACCCGAAACTCTCCGTTTTTACTCATTTTTACGTTTTTATGGTTTATATATGCTTAAAATGTCCAAAAATGGGTTGGGTAAAAGATTTGGACCAAACGGAAGCTTTTCGACCGATTTTCCGGCCACCATATTCCGATCAGACCGCTACGTCGCAGAGACGCTGGACTATCTGCGACGTAGCTCAAAACGTCGCATTTTGTGGCCAACGTCGCATTTAGCGACGTCGCGACCTACGTCGCACAAAAATCCCAACGTCGCACTAGCGACGCAGCCTATTACGTCGCATTAACTTGCGGACGTCGCACATAGCGACGTAGACTTTTACGTCGCAAAACCGAACCTACGTCGCATTGATTTGCGAAGGTCGCATCATGCGACGTACCTTCCTACGTCGCACCCTACGTCGCATGCTACGTCGCATGCTACGTCGCACAAACCAGAACCTTGAAAAGTCAGATTTTACTAAGTGTCGAACTTACACAACTTCAAATACTTATGTCATACGACTTAACAAACGTCATAGAACATACTTTCAATTACAATTACACTAAAATGCGTTATAAATGATAACGCTTTGAATCATTATTACAAACCGTCACCAACGGGCCATACTTGTTTTCAAACTACAAACGGATTACTTAACAAACACTTGGACATAATGAGTTGTGTAAACAACTAGCCTAGATGGTCTTGCGAGACATCTACTTACTTAACTTTATATGTTTAGGCATTTGAAGGTTACGGGTTCGGAGAACCTACGGTTGATATTACTTACTCGTTTATTGATATAAACGTACTAGCAAAGACTCAGGTGAGTCTTACGGCCCCACTTTTACTGTTTTATCTTATTGGGGGAGATACATGCTACTACTTTTATTTGAACACAAGTACTAAACTGTTTACTATACCAAACGGAATTGCATGAGTTTACTTACAAACAGAAGTCTCTCCATCATATATCGTTAGTTATGGACTTAAGCGCGAACAGTAGTTAATGGATCCATTAGGGAAATGACCCTCCCCACCCGGGGCAGTAGCGCTGCCACGTACCGATTTACACGTATAAACGGGTGACAACTTATTCGTTACTGATGCTTGCTCACTTACGAGCATGTCACGGGAGCAAACATATTATTACGGGTTAAGCTTCGATTATGAGCCTCATGGCAACGGTATAAACTTATTTATTTACATTTGCTGGAATGCAAATACTGATTTTACGATTGCTGGATTGCAATGGCTGATTTTACGCCTACGGGCATTACTAATGAAATCTCGTGTTCAAAGCCGATATTATTTACAAACCTGTGAGATTCACCAACCTTTTGGTTGACACTTTTTAGCATGTTTTCTCAGGTACCCGGATGGAGTAGGATTACTCCAGGATTTTAGCTAGAGTCGCATGATTTCAACACAACTGCATTAACGGAGATTCTTAGCATTATCTTTTGTATATTACGATTATGTAATAGAATCTCCCGCTATACGCGTGGACTCTAGGGGAAACTACATTTTGTATACGAAAACACTAAGTTTTCAAACATTATATCTATGGAATGTAACTAATTTACAAAACGTCTCATTTAGAGGTCGTTTGCTTTATCTTTGTGCTGTGATATTTAATTAGTAACACCCCAAACTATGCTTCCGCAAAACAGTGAATTTCGGGGGTGTTACAGATTGGTATCAGAGACTAAGGTTATAGTGAACTAGGTTGCATTTAGTGGGCCTAGACTATGACCATTAGGCAGTATTTCCTTATTAGGCATGATTGGTTCAGGAATTACATCATACGACTTTAATTTAACATAGCCTGATCAACTATGTACAATTAAGGAAAGATGATGTGAGGTCTGAAATGGTTATGTCAAACAGGAATGCGTTAGTAGACTCTGACCACGAGAGAACCGAGACTCTTACTTGTTATGTGCTAGACATACGCTAGGCTATTATGTGATATACGGGTATATACATACATAGGCCTCACTCGCTGACTATACTACTAGGCTATTATATATATGAATAGGCCTCGCACGTAAACACACTCGCTATAGAGATAGCCGACGTTTCCCTGGTGACACTTACGAATTCCTCTCAGCGGTTTGCACCGACCATGACAGACTTGATTACCGTCACACCACCTTGTGGCGCACTCTAATGATTTTACGAAAATCACATCTAACACCCGGAAACAACGTACTTCCAAGGACTAAAATCCTCTCTCTGTCATTTCTATAGAACTCAAAGACGCGAATTCCCAAATGGACGACCACATGTCTGATAGTGACCAAGTCCACGAGGAACAAATCCAGTACACGTATCTCGATGAGGACATCGTACCAGAAGAAGAAATCATGCTGGAGGAAAACGAAAATCAGAATTTCGGAATGACTGGCATCGACATTGAAGAATATGAAAGAGTGCGAGATCAGGCCGTGGGACTAGACGGCCGAAATTGGGCACTTAAGCGTAAGTGCATAGACTATGAACAAAGATTGAGAATCTCAAACCGATCTGTCCCTACACGAATCAAAGATAAGATCCGTTACTGGAAGAAAGTAGCCACCAACCTAACCCGTAGGACCAAAACATGGATCAAACGTTTGGGCAGGAAATCAACGGAGGAGACTAGGTACCGCTCCACGACTCAAAGATACAGGGACATGCTTGAAGCACGCTACCACCCACACGACCTGAACCTGGAGTCGGAAGACGAATCCGAAGGCCAGGAACCCTAACTAAGAAGGAACCAACCGACTAGCAAACTGTGGACCGCCTTGTCACGCTTATGGAACCAATTAATCTACATTAAGATTAGTGTAGTTTTGTCTTGTAATCTATCTAGTAATCTAGGGACTATCTAGCACTACTCTATAAACTAGTCGGATGTAACCATTCCCGACACCTTTTGTAATATCTCTGTAAGATGTAACTTTTGAACTCACTTTATCTATCAGATATCCCTTGTTATCTCAACTCACATTAATTGTCATTTTCCATGTTGATGTTATGTATTACTGCTTTTATACATGTACATCTGTGACAATTACAATTTCCTACAAAATCTCATGTATCTTCATTTCTTTCATTGAAGAATCATGCCGCCAAAGACACGACCATACACCGATGCCCAGATCACCTCCCTTATAACCCAGGCTGTTACTGAAGCCTTGGCTCGGAATACTCCACCAAATTCCTCGAGAAACAGCGATGCCGCTGAAACCACTACTGCTAAACCTTGTTCTTACAAGGACTTCCAGAACTGCAAACCTCTAAACTTTGCAGGTACCGAGGGAGCTATCGGTCTAGTACGCTGGATCGAGAAAGTTGAGTCTGTATTTCTTATCTGCAACTGTGCGGAGGGAGATAAGGTTAAGTTCTCCGTTAGTACTTTTACTGACACCGCACTCACCTGGTGGAACACTTATGCCCAGACTGTGAGTGTTGCTACTGCTTACCAACTCCCGTGGGAGGAGTTGAAGAAGATGTTGAGGGGCGAGTATTGCCCCAGGGATGAATTGAAACAACTAGAAGTGGAATTTTGGAACCATAAGATGCAAGGTAATGATATCACCGGCTACACCAACCGTTTCCACCAACTGGCACTTCTGTGCCCAACCATGGTCGATCCTGAATACAAGAGGATCGAGAAATTTGTTGATGGTCTCCCTGAGAGACTCCAAGATCTGGTAACTTCTTCCAAACCGGGTACTATTCAGAGCGCCATCCGTATGGCCCATGAACTAACGGCAAATTTTGTCCGCCGTGGTACAACTTCAACCCCATCTGCAAACAACAAACGCAAGTGGGAAGGTAACCCCAACTCATCCAACCAAACCTCCAACAAAAAGCCTGAGTACATTAAGGCTTATTCATCTGGAACTTCGGAGAAGAAAGGGTACAGCGGGAGCAGACCCTACTGTCCCAAATGCAACCGCCACCATGACGGTTCTTGCCCTTGCTCCAACTGCAAGCGGTTCGGGCATCTAGCCAAGGATTGTCGAACCAACATTCCCACCCCCAACACTAATGCACCAAAGGCCTGCTTTGGGTGCGGAAATACAGGGCATTTCAAGAAAGATTGCCCAAAGCTGAAAAACAACAACAACCCTGCTCGCGGCAGATCATTCGTTATCAAGGCTGGGGAAGCCAGACAAGACCCGAACGTCGTGACGGGTACGTTCCTTCTCAACGACCTTACTGCTTCTGTGTTATTTGATACCGGTGCCGATAGAAGCTTCATATCTGCAAAATTTAGCCCTTTACTTGATATTACTCCCACTGCCTTAGATGCTAAATACATTGTAGAATTAGCTAACGGCAAACTGATTGAGACTAATAGTATCATACACAACTGTACACTTAACCTCACGAACGAAATGTTTTCCATTGATTTAATCCCTGTCGAGATCGGCAGCTTCGATATTATTGTCGGTATGGATTGGTTATCCAAGCACCGAGCTGAAATCATCTGTCATGACAAACTCGTTCGCATACCTCTTGTCTCCGGTGGAACCTTAGTCCTACAAGGGGAGACCGGCAGACGGAATCTGAATATTGTCTCCTGTCTGAAAACTAGAAAATATCTACGAAAAGGGTATCAAGCCATCCTCGCACATGTAACGGAGAAGAAGTCGGAGGAGAAGCGACTTGAGGATGTTCCGATCGTGCGGAATTTCCCGGAAGTCTTTCCTGAAGACTTGCCCGGACTTCCGCCACCCAGACAAGTTGAATTCCAAATCGAACTTGTGCCCGGAGCTGCACCCGTGGCACGAGCCCCTTACCGTTTAGCACCATCCGAAATGCAGGAGTTGTCTAACCAACTACAGGAACTCCTGGACAGAGGATTCATTCGACCAAGTTCCTCACCTTGGGGAGCTCCGGTCTTATTCGTGAAAAAGAAAGATGGATCTTTCCGCATGTGTATCGACTACCGAGAGCTGAATAAGCTAACCATAAAGAATCGGTACCCTCTTCCTAGAATCGATGACCTGTTCGACCAACTCCAGGGATCGAGTGTTTACTCGAAGATTGATCTACGGTCGGGTTATCATCAACTCCGAGTCCGTGACAATGATATCCCAAAGACAGCTTTCCGAACTCGTTATGGGCATTATGAATTCCAAGTGATGCCATTCGGGTTGACCAACGCACCGGCCGTATTCATGGACCTTATGAATCGGGTGTGCAAACCATATCTTGACAAATTCGTCATTGTGTTCATCGACGACATTCTGATTTACTCTCGCGATGAGCAGGAGCATGCTCAACATCTGAAAACCATTCTAGGACTTCTGAAACACGAAGAGTTATATGCCAAATTCTCTAAGTGTGAGTTCTGGATTCGAACTGTTCAATTCCTCGGGCACGTGATTGACAGCCAAGGAATTCATGTTGATCCCGCCAAGATTGAAGCAATCAAGGGCTGGGAGTCACCGACTACTCCAACCGAAGTGAGACAATTCTTAGGTCTTGCTGGTTATTACCGCCGATTCATCGAAAACTTTTCAAGAATAGCTGTTCCACTAACCACGCTGACTCAGAAAGATAAGAAGTTCGATTGGACTGATAAACAAGAGTCAGCCTTCCAGCTATTGAAAAACAAACTTTGCAGTGCACCAATCTTGTCCTTACCCGAGGGCACCGACGATTTCGTAGTTTACTGCGACGCCTCACACCAGGGACTTGGTTGTGTGTTGATGCAACGGGAAAAAGTCATTGCCTATGCCTCACGACAACTAAAAATTCACGAGAAAAACTATACGACCCACGACCTCGAGTTAGGTGCTGTGGTCTTCGCATTAAAAATCTGGAGACATTACCTCTACGGTACGAAAAGCACTATCTTTACCGATCACAAAAGTCTCCAACACATATTCGATCAGAAAGATCTAAACATGAGGCAACGTCGCTGGGTTGAGTTACTTAGTGACTACGACTGCGAGATCAAATACCATCCGGGCAAGGCGAACGTAGTTGCCGATGCCTTAAGCCGAAAAGAACGAGTGAAACCCCTTCGAGTTCGAGCACTTTCTATGACAATTCTTAACGAGCTTCCTGCTCAAATCCTTACCGCTCAACTTGAAGCACTCAACGATGAAAACTTGAAAAATGAAGCCTTGCGAGGCTTGGATAAACAATTCGAAATCAAACCCGATGGGACTCGATACTTCTCTAACCGGGTGTGGTTACCCAAATTCGGAAACTTGCGAGATTTGGTGATGGCTGAAGCTCACAAATCTCGATACTCAATACATCCTGGATCTGACAAGATGTATCATGACGTCAAAGGGTTGTATTGGTGGCCTAACATGAAAGCTGACATCGCCTCGTACGTCAGTAAATGCCTAACCTGTTCCAAAGTAAAGACCGAACACCAAAGACCCTCTGGGTTGCTTCAACAACCTGAAATTCCTCAATGGAAATGGGAACAGATTTCCATGGACTTCATTACCAAACTACCGAAAACTTCGAGTGGTTGCGATACCATTTGGGTGATCGTGGACCGTCTCACGAAATCTGCTCACTTTCTGGCCATCAAGGAAACCGACAAGATGGAGCGTCTGACTCGCATCTATGTCAAAGAAATCATCTCGCGACACGGTGTACCTATCTCGATCATCTCGGATAGGGACAGCCGTTTTACTTCTAACTTTTGGCAATCGCTACAGAAATCTCTTGGTACTCGTCTGGATATGAGTACTGCTTATCACCCGCAAACCGATGGCCAAAGCGAGCGAACTATTCAAACACTGGAGGATATGCTACGAGCCTGCGTAGTCGACTTCGGTACTTCTTGGGAAAATCACTTACCGTTGTGTGAGTTTTCGTACAACAACAGTTACCATACCAGCATAAAGGCTGCACCCTTCGAGGCACTTTACGGACGTAAGTGCCGATCACCTGTCTGTTGGACTGAGTTAGGAGAATCCCAACTCACGGGCCCAGAAATCATTCAAGAAACTACTGAGAAAATCGTTGGTATTCAAAACCGGCTGAAAGCCGCACGTGACCGTCAGAAAAGCTATGCTGACGTGAGACGCAAACACCTTGAGTTCCAGGTAGGAGACATGGTACTTCTCAAAGTGGCACCGTGGAAAGGTGTTATTCGATTCGGGAAACGAGGCAAACTAAATCCTAGATACATCGGACCATTCGAAATCCTTGAAAGGATTGGTCCAGTGGCATATCGCCTGCAACTTCCTGCTGAACTTAGCAGCGTACACAACACATTCCACATTTCTAACTTGAAGAAATGTCTGTCTGACGAGACGCTGATTATACCGCTCGACGAAATTCAAATCGATGATAAACTTCATTTTGTCGAGGAACCTATGGAAATCATGGACCGTGAGGTCAAGCAATTGAAACAGAGTCGTATTCCCATCGTAAAAGTCAGGTGGAATTCTAGGCGCGGCCCTGAGTTCACCTGGGAACGGGAAGACCAAATGCGACAGAAATATCCACATCTCTTCCCAGACAACGCACCGTCCGTGCACTCAAGCTAATTTCGGGACGAAATTTCTTTAACAAGGGGAGAATGTAACACCTGCTAAATTAGGATAATTAATTATGCCTAATTACTTGTAACTAGTTGTAATTAGTATGTAATAGGACTAATTGCAGACTCTATTTGTATATATATAAGTTGATTTATATATATATGTGTGTATTTACGCGATTTGGATAAATCGTACGAATTAACCGGACGGAGTCCGACACAGTTATTTGGACGTTGGTGACAGAAACTTACCTAAATAATGAAAACGTATTTTATTATGTAAAATACACAGCGAACAAACATTATTTATAAAACCACGACGACAATTTAAATAATTTAACGAATACGTATTAAACGCGAGTTAAGAATTTTAATACTTCGACAAATTGCTTTTATAATTAATTTCAAGGAATTTCATTAAAATATTCCCGTCATCTTTTAAAAATATAACCGCTTGATTTAACGCCTAAACGACGGAGGAAACGAACACCGCGCCAGGAACGGAGGCTGAAAGTTGGAGGATAACCTCCAACTCTCTCTTTTCTTTTCTCATTTCACTCAACTCTTTCTCTTTCTCCTCTCTTCTCTTTCAAAAGCCACCAACCAACCAAAACCCCAAAAATCATCAAAAATCACTAAATACTACCACTAAACGAATTCGGATTTCATCGACCCTTTGGAATAAAAGAACCACGGCATCCCGATCTACCTTTCCATCTTTTCGGATTTTCGATCCGACAAATTGTAAGTTCCCGACAAAACCCGAAACTCTCCGTTTTTACTCATTTTTACGTTTTTATGGTTTATATATGCTTAAAATGTCCAAAAATGGGTTGGGTAAAAGATTTGGACCAAACGGAAGCTTTTCGACCGATTTTCCGGCCACCATATTCCGATCAGACCGCTACGTCGCAGAGACGCTGGACTATCTGCGACGTAGCTCAAAACGTCGCATTTTGTGGCCAACGTCGCATTTAGCGACGTCGCGACCTACGTCGCACAAAAATCCCAACGTCGCACTAGCGACGCAGCCTATTACGTCGCATTAACTTGCGGACGTCGCACATAGCGACGTAGACTTTTACGTCGCAAAACCGAACCTACGTCGCATTGATTTGCGAAGGTCGCATCATGCGACGTACCTTCCTACGTCGCACCCTACGTCGCATGCTACGTCGCATGCTACGTCGCACAAACCAGAACCTTGAAAAGTCAGATTTTACTAAGTGTCGAACTTACACAACTTCAAATACTTATGTCATACGACTTAACAAACGTCATAGAACATACTTTCAATTACAATTACACTAAAATGCGTTATAAATGATAACGCTTTGAATCATTATTACAAACCGTCACCAACGGGCCATACTTGTTTTCAAACTACAAACGGATTACTTAACAAACACTTGGACATAATGAGTTGTGTAAACAACTAGCCTAGATGGTCTTGCGAGACATCTACTTACTTAACTTTATATGTTTAGGCATTTGAAGGTTACGGGTTCGGAGAACCTACGGTTGATATTACTTACTCGTTTATTGATATAAACGTACTAGCAAAGACTCAGGTGAGTCTTACGGCCCCACTTTTACTGTTTTATCTTATTGGGGGAGATACATGCTACTACTTTTATTTGAACACAAGTACTAAACTGTTTACTATACCAAACGGAATTGCATGAGTTTACTTACAAACAGAAGTCTCTCCATCATATATCGTTAGTTATGGACTTAAGCGCGAACAGTAGTTAATGGATCCATTAGGGAAATGACCCTCCCCACCCGGGGCAGTAGCGCTGCCACGTACCGATTTACACGTATAAACGGGTGACAACTTATTCGTTACTGATGCTTGCTCACTTACGAGCATGTCACGGGAGCAAACATATTATTACGGGTTAAGCTTCGATTATGAGCCTCATGGCAACGGTATAAACTTATTTATTTACATTTGCTGGAATGCAAATACTGATTTTACGATTGCTGGATTGCAATGGCTGATTTTACGCCTACGGGCATTACTAATGAAATCTCGTGTTCAAAGCCGATATTATTTACAAACCTGTGAGATTCACCAACCTTTTGGTTGACACTTTTTAGCATGTTTTCTCAGGTACCCGGATGGAGTAGGATTACTCCAGGATTTTAGCTAGAGTCGCATGATTTCAACACAACTGCATTAACGGAGATTCTTAGCATTATCTTTTGTATATTACGATTATGTAATAGAATCTCCCGCTATACGCGTGGACTCTAGGGGAAACTACATTTTGTATACGAAAACACTAAGTTTTCAAACATTATATCTATGGAATGTAACTAATTTACAAAACGTCTCATTTAGAGGTCGTTTGCTTTATCTTTGTGCTGTGATATTTAATTAGTAACACCCCAAACTATGCTTCCGCAAAACAGTGAATTTCGGGGGTGTTACAATTAGAGACTCAACAAATGAGTATACTCCGCGGCAGAGAGAGTTAATCGAAGAAATCGAGGCTGAATACACGGTCTATCGTGCTAATAACTCTCGAAGTCCTCAATTCCTACAAAACCGCATTCATGCCTTCGCCGAAAATCTAGCAACTCAGCTCCTGAACGAACACTCTGATAATGAAGAACCAACTGCAGACGAGTCAGAGTTCTTCGAAGGACAAAAAGTCATATATGGCAAGGTTTATGAAGCCCTCATCAGGTCCGCATTTCCATATTCTAACCAACAAATGAGTTTGCTACATTCTTACAGGTACAATTTGGATTATGCATATGGGAACCCTGAGGAAGAAGTAGACATTCAGATGATGAATGATCTCAAAGGATTGATGAATTCCATAGCCGATAATGACCATATTGATGACACCTCGTCACATAGGTTTTACATCGACTGCACCATTGAACACCACGCCCACAAGATTATCGAGAAGCTCGAGTAAGTGAGTTTAGATGAAAGGACGCGTGCTATCCCATCTTCCATACCAGATGGCACGATGATCAAAACTGCAAACTTTGTCACGGAACGACTCTCAGAAATCTTTGGTACTGTTCCCTCAGAAGAACCCAGGCAGCTATTCCATGATGGTCTACGTGAGGTTTACTACAGAATCTTGAACATCTTCCGGAATTCCAACCTCACGTATTCCGATCATCAGAGACAGCTTCTCCAGGGTATCCAAGGATCTATCCATGCACTAGGAAGAGACCCCAGCACAGCCGATCATGAAGATGTTCATCTGCACTTCTTTGGTTTCATGGATTCCTTAAGAGGAGAACGTCCTGAGCGTGAGGTTATCAGATCCAATGGGACCCTCATCTTTGATCCCAACGGAATCATCTCAAAGTCAGTCAATGATATCACCTGGGATCTCCTTCACTTGCAAAGGGTTGCTGAAAAACACTTTGAAAGCTTCCCTCTTCATGTGGAAAGGATCCCAAACATCACTCAGGTCATCACTCGCCACTTCTTGAGAATCTATTCCGGGGTCCCACCTTCCAGCACCATTGGCCCTGGAAGTTCCGCCACTCACTGATTCTGAAGGAAGGAAAGTCGATCTCTCGACTCTAAAAGCAGCGCTTCTCGGAAGGCAACCCATGGAATAAAACGTGTGTTTTTGGTGTGTTAATAAGTGAAGATAAATCTCTGAATATCCTTCACACTTGGATATATCTCAAAAATATTTTCAAAATATTTCAAAAGTCGCAACTCATTTTTGCAAAATCACTTGTCTCAGATAAATAGGAAAATACTTTCAGAAAATTAGTTCATATGTTTCGAGCATTTGAGGTACTTGCATACTACTTTTATGCATTATGCTCGAACTCGTTTAAAAACATATGTTCTACAAAATGATTTGTAATAGAAAACATCTTTTCATTCTGAAACAGTGATTCCCTTTTATTGCAAAAATATGGAGTTGAAGTTAAAAGGTATATCCAACGTGTTTACACTTAAGAGATTGATTCACAAATGATGGTTGAAATGGAAGGCAAAGCTCTTATTCAAAGGCAAATCCCCCTAAAGCTGAATAATCCTCATGGAGTTGCCGCAAAACAAAGACTTTCATCTTCTCGGTACATATTTAAGATCTTCAGCTTTAGCTATTTGGGGAGTTTCTTCATCCTTTCTCTGTTTTTATCTTTTTGCTTTATTGAGTACTGTTAATTAATAAAAGTAATATATACCATATCCTAAGCTTATCACTAAGTGTGGGATTCCAGCCCAAAATTAACACTTGAGAAACATTTTCTTACATGTTCAAACTCTAAGTGTGGGATTTTACTTCCAGAAAAATCTCCACTGAAGAGAACATTAGGGACAATGTTCCTCTAAGTGTGGGATAGCGGTATAGAATACCTAAGATAAATTTTTATGTCCAAATAGCAACTCAGAAAATGTTCCTCACTTTAAAATTTGATCAAAATTTTTCAAAAGTTTTTGCGTAAAACAAAGAAAAGCATGAGCTAAACTTCAACAGTAGATAGCTACTCATTCAGTTAGCTCTGCTTTTTCTTTGAATTTTAATATTTCTAAGAGGGACCATTTTGAATATGAGTAAGTTATTTTGGAAAGTAGTGTAAATAAGGTAGGAATTTCTCAAATTTAGAAATGATAATCTTAGGGGCAGCGCATGACTAAGCATATACAACCCATATTAATTGCAGTGAGGTAACTTGAGCCTATATAAGCATTCATTTTAAATGCTTCACTATTCATTTGTTGTGTGTGTCTATGTATGCATTTCTAAATTAGAACTTGCTCCTGGTATGCATTTCGAGACCATATTGGTGAGTACCGTACGCGGTATAGGTGCAATTAGATGACCTCGTCATTCCCTAGGAAATAAACCCATTTTCTCATATCTCTTCAAGCCTAACCCTGCCGATACTCACTTTTAGTGTCGATGATCCGCCTAGTAAACCCTGTTGAGCCTTAACCTTTTCGTTTCTTGAAAACCCTTTATTAAAACCCCATACACCTCCTTACCCACCGAAATATTATCTTGGAATTTTTAAATTTTTGAAAAATGCTATTTAGGTATTCTTTTTACTTCCACTCAAAAATCACAAATTTTGTGTTTTACTAAAAATATCTCGTGTGCGTTTCCATTATCAAAATCTCAAAAAGATCGAAAAAGTCTAAAGGTATGAAAAATTGACACCAAGTAAAATTCGAAATGTCAAAAGATTGAAAAATGAAAGTAAGAAAGGATCTCAAAAGGGAAGTAAGAAAAATAAAAAAAAATCCTTAGAAATTCCTTGGCAAAGAAATTCTAAGCCAAAAATAAAAATAAAGCTAAGTGCTTCAAATATCTCGAAAACTCCGATCTCTGAAAAATAATTATTTCGTGTGTTTTCAAAAAGATAGAAGTCAAAAATAGCTATCTTTTCCTCCTTACCGTTATCCGTTTCCGTTTTCATTAAAAAGCGTATCTAAATAAAATTTTTCTTATGTTTAAAAGTTCTAAGATAAGCATAACCCTTTAAACCTAAAAATGCCCACTATCCATACCCTTTAACCCTCACCTCACACAAAACCCAATGAATGTCTTGGGATAATTAGCACCGTCCTCACCTAAGTGGTGGAGATTTGATTCTCGATCAAGCCTATGACGATGAATGCTGCATGACTGGCTTTTGAGAGATTTCGTTTGTTTAGAATGATAGGAAACCCGATACACTTTTGAGTGAATTGAGTGACCACCTAGTGAGATTGCCTAAGTCATGTGTATGCCAAAGATCATGAGAATCAGAAGCATGCCCAGAGATATTCATTTCTTATTTCTGGAACAAACATCTTATTTATCTCGATTTTCTAAAACAGGTTACTTGTATGAGGAATGGTTGTTCTTAGAAATATTTTAATTCGCAAAAATCGGACTTAAAACATCTTTTTAAGTGAGGATAGTTGAAGTATTGCTTGAGGACAAGCAACGTCTAAGTGTGGGATATTTGATTGGACGTAAAAAGTCACATTTTTGCATACATAATTCCCACCTTTTTAGCCCCAAAATGGATGAAAACATTCAATATCAATACTTTTTCACCATAATTCATTATTAAGGCTAAAAATAAGGCGTTGCTTCAAAAATCAAGTAAAATGGCCAAATAACGTACAAAATAGAGCACAAACAATACGTTCACGTTCTACGAGCACTTTTAAAGCATAATACCTTGAAATTATACTTAGATTATCTCATTATGATCTTCAGGTAATTACGATCTCGTGGATATAAAGAACGCTGAAAACGGAGCTAGAATAAGAAGTTATGGCCAAACGAAGAACGACTAGGTGACCAAGACTTACGATCCAGTGCACAAGGCAACGACCAAGACCACACCACCCCACAGGGGCCGTATACCCCCTTATGGGGTGGTATACCCCCTTTTGGGGTGGTATACCCCCTCTATGGTGCTTGATACGCCCCTTTTGGTGTTAGATACGCCCTATTTGCTACCGAATACGCCCTGTTTGCTACCGAATACACCCCTTTTGGTGTCGAATTTTATAGCTCGAGGGTGTATTTCAGTGTTAAATTGGCTGCGAGGGTGCTGAGTGTAAATTTGTATCTTGAAAGTCTATAAATAGAGGCTTAACCTCCTCATTTCTCATCACCATTCAATCCATTCATCACTTTCACACACACTTCTCTCTAGAATAGTAGTAGTTTCTCTCTCTAACACTTCTCTAAGGAGTTAGAGGAGAATTAGTAGGTTAGTTAGTAGTTAGCTTCTCGTTAATATTTAACGAGACTAACGGAGGGGCTACTTTGTAATATTTGTTGGAGATACTTGGAGGGGTGCTTTTGTAATAGCGGAGGCTCTGCTCGTTGTAATCTTTCAGCTTATATTCAGACTACGCATTTATCTCGGTTATCTCTATCCTTATCTGTTATAATGCATGCTATTGTTATTATGCTAGATTTAGGATTCGTTACCATGATTAGTGAGTAGTTAGCTTGTGTGTTTGTTGTGATGTAGTTAGCCGTTATAATGGGGGATGATGTTAATTTAATATATAACTGAAAACTATGTCTGCTTAACTTTTCATCTATGATTATAAACTGTTCATCAAACTATCGCCTTTCCTCCAATAAACGTGGTTAAAACCCTAAAAGACAAGGAGTCGCGAACCTTGTTCTGAGGGTAATTAATTATCTGTGCTATCTATGCATGGTCTGATTTCGAAGCTTTGGAAATACCGCTAAACCTAATGTATAGTACAACGTGAATAAATCAGGGATTTATTGGGTAATGTTAAGTGAGGGCTGGGTTTATATCATAGATGGGTACGCTTTAATACAAACTGAGTTTAAACGGGTTCAGAGTGACCTGAATGTGCAATATGCATGGAACACCGTAAAACATCCTATTACTTAGTATAGTGCTGGAACCACCTCTGGTGTAGTACAAATGCATGGAAGCTGTGACAATTCTCAATTTAGGGTATTAATCTTTACCTAAGTACATGCATTACCTAGAGTAATTCCCTGAATTAATGAATTCTAAATTATTTTGTGCGTTAAGTTTTGTGAAACTTACTATGTTAATACATGATATATATTAGTTAAATAGTAGTTATAATATATATCTATTGTACTAAATAAATGTATCGAATTCGATAAACTAAATACAATAAATTGGCGATATAAAATAATTAATAATTCAAAAATTATTAATTACAAATATCACTCATTTATACTATTGAGATAATATAATAGATTATACGTTTTATAATAAACGTATCAAGCGCGATACAAAAGTTCAAAATGAACTTCAAAATACTTTCGAATAATTTTTATTTGAAAATATTATGGAAAAGAGTTAGAACAAAAATAAAACGAAAACCTTTAGATGACGATTTAGGACGTGTTATTCACGAACAGAAACAATTACAAAACGTACCTAAAGGTCAAAAATAATAAAAGTATTATTTTTCTCATTCCTGTTTTAGTATTTGGAACATTACCTCAAAATATAGTTTCGAAATTCAACTGAAATTTGGCACCCAATTGAACGGTACTGCGCAAATACTGTAAATAATTTTAATAATTATTTCAACAAGTATTTCATTTTTATAACTATCAATTATTAAGTTTAAAATATAAATTAAACTAACGAATAATTGATTTATACACGAAGTACCACAAATTATACCCGTACCCGAAACTAACGGGCTAAAAACCTAAACAATTAACACTCCTAATAATATCTGGACGACAAAAATCTTGAGACACCATACTCTTGTGGGGCCATAGGGCCGGTTCTTCTCACCAAAAGTCCAACACCCATATCACACTTAAACTCACACAAACACATAAACATATTTCAAACTCAATAATTCACCAACTCTATCACACACTCTTTTCTTCTTCCCTCATTATCCACGGCAACAGCAGCAAAATAATTACTATCATCATCATCTAAATTGCAAAAGAAGGAGGAAGTAGAGCAAGCAAACCGGCATCGTCATCATCTCCTTCTTCCATTCTCCATCGATTTCTTCTTTAGCTTTGTAAGGAACCATCTTACTTACTATCTTGCTTTTATGTATTTTCAGTGTTTTAACATGTTACTAGTTTATATCTTTAAAGATCACTCATGATTATATAACAAAAACTAAAGAAAACTTGAGTTCGGTAAACAACGATTTCAGGACAGATTCTGATGTCGCTGTAGAAAAATTACATAAAATCGTAGGAGTTGAATAAATGCATGAAACCAGCGCCAAAATCTTCGTATTTCAGTTAGGAACAACTTTTGTGTAGAACGTTTAGCTTGAAAACGAACAGATCCTGATCTAGTAACAAAATTGTGAAGATTAACTCTGAAAAACGGGATTCCTGGACAGCCTATGTCACGAATTTTTTAAAAATCTTGTGGATGTCTAAAAATCATAAAAAAAATTACTGGAAGTAGGTGATATATGTGGGAACATCGTGTAAAATTTTTGGATTCCATCGATAAGTTTTGACCCCCGAGACCGAGCTTGAAAGTGGACCGAAAAACCGGAAAACTGAATGTTGGACTGTTTTGGTATGATTTAGATAACGACACTTTCGAGTCAACTATAAAACGCAACGACAATTTCTTCGAGCTCAAATAACATATTTAAGTGACGTGTAAAATTTTTGGGTCAAACCGAGCACGTTTGGCCAAGTCGATATAAACGAGCCACAAACAATAAACGCAAACCAACAAATATTAAATGATATAACTTTTGGGCCAAACGGGTCAAAACTATTATTTTGTATTTGGGCCAAACTATTTTTGGGCTAAACAAATGGCCCGGAATGGTTAAGTTTTTATATTGGGCCGATTGGTTTAAATGTTAATTGGGGCGGACAATTTAGTTAGGTAATGGGCCTAATTAATCACATTTCTATTTGGGCTAAAACTATTAAATTACATTGGGCCGGGTTATATTTATGTATTGGGCCAAAAAGCTAGACATTATATATAATGGGCTAAAACTATATAAATTGTTATTGGGCCGGGTTGGTGCAAGTTAAACAAGTAAATAGGCTAAATATTGGATCAAGCCCAACGGGCCACGTGATTTCAAAACGCAAACTTAAACCGGTTTATATACAAGTGACGAGTTAAACGAAACGAATGATATTCGTAACACGACAAATGGATTATATATATAGTTGACGATTATAATTTATATATAGTTATATATAATGGACATATGACGATCGTATTATGTTTATACAAAAATGACAACTTATACTTATATATATAGATACGACATTTCGACAAAGTGTAGTTATTTATATATATATATATATATATATATATATATATATATATATATATATACAATTGAATGAGGTTATTTTTATAACAAATATACTTATGTTTTTAAAACATAATCGACAACGATAAAACTATATACATATATATACGAGACATTAATAATAATGTATATGTATATACACGACGACGACAAATAATATATATATTAGAATATATATATTCAACTAATAAGTATATATAAATGTATACTTATACTCAATGACTTTTTCAACGCAAATATCACCAACAACTCAAATGTATAAACATTTCAACTTAACGATTAGTCCATATACTTATGTAAAGTATATTTATTGCGTCTAGGTATTTGAGGGACGCAATCGGATTACTATTACTACTAGCTGAAGACTTGCTAAACTGTGAGTTCACAAACCCCTTTTCACTGTTTTAATGCTTTTAGAACTCGGGGTGGAAAACATAGAAATCGTATGTATAACTGCATGCGACAACTGCTTTAAATACTGTATGTATTTACTTGATTGTTTATGAAAGGGTATTTCATACGTGACTGTTTGTGAAAGGGTATTTCACACAACTACTTGAACTATGATTTATGAAATGTTTTCATACTATTTTGGGAATTTAGACAACGAATCTTGGTACAGATCTAGGCTGAACGATGTAGTGCATAAAAGACCTTATGGCTACAGACTATAACCATTAGCTAGGTGACTCTAGCCACTGAGTATACGGATAGTACTATCGCCGTGACGACCCTCCTACGGATTTGGGAGCGTATACTTAATTGTCCAGCATGGCAAACAACAACAGATTAGGGTTGTGGTTTGGTTATAGGGTTAGATCGGGTTACCTTACTCGACAGGTTTAGCTCACCTTTCGAGGGATCACCGTCTAAATATTCCCACTAAACTATTGATTAGGAAAGGATTTCCTACGCACATTGATTTGGAAATGTTAATCGTTATTTAGGTTAACTTGTGTTTCCTACTGACAACTTATTTGGAAATGTTATTTATATTTAATAACTTGTGTTTCCTACTAAGTGAACAACTATTATTTGAAAATGTTATTCTTAAATGATTAACCTGTGTTTCCTACACTATAAACTCAACCCGTGAATTCACTCAACATTCAATGTTGACGTTTTACTATGTTTTTCAGGGAATTAGGACTCAGGTACTGATGCATGCATAATGGACGTAAGTTACACACGACAAATTAGGATGCCACTTTTGGGACAACTGTATTTTTACAACACTTTACTTATATGACTTGACAAGTCGTAGTTTTTGTAAATACTTTTATACTAATGGCATCTTAATTACTGTTCTGCAATGATCATAAGCTCTGATACGATGAATGCATACTGGTAACGTCAGCATCCCCGCTGTTTAACTAATACATATATGCTTCCGCTAATAAATGATAATGCTTCCGCTAAGCTATCATTAAACACGATTACCGATTTTGGGGGTGTGACAGACTTGGTATCAGAGCCATTGGTTATAGCGAACTAGAAGTCTTTAAGTGACCTGAAAGCCTTAGAGACCTAGACTATAGCCTTGGCTAGAACACTCATGCATTCATACATTGCATAACTCTATTTCATTACGTAGTTACTAAATATATTACGAGTGTGATTAACGAACGTCCTATATATGTGAGCGACTCTGACGATGAACCGTTCAAGCACAACTATAACGTCGATATTGTGTCTGCCAACAAAAACTTAACGACTATGCCTACTCCAAAGTCCAAGGTGGCACCACTGAAGGTACTACCTCTTAAGAAATCCAAAGAATACCCATGCTACCTGTTCCCGAGTACAGATGCTAGAAGAGCGTGCTCGAGTGGCAGAGAGTGTAGCTGGGGTCAGCATGATGATGACTATAATAGGGTAGTTATAGGAACGTACTTATCATATCTTCGTTAAACTTACAAATGGCGGGATGTGCGTATACTGTACTATACTAAAACTTATATTCGATGGATATATATAAATCCCATCACACTTTAGAAGAACACTCTAGAATGAACGTCTTCACTTCTTGCATGATATAAAGCTTGGTTGATTATACCTTGCCTTCTTTGAATCACTCACATCTATATCAGTAACTCTTGTATTGAGTTTGTATGAACATGATCGTGTTAAACGGTGATGAAAAGAAGTATGTATTTAGCATCATATAATGACGCCTGGCCAACGTAATTATATTATACTATGTTCATACGGGTGTTTCAAAATCGTAAGATGCGTAATAGGGGATAACAATAACCTTTCCTTAGTCATCTAATAAATTAGCAACGAAATGATACACTACCCACAGTTGAAGCAATATGAGAAATCATTTATTAACGAGTAGCTGAACTGTTGCCCGACCCGAGGTGAGTCGTACTCACATCAACGCCACGAAGGATAACCGAAACACTAGAGTTGAAATTGATGGAAACCCAACTAAAGGAAAAAGCTCAGGAAATGTGAGAGACACCACAGTGGAAAGTGTGCTCTTAGTGGTAACTACGAGGAGTAGGGTCATCGAACCCAATATCGCCGAACAAATCCTCCTACCAGAGCCGACGATGAGCGACAAAGCAATGGGTGTTTAGAGTGTAGTGACCAAAAATCACTACTGAAACCAGTGCCCAAAGCTCAACAATTGCAACAACAACAACCATTTTGCCTCTATAATTATTTAATTCGAATGTTGAGTTGAGTTATGTCTACTGAAGTTAGACCACTCTTAGACATTGAACCCCGTAAGAGGGATAACAAGTACACACTAGAACTAGCCAATGGTAGGTTGATTGAATCAGGAGAAATAGTACCTGGATGTACTCTAACTTTGGAGGGTCATCCATTCGAAATAGACCTACTACCGGTAGAATTGGGGAGTTTTGACATCGTAGTCGGTATGGACTGGTTGTCAAAGTACTGAGCAGAGATTGTTTGTTTTGATAAAATGGTATGTCTACCATTGCCGACAGGAGAAACCTTGGTGATACAAGGAGATAAGAGAGGGAGTGCCATTAAGATAGTTAATTGCTTGAAAGTCAGTAAGTACCTCCGAAAGGGATACCGAGCATTCTTGGAACATGTTGTAGAAAAGAAACCCGAGGAGCAAAGCTTAAGGATATACCTATAGTGCGAGACTATTCGGGAGTGTTTCATGACGATCTTCCAAGATTGCCATCTCCGCGAAAAGTCGAGTTTTGCATCGATCTGGTGCCCAGAGTCGCACCAATCACTCGCTCACCTTATTGTCTAGCTCTATCAGAAATGCAAGAACTGTCTACACAGTTGCAAGAGCTTTTAGACTTAGGATTCATCCGACCGAGCTTTTCACCTTGGGGAGGTCCGGTTTTGTTTGTCAGGAAGAAGGATGGATCCATGCGGATGTACATTGATTACCGAGAGCTGAATAAGATAACTATTAAGAACCGATATCCGTTACCTCGCATAGACGGCTTGTTTGATCATTTACAAGGATCGAGTTACTACTCGAAAATCGATCTACGTTCTGGTTATCATTAACTGATGGTAGGAGAAGAGGATGTACCTAAGACCGCGTTTAGGACTCGATATGGTCATTATGAGTTCAACGCGCCTGCAGTATTCATGGATCTCATGAACAGAGTATGAAAACCTTATCTTGATAAGTTTGTCATCGTGTTCATTGATGACATCTTGATTTACTTGAAAACGAAAGAGGATCACGAACAACACTTGAGACTTATCCTCCAACTCCTTGAGAACGAGAAGCTGTATGCTAAGTTCTCCAAATGCAAATTTTGGATTAGAGAGGTTCATTTCCTAGGCTACGTGATTAACGACAAGGGAATTCATGTGGACCCGTCCAAAATAGAGGCGATTAAGAACTGGAAAGCGCCGAAAACTCCCACAGAAGTTCGACAATTTCTTGGTTTGGCTGGCTATTACCGAAGGCTTATCGAAAAATTTCTAGAAGATAGCTCAGTCACTCACCACCTTAATGCAGAAAGATAAGAAATTCAAATGGGGAGAGAAACAAAAGAGTGCCTTCCAACTGTTAAAGCAAAAGTTGAGTACCGCACCAATTCTATCCTTGCTTGAGGGAACATTGAACTTCATCGTTTATTGCGATGCATCACGCCAAGGACTGGGTTGCGTCCTCATGCAAAATGACAAAGTTATTGCTTATGTTTCTCGTCAATTGAAGATTCACGAGAAGAACTATACAACTCATGACTTATAGTTGGGAGCAGTCGTTATTGCACTAAAGATCTGGAGACACTACCTATATGGTACAAAGTGTACGATTTTCACCGACCACAAGAGTCTACAACACATATTCGACCAGAAGGAACTCATTATGAGGCAACGTCATTGGGTCGAATTGCTGAACGATTACGACCGTGAGATTAAATATCATCTAGGCAAGGCTAATGTAGTAGCGGATGCCCTGAGTAGTAAGGAGAGCATAAAACCTTGTAGAGTTTGAGCTTTGGTATTGACAATCCACTCGAATCTCATTACTCAAATTCGTGATGCACAACGAATAGCTTTCACTGCCGAGCGCATGGAAGACGAATCAATGAAGGGAATGGAGAAACAGCTCTAAACCAAAGAAAATGGAGTTTTATACTTCATAAATCGAATTTGGGTACCGTGAGACGATGAACTACACAAATTGATTTGGACGAAGCTCACAAATCCAACTAATCGATTCATCCTGGTGCAGATAAGATGTACCAAGATGTGAAAGGATTCTATTGGTGGCCTAACATAAAGAGAGACATCGCTACTTTTATGTTAGTAAGTGTCTAAATTGTTCAAAGGTCAAGGTTGAATATCAAAAACCTTCAGGACTTTTGCAACAACCAGAATTGCCATGATGGAAATGGGATCACATAACGATGGATTTCATCACGAAGCTACCAAAGACATCAGCTGGAGCTGATTCAATTTGGGTAATTGTCGATCGATTAACGAAATCAGCTCATTTCATTGCTATGAAGGAGAACGACAGAATGGAGATCGTTTCTCGACCTGGTGTGCCGTTATCCATTATCTCAGATAGAGATAGCATATTCACATCTAATTTCTGGCAGATACTGCAACGGACTTTAGGTACTCGACTCAACATGAGTACAGCCTATCATCCACAAACAGATGGCCAAAGCGAACGAACGATTCAAACGCTCCAAGACTTATTACGAGCATGTGTGATTGACTTTGGAGGAAAATGGGTTACTCATCTCCCATTAGCCGAGTTCTCCTACAACAACAGTTATCACACCAGTATACAAATGGAACCGTTTGAAGCGCTATATGGATGAAAGTGCCGATCACCACTCTGTTGGGAAGAGTTGGGTGATAGACAACTATCTGGACCTGAACTTGTCCAAGAGACCACGGACAAGATAGCTCAAGTACTTAACCGACTGAAAACGGCACGTGATAGACAAAGCGTTACGCCGATAACCGCCGTAAACCTCTTGAGTTTCAAGTAGGAGACAAAGTCCTACTTAAAGTATTGCCCTGGAAGGGGGTAGCACGATTTGGCAAATGAGGAAAACTAAACCCGTGGTATGTTGAACCTTTTGAAATCCTTGAGAGGATTGGTCCTGTCGCTTACAAACTCAAACTGCCACAAGAGCTTAGTAACATTCACGACACTTTTCACATCAGTAATCTTAAAAAGTGTCTGTCGGACGAAACACTCATCATTACTCCTGACGAGGTCTTTATTGACTCAAAACTAGATTTTGTGGAGGAACCCATCGAAATAATTGACCGCAAAACACACAAACTCCGACGCAGTAGGATCAAACCCATCAAAGTTCATTGGAACTCGAAGCGCGGTCCTAAGTCTACTTGGTAACGCGAGGATGAAATGCGAAAGAAATACCCTCAACTTTTCGAACACGTGACCGAGACTCACGATTCAACCTAAATCTCGGGACGAGATTTCGCTAACGGGGGGAGAATGTGACAATTCTCAATTTAGGGTATTAATCTTTACCTAAGTACATGCATTACCTAGAGTAATTCCCTGAATTAATGAATTCTAAATTATTTTGTGCGTTAAGTTTTGTGAAACTTACTATGTTAATACATGATATATATTAGTTAAATAGTAGTTATAATATATATCTATTGTACTAAATAAATGTATCGAATTCGATAAACTAAATACAATAAATTGGCGATATAAAATAATTAATAATTCAAAAATTATTAATTACAAATATCACTCATTTATACTATTGAGATAATATAATAGATTATACGTTTTATAATAAACGTATCAAGCGCGATACAAAAGTTCAAAATGAACTTCAAAATACTTTCGAATAATTTTTATTTGAAAATATTATGGAAAAGAGTTAGAACAAAAATAAAACGAAAACCTTTAGATGACGATTTAGGACGTGTTATTCACGAACAGAAACAATTACAAAACGTACCTAAAGGTCAAAAATAATAAAAGTATTATTTTTCTCATTCCTGTTTTAGTATTTGGAACATTACCTCAAAATATAGTTTCGAAATTCAACTGAAATTTGGCACCCAATTGAACGGTACTGCGCAAATACTGTAAATAATTTTAATAATTATTTCAACAAGTATTTCATTTTTATAACTATCAATTATTAAGTTTAAAATATAAATTAAACTAACGAATAATTGATTTATACACGAAGTACCATAAATTATACCCGTACCCGAAACTAACGGGCTAAAAACCTAAACAATTAACACTCCTAATAATATCTGGACGACAAAAATCTTGAGACACCATACTCTTGTGGGGCCATAGGGCCGGTTCTTCTCACCAAAAGTCCAACACCCATATCACACTTAAACTCACACAAACACATAAACATATTTCAAACTCAATAATTCACCAACTCTATCACACACTCTTTTCTTCTTCCCTCATTATCCACGGCAACAGCAGCAAAATAATTACTATCATCATCATCTAAATTGCAAAAGAAGGAGGAAGTAGAGCAAGCAAACCGGCATCGTCATCATCTCCTTCTTCCATTCTCCATCGATTTCTTCTTTAGCTTTGTAAGGAACCATCTTACTTACTATCTTGCTTTTATGTATTTTCAGTGTTTTAACATGTTACTAGTTTATATCTTTAAAGATCACTCATGATTATATAACAAAAACTAAAGAAAACTTGAGTTCGGTAAACAACGATTTCAGGACAGATTCTGATGTCGCTGTAGAAAAATTACATAAAATCGTAGGAGTTGAATAAATGCATGAAATCAGCGCCAAAATCTTCGTATTTCAGTTAGGAACAACTTTTGTGTAGAACGTTTAGCTTGAAAACGAACAGATCCTGATCTAGTAACAAAATTGTGAAGATTAACTCTGAAAAACGGGATTCCTGGACAGCCTATGTCACGAATTTTTTAAAAATCTTGTGGATGTCTAAAAATCATAAAAAAAATTACTGGAAGTAGGTGATATATGTGGGAACATCGTGTAAAATTTTTGGATTCCATCGATAAGTTTTGACCCCCGAGACCGAGCTTGAAAGTGGACCGAAAAACCGGAAAACTGAATGTTGGACTGTTTTGGTATGATTTAGATAACGACACTTTCGAGTCAACTATAAAACGCAACGACAATTTCTTCGAGCTCAAATAACATATTTAAGTGACGTGTAAAAGTTTTGGGTCAAACCGAGCACGTTTGGCCAAGTCGATATAAACGAGCCACAAACAATAAACGCAAACCGACAAATATTAAATGATATAACTTTTGGGCCAAACGGGTCAAAACTATTATTTTGTATTTGGGCCAAACTATTTTTGGGCTAAACAAATGGCCCGGAATGGTTAAGTTTTTATATTGGGCCGATTGGTTTAAATGTTAATTGGGGCGGACAATTTAGTTAGGTAATGGGCCTAATTAATCACATTTCTATTTGGGCTAAAACTATTAAATTACATTGGGCCGGGTTATATTTATGTATTGGGCCAAAAAGCTAGACATTATATATAATGGGCTAAAACTATATAAATTGTTATTGGGCCGGGTTGGTGCAAGTTAAACAAGTAAATAGGCTAAATATTGGATCAAGCCCAACGGGCCACGTGATTTCAAAACGCAAACTTAAACCGGTTTATATACAAGTGACGAGTTAAACAAAACGAATGATATTCGTAACACGACAAATGGATTATATATATAGTTGACGATTATAATTTATATATAGTTATATATAATGGACATATGACGATCGTATTATGTTTATACAAAAATGACAACTTATACTTATATATATAGATACGACATTTCGACAAAGTGTAGTTATTTATATATATATATATATATATATATATATATATATATATATATATATATATATATATATACAATTGAATGAGGTTATTTTTATAACAAATATACTTATGTTTTTAAAACATAATCGACAACGATAAAACTATATACATATATATACGAGACATTAATAATAATGTATATGTATATACATGACGACGACAAATAATATATATATTAGAATATATATATTCAACTAATAAGTATATATAAATATATACTTATACTCAATGACTTTTTCAACGCAAATATCACCAACAACTCAAATGTATAAACATTTCAACTTAACGATTAGTCCATATACTTATGTAAAGTATATTTATTGCGTCTAGGTATTTGAGGGACGCAATCGGATTACTATTACTACTAGCTGAAGACTTGCTAAACTGTGAGTTCACAAACCCCTTTTCACTGTTTTAATGCTTTTAGAACTCGGGGTGGAAAACATAGAAATCGTATGTATAACTGCATGCGACAACTGCTTTAAATACTGTATGTATTTACTTGATTGTTTATGAAAGGGTATTTCATACGTGACTGTTTGTGAAAGGGTATTTCACACAACTACTTGAACTATGATTTATGAAATGTTTTCATACTATTTTGGGAATTTAGACAACGAATCTTGGTACAGATCTAGGCTGAACGATGTAGTGCATAAAAGACCTTATGGCTACAGACTATAACCATTAGCTAGGTGACTCTAGCCACTGAGTATACGGATAGTACTATCGCCGTGACGACCCTCCTACGGATTTGGGAGCGTATACTTAATTGTCCAGCATGGCAAACAACAACAGATTAGGGTTGTGGTTTGGTTATAGGGTTAGATCGGGTTACCTTACTCGACAGGTTTAGCTCACCTTTCGAGGGATCACCGTCTAAATATTCCCACTAAACTATTGATTAGGAAAGGATTTCCTACGCACATTGATTTGGAAATGTTAATCGTTATTTAGGTTAACTTGTGTTTCCTACTGACAACTTATTTGGAAATGTTATTTATATTTAATAACTTGTGTTTCCTACTAAGTGAACAACTATTATTTGAAAATGTTATTCTTAAATGATTAACCTGTGTTTCCTACACTATAAACTCAACCCGTGAATTCACTCAACATTCAATGTTGACGTTTTACTATGTTTTTCAGGGAATTAGGACTCAGGTACTGATGCATGCATAATGGACGTAAGTTACACACGACAAATTAGGATGCCACTTTTGGGACAACTGTATTTTTACAACACTTTACTTATATGACTTGACAAGTCGTAGTTTTTGTAAATACTTTTATACTAATGGCATCTTAATTACTGTTCTGCAATGATCATAAGCTCTGATACGATGAATGCATACTGGTAACGTCAGCATCCCCGCTGTTTAACTAATACATATATGCTTCCGCTAATAAATGATAATGCTTCCGCTAAGCTATCATTAAACACGATTACCGATTTTGGGGGTGTGACAGAAGCTACGGAACGGCCGTCGGTGTAAACACTCTAACTTGCATTAGTGAGCAAGGCATGGAATGCGTAAAACGTCCTAGTACCTCGTGTAAGTGTCGGAATCATCCTTCGGGAACGGTTCCCATACACCCAAGCTATGGAACGGACGTCGGTGTATACATTCTGAGCAGCATTGGGTCACCCACCAGCTCTGAACCTAACAAACCATCGATGAAAAGTTAACAGACGCTTTCCGAATTAGGTCTTAAATGCTCTATTTGAATTAGAATACTTCATGGTATCAAAGAAAGGTCAGAAATTAAATATCGGTCTGTTACCTTATTCATGCTCCCAGGAGTTAACTCCAAGACGGGTCACTTGTCTTCACAGACAGTGTTGGGGGTAGAGCAGCCTGATCTGATCAGAATCATGACAACCTAGTACTCAGTGACATGCTATCTGAGGAATCAGATAGTAGGGTGCTAGTGTTGACTCCATAAAGTACCTAAAACAGTAGAACACAAATACTTAGAAAAAACATTTTCAAAACATCAATCCAAACATCATCTCCCCTTTAGGCTAATGAAATCACAACAAACACTCCTCTCCATACTGATTATCACCTATTATTTTATTTTACTGTTTATTTAGTTTAATTTAGGACCTAAGTAATTAAAAAACCAAAAATCAAATCTCTTGTTTGCAAACCCTACTCAATCGAATCGATCGTCTTGACTGCTTGGTTTCACAATATGGTTGATCTTAAGAACGACCCTGAGTCATTACTTACTGCTATCCATAGTTATAAGTAAAACTTAGGTCCCCAGCTCTATAAATTTAAAACCACCCTCCGATCGCCCGCCTCGAGCGCGTAAGGTCCGGCAACGACAAGGAAGTGATTCCTTGACCGACCGTTCGGGGCACGATCAGTACACCAAACATGATTTAGTCTCTTACCACATTAAAGTGTTTTGATGGGTTAACAGTACAAAGTGAACAATCAATTTGGAATACCCCAAAATGAAAAGATTGACTATAAATTTGAGACTGAAGGAGTATTATTTTACAGTATTAATTAATTAATTAATAAGTAATTCAGTATCACCAACTAATTTAAGGATAATGATTTTTTTTAGAAGGCCAAGAGATATATTAAGAAATTAAGAAAAATGTACAAGAGCTCCAAGGAGGAGCAACCGGAAACTAAAATCTAACATCATGAACAACAAAGGAAAAAAGAAACAGAAACATGAAGAATAAAACATCCAAAAAAATCAAAATGATGATATAAAACTCACGGAAAGCCAAGGATGCCACAACCTCTATGATTAACCATGATCCATCATACCAACACCTCGAGGATTAGAGATCCAGTTTGAGGAGCTTGCCAACTGTTGATTTTCAATTCACATTAATGATGAGCGTTGGACTAAAGCATAGATGTCTTTGTTCCTTGTAAATAAAACTAATTGTGGCTTGGCATGAATGATTTGGTTCCTCCACTTCCAAATAACCCAAATAAGAATTAGATTAATACCATGATAAATCTTATCCAATATTATGCTACCAAAAGTAGCAGTGTGACCCAAGGCTATGTTGTTGATTGCAAAAGACGTAAGAACAGTGAAACGCCCCAATTTTATTTTTATTTTTATATACTTCATTCATGTCCCACAAACGTTTAACAACTTATTAATTATATTATAATAATATATGGTACAAATTGGACTCAAACAAATCAACTAAAATAAACCACCTATACGAGATCTTGCAATATACCACACGATCGCGTGAAATGCTACAATACGCGATCTTAGAAACTTCATCGGATCGCGTAACTACAAGCAAAAACCTCCTGTAACCGAAATGCACTTAGATACGCGATCCCACCATGCAACCCGGATCGCGTATTCAAGCGGTGAAGTGTAATACACGATCATGCCTAATTATACGCGATCGCGTATTAATCAAATATTAGTCCAGCAGCTGCAGTCTTGATATCTAACACCAAATTACAATTTTAAACACTCATAACTCATTACTCGACCATTCAATTGCTATGAAAATTTGCAGACTCATCCCATGTGGTAATATAAATATTTTATAATTTACACTTTTTTAAATTTCGCAAAAACAAAAGATTTGGAAGTGTGACTCATTTTCGACTATTTTGGACACTTTTTAAGCAACAACCAATTCACAAACCAAGCATGATAAAGACCTGAACTTTTGACCAACATTCTAGCAACTTAAAACAAACTCGACGTCAATAACAAAAGGGCCATAACACTAATCCATCTCTAATTGCCCCACTCACATGTAAACGGCCCATTTGGGCACCTTTTGACCCATTTGACGCAAAGACTACGATTTCACCCATATCAACTCCAACAATCATTTTCAAATAACTAATAAAACATAACTAACACAATTTCATTAGCATATGTGTACCAAAAGTCAAAACTAACACTTGACCACATTTCTATCTTTTTACCAAACAAAACATCAACATCTCTAATTATTACTTACAACTATTATGCATTCACCACATAAGTATACGACATACTTCCTTTGACTTTGAAAGTCAAACACTACAAAACCATGAGTTTATCAACAACATAACCAACCACAGTTTGACTTCAAAAACATTTTGTTCGGGCGTTTTTACACAAGTTGAAACCATAACGACAATCATAGAGAAAGAGCTTGTTACCCACATACACAAGCGAATCCACGCTAATCCTCCTTAATTGTCTTTCCTCGTTGTTGCCCACTTCCACCTAAAACGTTAAACACTTGAAAGAATAAGCAAATAACGCTTAGTGAGCATATATGCAATTAATCAAGTAATCCACAACATTATACATCAATTACTAAAACACACTATAAATAACATAAATTCTTACTCAAATAACTACCGGAACAATATATAGAGATCAAACACTATGCGGATCCGTGGCCATTAGAAGCATGTACACTTAGCACCATATCACGTTGATATGCATACCAAGATCAACAACACTATGCTATCAAAGCTAGCTAATCTCTACAATATTGTTGATGTGCAAATACCGAGTTATAAAAAGTATAAGAAAAATATCTAAGTATGGACTATTACACAAATAGGCAAATGTACCTAATCAAGTAGTAGTATAGCAAAGATAAGTTCCAGGTTATCGTCCATGGAATAGTTTACGAGTATTGTGAAATCGTTATCAACTAATAATTAACCTTTATTGAAAACAAGTAAAATTGGGGGATAGAGCCTTTTAATGACAGGTAGTCGAATGGTTACATTTAAAAGTAAAGACGGAAATAAATAAAGCAAGTAAATATAGATTCATTATAGGTTATAGAAATGTATTCATCTAGATATTTTACCCCTATCGTTGGAAGTTTTAATGAAGAACTGTAATGTTACTTAACGTATGTGAATTAACTAGTTGGATTACTCGCTCTCGCAACGCAATCACTTAGTTAAGATTACATAGTGCAAGTCTCCTTGTTCACCTTAGACCTCTTAACTATAACAAGTCATTCAACAAACATTAAGGACTAGATTGATTATTAACGGACGTGATTTAACTAATCGATTCCCTTATCCTCACAAGCCGAATACGTAACTAAGATTACACAATGCAACTCTTGTTGTCATTTAAGACCTCTTAATTATGATTAATCAACCCAACTAACATGAAGTATTAATCTTGTGACTTTACTCTCGTAATAATCAACAATCACACAAGACCTCTCTTAGTATGATCCACCCACATCACAGTTTAATTACCTTGATTCAATTCTTTGATTATCTCTAATACAAATCACTAGCTATCACTTAGTAAATGCAATGTTAAATCCACAAGTTCTCACTTAGTGAAAAAAACATAACATTAATTGAATCAAGTATAAATAAACCACAATACGAATCGTTCAGTGATTAAACAAACTTATTATCATATGAATCAAATCAATCTAATAATTATATCCAACCATCTAAAGTTATTAATCAAGATAAACAACAAGTTTTCAACCCATAAATATTACCTTAAACACAGAAACAATAATAACCACGGAAGTATTCATAATCGCTAGAGTAAGAATTAACCGAAGAAATCAACCGTATCCTTGTGCTAGATGATGATCTCGAGCTTTCCCCGTGGTTGAAATGATGTTTGGAGGCCTTGGATCTCTCCAAAAAGCGGCCAAAATTGCCGGAAATCGCCCATGGGGGCTGCTGTGTTCGAGAGTGGAAGCTAACCCTAAATAAGGGTTTAAAAGTCAAATTTATACTCATCAGGTCGGCGCACGCCATGGCCATGGCGTTTTGGATGACATGGCCATGGCCTCTATCAGGATGCAAAAATGATCAGATACCAGTAACATGGACATGGCCCATTTGAGGACATGGCCGTGGCCTTAATCAGGAATCAAAGACCAATCGGGAACCAGGGACATGGGCATGGCCATTGTATGACATGGGCATGGCCTTCCTACTTTTGTTCGGTTTCACATATCTTTCTCACTTTAATCTTGTGTTTCCATCTTTTCACCATTTCTTCAACATTAACACCTGAAATCAATTTCAAACTAAATAAGTACCATAAGTTCATGAAATCAAATAAAATGGTACACAATTAGGACCGATATCCCCTCTTAAAATATGTATAAATTAAGCGATATCAAAATCCCCCACACTTGAACTTTGCTTGTCCTCAAGCAAACTATAATTTAACAATATCAAAACAACTCCCCTTGCAAATTCCGAAAGGTGGTCAGGTATTACAGAAATAATACCAACAGTAATCACCTAAGCAATCATGTTAGTATAAAGTACATAATCGTTAGAAAACCGAAGATGATTTATTTGTCAAGCCCGAATGCACGACCTAGCATCTCACCAAAGGATAAGTGTTTAAAATCACACAACTCTCAACCTATTCTACAAGGTAGGGAATATCAATGATAATAACACTCAATAAAGCCAAGTCGTGATACAATAGTTACCATAGACTTGCAAAAGGATCAAATCTCCACCGACTGGCGTAGGCACCAGGTGTACTATCAAAAGAGGACTTTTATTAAGGTTGTAATGTACAAGCTAGGGTTTAAGGGTTTGGAATGGAATATTTACAAGTGGTTTATATGTTAAACAAAAAATCTGAACAGTTAGAACAAATAAACACCTAGTTGCTAGCTGTTATCCCAAAACTATACAACTGTGAAATTACTAACGTTCACCAACACCAACTTCCGTTCTTCAAACTTTAAAACCCTTACATCCTTCCAAACTTTATTTCCTTACACGTGTACGCCATTAATAGTACACACAATGAATAATAAACTGGCCCAAGTCTTTTATTTATTTACTTTTTTTTTTCTTTTTTTTATTGACTACTTTTACTCTACATAACGGTCAGTTTAACATGTTACCTTACAAAACTATCACATATTAGAAGATAAACCATTAACGCCCATATCGACCATCTTGCAATTACCTCCAATAACCAATACAATTCGCAACAACTAGCAACTAAAAACAACTGTTCAAATTTTTATTTACGGATAAAAGAGGGCTAAAAAGGAGAATGTCTAAATATTTATGTGGTTATATACAAAGGAATAAGGTTAAGGTGCAACATGGTTAACTATCTAGCACTAAAAATGAGTGCTACAAAGGGTTAACAGGGAAATTAACTAACCAATGCGATTAGCTAATAAAACAAAAGAAAAGGCTAAAAACAATGTGGTTAAATCCTAAACGCCTCTTTATCATGCGAATACACCTATACCACACGAATGTGATCCCACTGCGATCTTGAAATGCATCAACTAGAGCAAGTTCTAGAATAAATTACAACACCGGCACACTCATAGCAAACAAAATGTAAGCACTAAAGATAAGTGCTTTTAATAAGGCGCAAGATTCTCACATATTTAGTGGAGCTACAAGTGCTAGTCATGCAATTCACCCAATGAGGTTGCTCTCAATCAAAAAAAATTTGGCCAAGAGGGAGATTAGTTACCAATTATACTAATATTTAACCTTATATGAATAATGAAACTAATCTCATGAGGACTAACAAAAGTTCAATCAATTACCCCCTCCCCCACACTAGAGTTGCGCATTGCCCTCAATGCACCAAAATAGATACATAATGGAAATCAAGTGGGAATAGTAAAATAGAACGAGTACTTCCCCGGGGGTAATTCCACAAAGCAATAGGTTGATGGAAAGTCGGACAAGGGATGTTGTTGAAACTAGTGCCAACATTTTCATGCAGTTATATTCCAGCTCATCCTTGAAGCAAAACACAACTTCACAAAACATTAGATACTACTAACCACGGGCTCGAGGTGTAAATTCATAGAAACAAGCCGTGCACTGCTTGTAACCATAAACTCACAAACACAAACCCGCGACAAGCACAAAAATAACAAAGCATAAATAAAACAACAAACCCTCAACAAAGCACACAAAATATCAAAACAAACTAAAAAGCAGAGCATAAACACAAACACAAACTTGCAACAAAGCATAAAATAGTAAAACAAACTACAAAAAATATAAATAAAATAAAGCATTTTACTATCTAAGGAATAAATTCCAAAGAAAGGGTCGATCAACTAATAGATCAAACAACCTCAAAACATAAACTGTTCCCCGGCAGCGGCACCAAAAACTTGATGTGCAAATACCGAGTTATAAAAAGTATAAGAAAAATATCTAAGTATGGACTATTACACAAATAGGAAAGTGTACCTAATCAAGTAGTAGTATAGCAAAGATAAGTTCCAGGTTATCGTCCATGGAACAGTTTACGAGTATTGTGAAATCGTTATCAACTAATAATTAACCTTTATTGAAAACAAGTAAAATTGGGGGATAGAGCCTTTTAACGACAGGTAGTCGAATGGTTACATTTAAAAGTAAAGACGGAAATAAATAAAGCAAGTAAATATAGATTCATTATAGGTTATAGAAATGTATTCATCTAGATATTTTACCCCTATCGTTGGAAGTTTTAATGAAGAACTGTAATGTTACTTAACGTATGTGAATTAACTAGTTAGATTACTCGCTCTCGCAACGCAATCACTTAGTTAAGATTACATAGTGCAAGTCTCCTTGTTCACCTTAGACCTCTTAACTATAACAAGTCATTCAACAAACATTAAGGACTAGATTGATTATTAACGTACGTGATTTAACTAATCGATTCCCTTATCCTCACAAGCCGAATACGTAACTAAGATTACACAATGCAACTCTTGTTGTCATTTAAGACCTCTTAATTATGATTAATCAACCCAACTAACATGAAGTATTAATCTTGTGACTTTACTCTCGTAATAATCAACAATCACACAAGACCTCTCTTAGTATGATCCACCCACATCACAGTTTAATTACCTTGATTCAATTCTTTGATTATCTCTAATACAAATCACTAGCTATCACTTAGTAAATGCAATGTTAAATCCACAAGTTCTCACTTAGTGAAAAAAACATAACATTAATTGAATCAAGTATAAATAAACCACAATACGAATCGTTCAGTGATTAAACAAACATATTATCATACGAATCAAATCAATCTAATAATTATATCCAACCATCTAAAGTTATTAATCAAGATAAACAACAAGTTTTCAACCCATAAATATTACCTTAAACACAGAAACAATAATAACCACGGAAGTATTCATAATCGCTAGAGTAAGAATTAACCGAAGAAATCAACCGTATCCGTGTGCTAGATGATGATCTCGAGCTTTCCCCGTGGTTGAAATGATGTTTGGAGGCCTTGGATCTCTCCAAAAAGCGGCCAAAATTGCCGGAAATCGCCCATGGGGGCTGCTGTGTTCGAGAGTGGAAGCTAACCCTAAATAAGGGTTTAAAAGTCAAATTTATGCTCATCAGGTCGGCGCACGCCATGGCCATGGCGTTTTGGATGACATGGCCATGGCCTCTATCAGGATGCAAAAATGATCAGATACCAGTAACATGGACATGGCCCATTTGAGGACATGGCCGTGGCCTTAATCAGGAATCAAAGACCAATCGGGAACCAGGGACATGGGCATGGCCATTGTATGACATGGGCATGGCCTTCCTAGTTTTGTTCGGTTTCACATATCTTTCTCACTTTAATCTTGTGTTTCCATCTTTTCACCATTTCTTCAACATTAACACCTGAAATCAATTTCAAACTAAATAAGTACCATAAGTTCATGAAATCAAATAAAATGGTACACAATTAGGACCGATATCCCCTCTTAAAATATGTATAAATTAAGCGATATCAATTGTCCATTCCACATAATTCAACCATAATAATCCACCACTAGAAACAAGTTAAGATACAAGTAAACTACCACTTGATTATGCAAACCTCTTGCTCGAAAGCAATCCGGTACTACACAATCACCCACATAATTTAACAACAATAATGATTCTCAGTTAGAACTAAATGAATTACAAACAACTATCACATGATTGTGCAAACCTCTTACTCGGAAGTAATTCGGTACATACACAACCATTACTTAATTAATCCCTATATCACACACATTTGCCTTCAAATGATAATTTACAAGATGTGACCAATGATGATATTTCTAACTCTTTAGCACCTAAACATATAGCACATGACAACATATTTAAACTCTAGTAATCATCAATTTAAACTAATAACCACATATAACCTCTCCCCCACTTTGATTAGTTTAGCTAAACCATTAACTAACTAACCAAAGTTAAACCTTCAATATTCATAATTACTTCCATTATCTATTTACTAACATTCTACACTTGAATTCTTGTTCTATCATTATTTTCATGCTCAATTAACATTATTAATCACACTTTTAGTTAATTAACCCACAAAGATTTAGCAAAACCCTTATAATTACTCAAGAATACTAATGATAAATTCATCACTTTTAGATTGTATTATGATTGCCAATGATCCCATTTACACTAACTAACATCAAACTATGCAATTACTAACCTAAATTTCGGATTAAAATTGCTAGTTATACAAAACCCATCAAAAACCCAAAAGCTAGGTTAAAACATAGAAGAATCAACTTAAAATGATTAAAGATGATGAAGAAGATGATGAAGAAGATGATGAATTTGAGTTATTGAAGCTTGAATCAAGAATTGAAATGGAGAATTTGACTCTATTTGATGTTCCTGCGATTTTCTTTTGTGTCTGGAATGTTTTTGAAGGAAAGGAGATAAACATGAAGCTGTAATCGTACGTACATATATATTTCTTTTTAATTTTATTCCCTTTACACCCTATTGTCTGGAACTAAAAAACCATTCACGTGTTCTATTATTTTGTATCATTTTAAATAATAATACTTTAAAATACTTACATTTTCACGTACTAAAATAATAACTCGAAATTTGGGGTGTTACAAACAGGAACTCCCCACCAGCTCCAAAGTTTTAGCCATATAGGTCTATCTTTAGAACAATGCAAGTAACAATGGTGGATAATATCTTCCTCGTATTCGCAGATGGGACAGTCTCAGAACCAACATTAACCCTTCTTACTAGAGGATTAGATCGCGTTGGAAGCTAGTTAGGAGAAGCTCTCCAAACACAAATGTTTACCTTTCTCGCCACCAACGAGTTCCAAACGTAGTGGGCTCCAAAACTGATGTCATGAAAAAGCATATATTCAATACATTTAGAAGAGAATTCACCGAAAATTTCTCCGAAGAATCAAGAGGCAATATCCAAATGTCCATAGAACTTGCATCAAGACATGAATCGCCAATAATATCTAATAAAGAGTTAAGATCTCCCAAAGATCTCCCCCGAGGGGTTGATCTCCAAGACCAATTTCCCAACCAAACCTCATATTCGAAGACCCATCTATCATTAATGAAACATTTTTTGTTTGACTCGAGAGCATAAAGGCGAGGAAAGAGGTCCATGAGCAGGTCACCCACTTTGCACCAAACGTCCTCCCACAACTTGGTTGAATCCCCACTTGCCACCTTCTTACAAAATGAATTGTTGAAATAAACTCCAAGGTTATCAATCTCTTTACAACTTTGAATAATACTATTCCAACTTCTATTTTTAGAATACATACTCAGGCAGCTTTCGAATCCACCAGAAAACTCCTTAATAACCTTACACCACAAAACTTCGGGTTCATTGAGGAATCACCACTTCCATTTGACAAGACTTAGGCTTCGCTTTAATACTTCCAACCCGTAACCCACCCATTGTTTGACTAGCAAGAATGTTATTCCATTTAACCTAAATTATACTTTTCTCACCTTCTTTGATCCCAAAATAAAATCTACATCGAATTAATTCCAAAACCTTTATAATTTTATTTGGGACTCTAAATAAAGATAAGAAGTAAAGCGGAAGACTACCGTGAATCGACTTGACAAGCGTGAGACAACCACCAATGGAGAGAAGATTTGACTTCCAAGATGAAAGTCAATTAAGAAAACGATCCACAACATCATTCCAACCATTCACAAATCTCATAATCTTACCTATCGGAAGACCCAAATAGGTGAATGGTAAGACTCCATGAGTACAATTAAATAAAATAGGCACGGTATATGTCTCCAAATGACTAACATGTAACACCCGGTCAAAAAGGCCAATTTTTGCGCCCAATTTAAACTTCAAACGTTCGTATTTAGTACGCACTAATGCTTCAGGTATTCAAAAAATTTATATATATGGTTATAGATATATACAACATAAACGAATCTGAGAGAACGCAGAATTTCAAGTCTGAATTTCGGTGACAAAATTTCATAACTAATATTTTATTAGTTAGAATAAACATTATAGATTTGGTCAAAAATATTAATTGTTCGAAAATGCAGCTCGTTTCAGTTCAAAACGTATTTTATTAAGTTGAGACCGCGCGAAATTTGGTTATAAAACTTTAACCCAAACATTTTATTTTTATAAAATGTTTCAACTCGAAAACATTTCGAAATATACAAATGAATTTTAGAAATTAAAAATGTTAATTTATTTTACGATCGGGTACAAAAACACGAGTATTTTGTACTGTGAACTGGAGACAACAGTCCCCAAATTTAGGGATCTGGTTTTCTTTTTGATCCAAAAGCCGATCCACCCACCCCTCCATATCATTTTCATTTTTTTTTCTTCTTCTTCCTTTCTTCATCTCATCTCTTTCTCTCTTAGCAACAACAACTAACAATGACAATAATAACAACAATAATCAACAACAACAACAAATCGGCAACAACAACAACAGATCTTCATCACCATCATCATCATCATCTTCATCCTCGTTTCATCATCATCATCTTCATCCTCGTTTCATCATCATCATCATCATTATTTTCGATCACCACTCAAATCGTAAGCAACATCTCATTTTTCTTTGATTTTTATACTTGAAAAGCTTGTAATCATCATGTATTAGTGTTCGCCAACTGAGATTTGGCCAAAAATCGAATAAAACTCGTTTTGAAGCTTGAAATCGTCGAACAGACCGTTGTGTCGCAGAGACCAAAAACAGTGCTGCGACATTGACAATGTCGCAGCTCAATGTCGCAAAATCTAATTATGTCGCATGGTGCGACGCAAGCCATTATGTCGCAGCAAATCCGAACATCGCACATAGTGACACAACACACTATGTCGCATTAAATTGCGAACGTCGCACGAAGCGACACAAGCCCCTATGTCGCACCTAACGTCGCACCCAATGTCGCACCTGATGTCGCATAATACAGCAGGTTTAAAAACACACATTTTCACTAAGTGTTGAGACTCAAATTTTACCACCTGAATTTTACTCCGAAATGAAATTTCTGAGCGTTTTCACTACAGCAACATAGTAGAAATAAAAATTTTCCAAGCTGACATGGCAGCTCGACCCCAGTCAGGGGCTCTGCCCCTTGGACCCCGCCAGGGGTTGCCACCCCTTGGACCCCGCTACCAGGGGCGCTGCCCCCGGACCCCCGTACACGATTTCCAAACCTGAACGACGAATAAATTTTTACACAACTCGCTTAGACAAACTGATTTGTCTCCTACTTATATGACCTCACGTGTTTAGGACACTAGGAGGTTACCCATCGGACGACACGCGTATCGTAGGATCGCTAGCTCCTCAGGTGAGTTCATAGCCCCACTCTTTCAACTGTTTTACTGTTTTCGGGGTGAGACGCATGTACAAATACTGTTTTCGAATTATATTGATAAACTTTTATAATTCACACTTAACTCTATTACTGTTATGTAATACAAACTGTGTAATACTTAGTAATTACACCCATTATATTGTTGTAGAACAATATCACTATTTGATCTAGATAGGTTATCATTGTACACTGCTAGATTGTTGAAAAACAAATGTCATTACATAACTTAACTAAGTTATCACTATACTTTGGCCATATTGTCGCGGGACAATATTATCGAATATACTAGAACTGGTTAGTTCTACTTAAGCTGGCCAACAACTATACTCTTTACAGGATTAGTTTTCCTTTTAGGAACTAAGGCTGTCAATATATCCCAGAATCACTCGAATGGACTTATACTTAAGTGAACATCACCCCGAGACCTCAATATACTTGCTAGGCTGGAGGCTAGGAGTATACGATAGTGACGTATGTTAGTATAGTTCCTTATACTAATACAAAACAAGTAGGTGATGATTATTCGTACCTAGGCTTATTGTGATACACCTAATATCTAAGTATTGTATATACATACCTAGATACGTTAAATCATTTCATGTGATACATGATACTTTGTTGGATTTGTTTGTTGATCAGGCTTATATATATATATATATATATATATATATATATATATATATATATATATATATATATACATACTCGTACTTAATCTCAAGCACTCGGTGCTACCTACGATTTACTTATTTATATTGATATACATACATTTATACAAACACGATTACTCAAGTCGGGCATGTCGTAGTACTGCCGGCTCTCAGTTACTCTAGTCGGGCATGTCGTAGTACTGTCGGCTCTCAATTACTCTAGTCAGGCATGTCGTAGTACTGCCGGCTCTGAATTACTCTAGTCGGGCATGTCGTAGTACTGCCGGCTCTCAATTACTCTAGTCGGGCATGTCGTAGTACTGTCAGTTCTCAATTACTCTAGTCGGGCATGTCGTAGTACTGCCGACTCTCAATTACATACATTGCTTGCGAGCAACACTGTTCGATATCACGGTTAGAGTGATACAAAACAATATCACGGTTAGAGTGATACAAAACGAGATCACGGTGAAGTGATACAAAACGAGATCACGGTAAAGTGATTTAAAACGATATCACGGTAAAGCGATACAAAACATCGATAAACATACGAGTTGATACTCGCACTCATCAACGGATCGGCGAGCTTACACTCGAGATCGTTGACACAGTATTTGGCTAAATACTCAATTATACTTCTGCGGAACTACACTTACATGTTGCTTGGAAGCAACACACTATGCCAGGTGGCACACTAGTACTTTACTACTAAATAAGTAATGCTATTACTTGTTATCATATGACGTGGTTATACACTTACTCGATTTGTACTCAGGCATGTAATGCCTCACGTTTGTAGATTCACTTATACCTGATTAGTATCTAGGCATGGATTGCCACTTCCTCGATATGACTCGGTCATACACATATTCGATTAGTGCTTAGGCATGTAATGCCTCACATATGTAGACATACTTATACCTGATAGGTAATTAGGCATGGAATGCCATTCTCTCTTGATGTACTTAGGTATACACCACAACTGTATAATACTGCAAATCTAAATAGTAGTTTCTGAACTACTTTTCAAACATACACAGTTTATACTTCATGTTTTCAACTGACAAACCTATGAACTCACCAGCTTTATAGCTGACTCGTTCTAGCATGTGTTCTCAGGTGCCCAGCAGGATTAGGATTGCTACAAGATATGCTAGCTCGAGTCGCATGATTTCAAACACTTGAATTTCCTTGCATAACTTTTGTACTACAACTTTTGTATTGGATCACATTTTGCGAACTCACGAACGTTGTAGACGTTTTATTTTGGGAAATGTAATAATTATTTTCAAACGTCTCATTTAGAGGTCGTTTGCTGTATCTTTATGCTTTGGTTATTGATTAGTCGCGCCCCGACCCGACCGCTTCCGCAACCCGAATTTGGGGTTGCGACATAACACCAATTTCATAAATGCAACTTTTGAAAATATTTAACTTTAAGCCCCAATGTGTCTTGAAAACAACCAAGAATTCAGATTAAATTTCTAAAATTATGAATTGACTATTCCCCAAAAAAATAAAGCATTGTCCCCGTATTGTAAAAAAGAAACGTTAACACCATTATTTCCAAGAGATACCCCTATATAATTTTTTTGTTACATGTTTCCATGATAGTTAATTGAAGGGCTTCCGCCACTAAAAGGAATAGGAAAGGAGAGAGCGGATCTCCTTGCCCAACACCTCTTACCATTCTAAATTCTTTGGTAGGTGACCCATTGATTAAAACCGATATTCATGGCAATGATAAACACGAATGGATCCATTTGCACTATTTTGCACGAAAACCCATTTGTTTCATAATATCATGTATAAAACCCCAATTCACACTATCAAATGCTTTTTCGAAGTCAACTTTAAACAATAACATTTTCAACCCATCATATTAGCTTGAGCAATCGATCAATTCATTACCGAGTAGAACCCCATCTAAAATTTGTATACCCTTCAAGAACGCTGTTTAATTAGGACCAATAAGATTGGAGATTACCTTAGCTAAACTTGAAGCCAAGATTTTTGATATAATCTTGTATGTGCATCCAATCAGGCGAACTAAATCGACCGAATTGTAAACCTAAAATGCCATATGAATTGTCGGTCCGGACAGTTCGATTTGTCGATTCTTACGGTTTGAACCATTTATTGCTCACTGCAAAAACGTATAATTTCGCTAAAACCACGAGTATTTAATTAACTTTGTCTAATTTTTGGAGAAAATTACCTATATTGAGAGTGACACTCCATTTTCAATATCTAGTTTGTGTCAGACATTTTTTTAGCAAAATATTCAATGAATTCGCCTAATTACATAAGCGAGCCCGACAACTTCGAAAGGCCATTTAGAGATGTCACGTGTATAAGAAAATCCGTCGGTCAATGAAAGCTTCGCTTGATCAACCATGTTTCCGCCATCTAATAATACAAGTTTCCTTTGGGCTAACTAGACGAAATGAACAGTCTAGAAATTAATGAGGCTTTTGCAGGCCACATAAAATGGATATAAGTCATATAAGATTTTCATACCTCTAACGGATTATTAAACATGTAAATTCAAGTTTTTATACTGAATTTTAGGAGATTTCTTCAACCATTAGATACTTTTTGCATGGAGTGGCTAGTCTTAAACTACTTTGCATAATGGGAATTTCTATTCAGGCGAAATTTCACATACAATGTCGAGTGAAAACATGGTTGATCAGGCGGTTGACGTTGACGAATTTCTATTGAGACGAAATTTCACATACAATGTCGAGTGAAAACATGATTGATAAGGCGGTTGACGTCAGCCGGTGAATTTTCATATACACATGTCATCTTTTAATTGGCTTTCGTAATTCTCTTGGGTTCGCTTTTATATATAGGCGAATTCAATGACCAATAAATTGTTTTGACTATCTATCCTGGTAATTATCTCTATTCGATTCGATGACCCACGGGTTTAGTAAACTTGACTTTTTATTTTGTTTCCTAATAATGCCAGGTGGGTCACGCGCCACAAACCAATTGCATAGATAGAGAAACGCCAAAGGTGAGCGAGTTGTATAAACAAACCCTAATTTTCAATTTGGGGCCAAAAAGTTTGGTTGATCCACTCGCTCACCCCCCTCGCGTGGATTTTTTCAGATCGCCACACACAATTCAATTTTATCATCACCATCGATTCTCATTTCCTACACACTCATCAGGTACCACCACCCATTTCATAATTTTTACATTTATATCTCTAATTTTTAATCAACACCTAAACCCACCCCATGTTTTATGTGCTACTTTCTTTTTATGATTCTACTTTCAAGTATGAAACTTTTAATAAAATTGAAACTGGGTTTATATGGAGTGTACATAGAACAACATGATTATAACAAGATGTGCTTTTTATCTGTGCCAAAGGTCTAACTGCTCTTGCAGTTCATTTGTATATTTTTATATTTGTTATGTAATGTAATGGGTGTTACTTAGTTTCAGATAAATTCTTATGGGTTACTGTTTTTAGTATAAAAGTCTGATATATCATTCAAGATTGTAAATTTGTAAGGGGTCATCTGTATTTATACATTTGGAATGCTCTGCATTTGCATAAGTAGAGTTTAGTTTTGATGTTTGCAGATTGAAAATTTGAAATTCTACTATTATGTTACCACATTAGTATTTGTGTACAGCGAATGCTTGGTGTTGATGTATCGTCGATCGTCGCATGTCGTTGTTCGTATTTTGGTTGAGTCTAAATTCTATTGTCATTGGTTTCTTAGTTCGAAGAAATCACTTTCCTGAATAATTTTTCCTGTAAAACAAAAGGTTATATTACTCAAAAGACTTCCATTTGTCCTTTTGAAATGTGGATGAGTAATTTTTAATTCTTGATAATAAGTACTACTTTATTGGAAAAGCATATATAGTTAATTGTAGATCAAGTGTTTCAGAACGGGATAAATAGTCTTCTTGCCATCTATAATGTTATTCTTTTGAGTAATGGTACTCAAGGTCATATAGTTGATGGAATGATTCATTGCATGCTATGAAGTGCACCCTGTTATTAGAAGGTTATCTCTGTTTGCACTTGGACTGCTTTTATTATTTTTCCCAATCAAATGAAAAGGTGAGGAATAGATATTCAGATTGTGTTCTGTATGTGTATTTTTTTTTTGGGTTTCCAAGGGGGTCCCCTATTAGCTCAACTAACTTGGTCATCATATAGTTATTTCAGTTTTGTATATTATTATTGGGATTACCTTCAATGTTATTATGATCAAGTTTTGTTTCCTTATATGATCAAGGCAGTTTAAGTTTCTCATACTTTTCACTAAGATCTATGTTCAAATGATTATAATTCTACTTTAGTACTCAATTTAAACCAGCTGTGAGAGCCTAATATAACTGATATAAACCGTAAAGTGCTTGTTACATGTTAACCTAACTTTGGTTACTGAACAATCTTCAAGAATGCAGGCTCAACTCTGTGGAACTAGCGTGTAATGTTTTGTTATAATTTCCAGTCGGTTTTTATCTGCTAACGTTTATCGTATCATGTAGGTATCAACGAATTAAGTGAACATACCTAAATTGTTGCTATGGATATCGATCTTAGGCTCCCGTCTGGAGAACATGAAAAGGAAGAAAAAGAGGAGACGAAAGAGATACCCAATATGATGGATGGTGAACATAAAATGCATAATGATGAAGTTTTAGGCCACAATATGGGTGCAAATTCTCCATTAATTGATATGGTAGATTATAAGGAAGATATAAATCTCGAGCCTATTGCTGGTATGGAGTTTGAATCACACGGGGAGGCGTATTCTTTTTATCAAGAATACGCAAGATCTATGGGTTTCAGTACTGCGATACAAAACAGCCGCCGTTCAAAAACATCACGAGAATTCATTGATGCAAAATTTGCATGTTCCAGATACGGAACCAAACGTGAACATGACAAATCATTCAACCGACCTCGTAGTCGACAAGGAACCAATCAGGATCCTGAAAATGCTTCTGGGAGAAGATCGTGCTCCAAAACCGATTGCAAAGCAAGCATGCATGTAAAAAGACGACCTGATGGAAAATGGATCATCCATCGATTCGAGAAAGATCACAATCACGAACTCTTACCTGCCCAAGCTGTCAGTGAACAAACGAGAAAGATGTATGCTGCCATGGCAAGGCAATTTGCCGAGTACAAAAATGTGGTTGGTTTAAAGAATGATTCAAATAATCCGTTTGATAAATCTCGTAATACGGCTCTGGAAGCCGGTGAGACGAGTATTTTATGCAAATTTTTTGCTCAGATGCAGAGTATCAATTCGAATTTTTTTTATGCAATAGATGTAGGTGAAGATCAACGGTTGAAAAACATGATATGGGCCGATGCCAAAACCAGACACGACTATGTCAATTTTTGTGATGTTGTGTCATTTGATACGACGTACGTTAAAAACAAATATCGAATGCCGCTAGCTCTTTTCGTTGGAGTCAATCAACATTATCAGTTCATGCTGCTTGGTTGTGCGCTACTGTCTGACGAGAGTGTTTCGACTTATTTGTGGGTTATGCAGACATGGTTGAGTGCGATGGGTGGACGAGCTCCAAAAGTCATAATCACTGATAAAGATGAATGTATAGAATCTGCCATTTCACAGGCGTTCCCGTCTTCAAAGCATTGTTTTAGTTTATGGAGTATAACAGGCAAAATATCTGAAGCACTTAAGCATGATAATTATTTGTCAAAGTTTGAAAAGTGCATTTATAGGTCATGGACCGATGAGCAATTTGACAAAAGATGGTTCAAAATGGCGGATCGGTTTGGTCTCAAAGAGTATGATTGGATGCATTCATTATACGGAAGCCGTAAACAGTGGGTCCCCATTTACATGAGGGATGTTTTTTTAGGTGGAATGTCAACTCTTCAACGTTCGGAGAGTGTTAACTGTTTTTTTGACAAATACGTACACAGAAAAACTTGCGTGCAAGAATTTGTTAGACAATACGAAAGTATTATTCAGGATAGGTATGAAGAGGAGGCCAAAGGAGATTCTGATACATGGAATAAACTGCCTACATTAAAGTCACCATCGCCTTTTGAAAAACACGTGTCGAGCATATACACACATGCTGTTTTCAAGAAATTTCAAGCTGAGGTTTTGGGTGCGTCCGCTTGTTTACGTAAAGATGAGGCACAGGAAGATATGGTCAAAACTTTTAGGGTTACGGAGTATGAAAAATTGGATTTCAGCGTTTATTATAACGAGTCAACATCTGAAGTATTGTGTAGTTGTCGTTTGTTTGAGTTTAAGGGTTTTCTCTGTAGACATGTGTTACTTGTTCTCCAATTATGCAGTCTTTCTGCAATTCCATCTCAGTATATTCTAAAGCGGTGGACAAAAGATGTGAAAAATCGTGGGTTAATATCAGCAGAAGGATCTGAGTTGGTTCAGTATAGAGTTCAAAGATACAACGATCTATGTCAACGAGCTATTAAATTGGGTGAAGAGGGATCATTATCTCAAGAGAGTTATACTTTGGCAGTTCGTGCACTTGAAGATGTTTATGCAAATTGTGTCGGTTTGAATAATTCCTGTAAGAATCTGAATGAATGTGGAGCATCAACCGCTCCAGGCGTTTTAAGAATTGAAGACGATAATCAAAGCAGAAACATGCGAACGAATAAAAAGAAGAACCCTATGAAGAAAAGGAAGGTTGTAAAGAGTACTATCACTCTTTTGCTAATTTTACGTTTAAACCCCTGACTTGATATGCTAATTTTAGGATTTTTTATTTTTTTATATTGTAGGTAAGCTTGGAGCAGGATATTATGACTGTGGGAGCCCAAGATAGCTTGCAGCAGCTGGTTTGCTTTTTATCTATGTCCTACATTGCTTTTCTCACTGCAAATAAGCATATCATTATCAGAATAAATGTATTTAGTAGTATGCCTTTGACTCATTTGATAACATGAAAGGAATAATACTTTATTCACTCTCACATGTAGGATGTTCCTTTCTGCAGTTGTATATACCAACTAGAGGTGGAAATTGTGGGGTTGGTTAAAGGGTCAAAACGTGTAACTTTTTGCCACACGTCGGGTTGGGTTGACTTGAAACACTATTAGTCCAATTTCGATTAATAAATTCCTTCTTAAATAACTAGCTTGTCAAATGTGATTACAAAAATACTACTATTTCAATATTGATTTAAGATGTTGAATAAGATGATTTAGGTAGTTTCATGCATCAAAAATACGGTTTGGTCGACCTGTAAAAGTGTTTGACCCATTTCTTTATAATCTTGTTTTTTTAACTCTGTTTGGTCTGCTGGAAATAGAACATGACCTAAATCGACCCATTTTATAAGTAAATGGTTCAAAATGTCCATCTTTGGGTGCAACTAATCTTAGTGACTAGTCATTTCATGATCAGTCACTTATATATCATAGTACCATGAAGTGTATCTAGTTGGAGTAATGCTATATTTGTAGATATATTTTAATAGAGAGAATATTTTTTTATATGTAATACAATACATGCCAAACGAGAATTGCACCTATTATTGGAGTTGAGTCCTTTATATGATCCTTCTCCTACGAAGAAAAATACAACAATCATTAAACCTAGTTTCATTACCAACTTCTTCAAGTCCTTAAGTGAAAGAACCAACCATGTGGGGCCCACTTTGGGCAATATATACATCTCTACAATTGGCAGACTTCAGATGAATTACAGAGTTTTCTATTAGTCTAAGCCTTCACATTAGCTTAATCTATAAGATAAGAAGTATTTTGTCCACTTGTTTGTCTCTCCACTACTTTGAGCCTACCGGGTAAAGATCATGCATATTTTATACACCTAAACATTAATAGCAGGACTTTGAATGTGGTTACGGCCTTGATAAGAGTCAAGACAGTGAGAGTTAAAACTAGATTGATAAATTTATACATATAAGTCTCCAGATTATCTTTCTTATATTTAATTGTATATATAAACAATTTAAGGAACAGTTTTTTCTATGTACATTATAAGGAACAACTTTGAGTGCTTGAACAATACAGTATGTTAACTATTGTATATACGTTATTATACAATTATGTATGTCCTGACATAAGAATTTGTATGTGCTGCTATATTAATACTTTCTAAGCATGTTTTGCGACTGATTTTCGCCTCAAAGATCCCTGTTTGTGGTTAAAGTTATTCTCTTTGCTTCACCTCTTCTACAGGACAAATTGAACTCACGGTCAGTTGCTCTGGATGGTTATTTTGGCCCACAACAAAGCATGCAAGGAATGGTCGGGAAGCATTTTTAATCGGTCAAATTTCATAATATCTTTTAATTATTGTAGTGTTAATTGAGTATTTTTTTTGTTTGGTTTATTTAGGTGCAGCTCAACTTGATGGCACCTTCAAGAGATAATTATTATGGAAATCAACAAGCTATTCAGGGGCTGGTATGTCACTTCATATCATAATTATGAGTCAACTTCAATGCTCTATTTTTGTTTTATTGGACTATCATATCTAATGTTTTTTTTCTATAGGGGCAGTTGAATTCAATAGCACCAAATCATGAGAGTTATTATGGCGCTCAGCCGACCCTTCATGGCCTGGTATGTTGCTCATTAGCATGTCTTTATTTGTGATGAACCTTGATCAAGTGATATAATAGCAGTCCAGAATTCTTGCCTGCAGGGACAAATGGACTTCTTTCGTACACCGGGTTTCACGTATGGCATCCGGGTTGGTCTCTTACATCCTTGTTCCTGCATTAATCTTCATTTACTTTTAAGGTGGGATGGGCAGGTGGGGCTGGTTGGGTAAGGGGTAAAAATGGTAAGGGATGTCGTTAAAAAACTCAATGCCCCCTTGAATATTTGAAGTACAATAACTTATGCATGTCCAAACTTATTAATGGCAACCCTAAGGGCTGTCGTTAACAAGACTATAAATAATCGTTTAAAACAGGTAATGTTTAGAATGCGTCAAAATGGGCCGAGTTTGTTTGTGCTGGCCCGCACACACTATTTGTCTTTCCCTTGAATTTTACAAATAATTAACTCTTAAATTTGAAATTATAATTAAACCAAAAACCCATGGAGCAATCTGGGACGGGGTTTTTCAATTTGATCTGATGATCTAGATTTGATTAAAATAACTACATTTCCCCCCTTAAATATTGAATATTATTAAATATATTAATAAATAAAATTCGGCTAGTAACACTATTAAATAAAATAAAATAACACAAAAAATAAAAACCCACACAACTTTCAATGACATATTCTCAATATTAACGATTTTTTTTTTCATAAATTTAAGCAATCAAGACTATTTAAAATAAAAATGTATCCCATTCAAATCTTTTCTTAATTATAATTCTTTATTTCCAAACCTATATATATATATATATATATGATCCATCATTCTCTACGTTTTCCCTTATATTGATATCTCCAAAAAGATCTCAACCTCTTTCAAAAAATTGTTCATCCAAAAAATCAAGTGTAGTTCCGATAAAAAACAACCGGTTGTTCAAGATCCCAAAAGTCCAAAAAACTTAGAAGGTATGATGTATGCATTTTTAGATTTAAATTTTTCTATATGTGACAATTTAAATCTAAAACAATTTATACACTCATAATATTAATATGAATATAAATATAAATATAAATTAAAATTAAAATTAAAAATACTCCATATTTAAACGGTACAATATAAAAAGTCATCCGTGACTCATATTCAATTGAATATCTATAAAGCTATACATATACGAATTTAACACTTTACATTTGACAAACTAACATATATACTAATTGTAATTAAAAAATTAAAAACAAAACTTTAAATCTATGACAATTTCAATTTAGCCGCCCACGACGTTGCGGGGCTTTAATCTAGTTAACTCTTAAATTTGAAATTATAATATATTATCACGATGATAACCTATATTATTGAAAGTTTCCAGTGAAGACCCAGCAAAACTTCATTGATTCTGTCACACCCTTTTCCTGTGTCGAAATAAAAAATAAGACAATTTAGCAGGTTCAACTTTTGACTTGCTTCAACGTGATCTTACTATTAATGGGTCGATTTTACCACCTTCAAAGAACGCCATAATTTTAAAAAAGTAAATAATAACGTATGACTCTTGTTCTTGATAGGAGGAACCTAGTGTGCGAACCACTCAATTGCATGATGATGGGTCAAGACATGGATGAGCATATTTACCAACCAATAACCTTGTTCATTTTTCAAGGAGAATACTTGTCAGACTGAAGCGGTGTATAGGGGACTTGATGGAACCTACCATTTTCCCCATTGGGCCCAAAAAATCACTACAAGGAGTTTGAAAGGTAGAGAGATAGTCTTTACATCTTATCCTCCATGTGTTATATATAGAGAGCAGGTAGGAGCCGTGATTTCACAAAATTAGTTATATTACTGTATTAACGAGTATTTTCCACACCGATGAGTCGTGCTAATGTGTGGTTCAACATGTGAAAATCAGAAGTTAGAATGAGCATATGTAAACATTAATATTGTTGTAAAAAGGTTATGGAATGGAATTATTCAAGTTGTGTATATGTTTCTTGGACTTAGTTGGGTTTTTGTAGATCCTTGGTTAGTTGTATATGTTTTTCGCAGTGTGGCAGTGGCTTACGGGTTTTCAGTTTATCACCTAGCAGTCTTTAAACCAAGGTTTACAACATCAACCTCTGCCAACTCACGAGAGTCTACCTCTCAACCCTGACACAAACTGACAACATAGTACAAAGAGTATAAACATCATTCATGGCGATCTCACTAACATCGTCTTTCATTTCCCATTGGCCAACCAAGAACACGTCGGTCATACCTTTAAATAGTTAAGGTCATCCCACTAACTGCAATTATGTTGGTTCACGTATCACTACCATGAGCGTCTCAAGTTGCCTCAATCACAAACCTTTTAGAAGGCTTACGATCTTATGTTATGTCTCACTTATAACACACACATGCAATACTCAAATCACAAAACCCTAGAATTTTAATTCTCTCTCAAATGTCAACGGCTCTTACCAACCTTGGCCGATTCTTTTTCTTAGTTGAGGGTTATTCATGTCAACCGAAGCATAACGAGTTGATTTCCCCCACAATCCGTGCTCAAGTGTTATTTTATGTTTGATCATAGTACTACGTATAGCATTCGATATATATTGTATTAGCTTTCATAATCATATTTGGATAAGGAGCCGTATGGTAGCATGTTTTTTTTAGAAAAGATATAAAACAACCATTTTTGCATAATATTTATCGGCGAATATTAAAATTGTTATTATTTTCTATTTGTACTACCTTAGTTCCAATTTAAATGTAGGAATAATAATAATAATAATAATAATAATAATAATAATAATAATAATAATAATAATAATAATAATAATTATTATTATTATTATTATTATTATTATTATTATTATTATTATTATTATTATTATTATTATTATTATTATTATTATTATTATTATTATTATAAAGATATTACACTCCTTATCGATAGAATTTCATATTTACTAACTTAAACTTTATTAAGATACTAGTGTTATACCCGTGCGATGCACGGATTTGATAAATAATTTGATGAATTATGTTATTCATAATAAGAAAAAGAGTGAAATAAATGTTTGATGGATTATAGTAATACACATATTGTAATATTAAATGGATTATATGATATTTCAATATATTATGTAGTAAAAATAATAGACATATATATTTATCATAATATGTATGTAAGTGAATTATTAATGTGTAAAATAAATAAGAAAAGACCAGCTTACTTTTCAATACCCACAAATTCATAAAGTAATAATAGTTCTACTCACGAGTAAGGATTATATTAAGTTTAGTTAACCACAAATGACCTAAATAGATCAATAATGTAGTTGGCCATTGATTGTTTCATCATAAATGACTTAATTTTAAGAAGAAATTAAGTGGAATCAATCATTTAGTCATGTAGATTTATGTGACAATTCTTCAATTAGGGTATTTACTTAACCTAATTGCATGTAGTACTTAGAGTAATTCCCTGACTAAGTTAATTCAAACTATTTTGTGTATAAGTTCTGTGTAACTTACTATGTGTTATGTGATGTATTTGATAGTAGTTATATGTGAATATATATAATTACGTACGAAATAAATATATCAAACTTTATAAGTGGAATACAATTACGCTAGTGATACAAAATAATTAATAATTCGAAAATTATTAATTACAACTATTAGATAATTATATTGTTGAAATAATATAATAAAGTATACGTTTTATAATAAACGTATTAAATCGCGAATAATAAAGTTCCGAAATGAACTTCGAAAACACTTTTTGATAATTTTTAGTATGAAATTATCATATAAAAGTATTACAACGAAAAGAAAACGAAAAATGTAGACGATTTTGTTACACGTAATACGAACAGAAACAATTTTAAAACGCGCCTAGAAGTTCCAAATAATAAAAGTATTATTTCGTAAGTTACTGTTTTAATGTGTAGAACATTACCTCAAAATATGATTTTCGAATTTAACTGAAATCTGGCACGCGTTTTTAACCATACAGTACTTTTACTGTAAATAATTATATTATACTTTTGACAAAGTATTTCGATTATATGATTATCAATTACGAAGTTCGAGATATAGAGAAACATAACGCGTAATTTTATTATAACTAAAGTACCACAAATTATACCCGTACACGAAATTAACGGGCTAAAAACTACCAATAATACACATTTCAAAAATATCTGTCGACAAACTCGTACTCCCTCCATACTCTCAGTTGAAAATTGGAACCAAAACCCTCTGCTATACATTTCTTCTTCCTTCTCCAATAATTCATTTTCACCTAAAAACTTCATCTGTGTTTGTGTGTGTGCGTACTGAGTTAAGCAGAGGAACAACAGCAGCAGCAAGAAAGAAGCAGGAGCTTCATTCCCTCCAAAAACCATCATCACTGTCTCCAATCCTTCATTTCTCAAACATCAAACACTTCACAAAAATGATCACATAATCATCCTCATCATCATCGATTGCCATTTTCATCATCAACATCTCAGAATCATCATCATCTTCATCCTAAACCCATTTGTATTTGAGGACGCATTTGGATTGTTTGCTAACTATCTATTTGTGCCGAAGACTTGCAAACAGTGAGTTCACAGCCCCTATCTTCTACTTGTTTTAAATTCTTTTAAAACCAGGGGTGGAAAACATAGAACAATGTGTATAACATGCTACTTGCTTTATTAAATAATTGCTCTGCATGTTACTATAAACTATTGATTAACATGAATGTGTTCGTGTTCTTAAACTTAAATTGTTTATATGAAATGTTTTCATATCGTTTGACTTGTTCTATTTATATGAAAGGTTTCATATGCTAAACTCGAACTATTGGTATGAAATGATTTTTCACAACTATTTTGGGAATTAAGACAAACGCATCTTGGTACGATCCTAGGTTTACGCGAGGTAGTTGTAGTGCACATAAGTCACAGTGCTTGCAACCTATAACCATTAGCTAGGTGACTCTAGCCACTGAGTATACAGATAGTACTATCGATTTGACAACCCTCCCAGGATATAACTTGTTGGTCATTCCAACCCCACGACGGCAGTCGCACGCGGAGTGTATACTTAAGATGTTACTGAGGCAAAAACGCAAATTGGTTGTGGATTGGTTATAGCACTAGGAGTCGTACTGTAACTTTAAAGGTGTCGCTCGCCTTAGAGGGATCATAGTCTATATTTCCCACATTACTAAACAACTAAACTACAACTTATTTTGGGAAGGGTATTCCCTGTGAGGATTAATAGGACAGGTGTTCCTATGGACAACTATTTTGGAAATGTTTACTTAATTCTTAAACATATATTTCCAGCAACAACTATTTTGGAAATGTTTACTTAATTGTTAAACATATATTTCCAGCAACAACTATTTTGGAAATGTTTACTTAATTGTTAAACATATATTTCCCCCTTAACTACTCAACTACTATTTTGGGAAGGGTATTCCCTGGGATAACTGATTAGGACAGGTGTTCCTACACGACTACTTTTATAAGGAAATGTTTACTAAATAGCTAAACCTGTGTTTCCTGAAAACAATTATTTTGGAATGTTTACTTTATTGCTAAACTTGTGTTCCTATCAACTATCTGTTGGAAAATGTTTACTTAAATGTTAAACTTGTATTTCCTATGACAACTATTAGGATTGGTGTTCCTACACGATTTCTTTATTTTAGAAATGTTTTCCTTGATTGGATAACTAGAGTTTCTAAACACATAACTATTATTAGAAATGTTTTCCTTGATTGGATAAACTAGAGTTTCTAAACGCTTAACTATTATAGAAATGGTTTCCTTAATTGGATGAACTAGTGTTTCTAAACGAATAACTACTAATAGAAATGTTTTCATTGATTTGATAAACTTGTATTTCTTACAAAGTAATTAGGAAATGTTTACTTCGATTAGTTAAACCTTGGTTTCCTACACATGCTTATTCGGAAATGTTTATGATTAAAACTTGTGTTTCCTACGCAACTACTTACTTGTAGTAAGAATGACACTCTTACTTTATATAGGAAATGTTTTCTTTAACAAGAATAACTTGTGTTTCCTACTAAACTTATAAACATTATGTTTTGCTGTAAATGAATGATTTATTCATAACTTGGTTTGACCACTATAAACTAAACCTGTGAATTCACTCAACATTCAATGTTGACGTTTTACTATGTTTTTCAGGGAATTAGGACTCAGGTACTGATGCATGCATAATGGACGTAAGTTACCCACGATGAATTAGGATGCCACTTTTGGGACAAATGTATTTTTACAACACTTTACTTCTATGACTAGACAAGTCGTAGTTTTGTAAATACTTTTATATTAATGGCATCTAAATTACTGTTCTGCAATGATCATAAGCTCTGATAAAATGAATGCATACTGATAACGTCAGCGCCCCCGCTGTATAACTAATACATATATGCTTCCGCTAATAAATGATAATGCTTCCGCTAAACTATCATTAAACACGATTACCGATTTTGGGGGTGTGACAGACTTGGTATCAGAGCCATTGGTTATAGCGAACTAGAAGTCTTTAAGCGACCTGAAAGCCTTAGAGACCTAGACTATAACTTTGGCTAGAACACTCATGCATTCATACATTGCATAACTCAATATCACTACGTAGTTACTAAGTTTATTACGAATGTGAATAACAAACGTCCTATATACGTGATCGACTCTGACGAGAAACCGTTCGAGCACAACTACGACGTTGATGCTGCAATTGTCAACGAAAATTTACAACTATGATTACTTCAATGTCCAACGCAACGCCTGGCATAGATAAAACAACGAACATGTTGAGGAACTACTGAAGGTATTACCTCTTAAGAAACTCAAGAATACCCATGCTACCTGTGCCCGAGTACAGACGTTAGAAGAGCGTGCTCGAGTGGCAGAGAGTGTAGCTGGGGTCAGCAGGATGATGATTATATGATAGTGACTGTAGGAACGTACTTATCTTATCTCAGTTGCACCTATGTATGGCAGATTGTGCCTACACTATATTAGGTTAACACTTTTGACTAATGGGTATATCTATATATAGTAAATCCCATCACACTTTAGATGAACACTCTAGTATGTACGTCTTCACTGCTTACATTCTTTGAATCACTCACATCTATACCTGTAACTCTTGTATTGAGTTTGTACGAACCTGACCGTGTTAACCGGTGATGAAAAGAAGTATGTATTTAGCATCATATAATGACGCCTGGCCAACGTGATTATATTGTACTAAGTACATATGGGTGTTTCAAAATCGTAAGATGCGTAATAGACATAACAATAACCCTTCTCTATTCATTCAATAATTTAGCAACGAAACATTTGGAACGATCGACGAAACGACACACTACCCACGATAGTAGCAATATGAGAAATCATTAATTAACGAGTATCTGAAATTATTACCCGACGCGAGGTGAATCGTACTCACAACGACGCCAGGAAGGATAACCGAAACGCTTTATGGAAACCTAACTAAAGGAAAAAGCTTAAGAAATGTGAGAGACGCCACACTGAAGAGTGTACTCTCAGTGGCAACTGCAAGCAGTGGGACCATCGAACCCAATATTGCTGAACTGACCCTCTCAACCGAGCCAATGATGAGCGACAAACAAATGGGTGTTTCGAGCGTAGTGACCTAAAATCACTACCGAAATCAGTGCCCAAAGCTCAACAACTGCAGCAACAACAACATTATGCCTCGATGATATTGATTCGGATGTCAATTTGAGTTATGTCTAGTGAAGTTAGACCACTCTTAGACATTGAATCCCGTAAGTTGGATAACAAGTACAATATAGAACTAACCGATGGTAAGTTGATCGAATCAGGAAAAATAGTACCGAAATGTGCCCTAACTTTAGAGGGACATTTCTTCGAAATAGACTTGCTATCGGTAGAGTTGGGAAGCTTTGACATCGTGGTCGGTATGGACTGGTTGTCGAAGAATCATGCAGAGACTATTTGTTCTGATAAAATGGTATGACAACCATTACCGACTGGAGAAACTTTGGTGATACAAGGAGATAATAGATAGAGTGCCGTAAAGATGATTACTTGCTTAAAAACCAGTAAATATCTCCGCAAGGGATATCCAGCATTTTTGGCGCATGTTGTGGAAAAGAAACCTGTAGAGAAACGCTTAGACGATATACCTGTAGTGCGTGACTATCCGGGAGTGTTTCCTGATGATCTTCCAGGATTACCACCTCCGCGACAAGTCGAGTTTCGCTTCGATCTGGTGCCTGGAGCCGCACCAATCGCTCGCTCACCTTATCGTCTAGCTCCATCAGAGATGTAAGAACTGTCTACACAGTTGCAGGAGCTCTTAGACTTAGGATTCATCCGACCGAGCTTTTCACCTTGGGGAGCTCCGGTTTTGTTTGTCAAGAAGAAGGATGGATCCATGCGGATGTGCATTGACTACCGAGAGTTGAACAAAGTAACTATTAAGAACCGATATCCATTACCACGCATTGATGATCTATTTGATCAACTACAAGGATCAAGTTACTACTCAAAGATCGATCTGCGTTCTGGTTATCATCAACTGAAGGTTCGAGAAGAGGATGTGCCGAAGACAGCGTTTAGGACTCGTTAGGATCATTATGAGTTCCTAGTCATGCCGTTTGGACTGACTAACGCGCCGGCAGTATTCATGGATCTCATGAACCTAGTGTGCAAGCCTTATTTAGATAAGTTTGTCATTGTGTTCATTGATGATATTTTGATTTACTCAAAGACGAAAGAGGATCACGAACAGCATTTGAAACTTATCCTCCAACTACTTGAGAACGAGAAGCTGTATGCTAAGTTCTCCAAATGCGAATTTTGGATTAGAGAGGTTCATTTCCTAGGTCACGTGATCAACGACAAGGGAATTCATGTGGACCCATCCAAGATAGAGGCAATTAAGAATTTGAAAGCACCGAAAACCCCCATAAAGATTCGACAATTTCTTGGTTTGGCTGGCTATTACCGACGATTTATAGAGAATTTTTCAAAGATAGCCCAGTCACTTACCACCTTAACTCAGAAGGATAAGAAATTCGAATGGGGTGGGAAACAAGAGAATGCTTTCCAACTGTTGAAACAAAAGTTGAGCACCGCACCGAATCTATCCTTACCTGAGGGAACAGAGAACTTCATTGTTTATTGTGACGCCTCACATCAATGATTAGGTTGTGTTCTCATGCAAAACGACAAAGTTATTGCTTATGCATCTCGTCAATTGAAGATTCACGAGAAGAACTATACAACTCATGATTTAGAGTTAGGAGCAGTCGTTTTTGCATTGAAGATTTGGAGACACTACCTATATGGCACAAAGTGTACAATTTTCACCGACCACAAAAGTCTACAACACATATTCGACCAGAAAGAGCTCAACATGAGACAGAGACGTTGGGTCGAATTGCTGAATGATTACGACTGTGAGATTAAGTACCATCCGGGCAAGGCTAATGTAGTAGCAGATGCCCTGAGTCGTAAAGAGAACATTAAGCCTCGCAGGGTTCGAGCCTTAGTGTTAACAACTCACTCGAATCTCATTACTCAAATTCGCGACGCGCAACAATTAGTTTTCACCGCCGAGCGCATGAAAGATGAATCCCTGAGGGGAATGGAGAAACAGCTTGAAACAAAAGAGAATGGAGTTTTATACTTCATGAATAGAATTTGGGTACCGTGCGACGATGAACTCCGTAAGCTGATTTTGGACGAAGCTCACAAGTCCAACTACTCGATTTATCCTGGTGCAGATAAGATGTACCAAGACGTGAAAGGTTTCTATTGGTGGCCTAATATGAAGAGAGACATCGCTACTTATGTCAGCAAGTGTCTAACTTGTTCAAAGGTCAAGGTTGAGTATCAAAAACCTTCAGGACTTTTGCAACAACCGGTGATGCCACAATGGAAATGGGAACACATAACGATGGATTTCATCACAAAGCTACCAAAGACATCAACTGGAGTTGATTCAATATGGGTGATTGTCGATAGACTGACGAAATCAGCCCACTTCATTGCTTTCAAAGATACTGACAAACTTGAGAAACTGGCAAAGATTTATATCAAAGAAGTCGTTTCTCGGCACGGTGTGCCATTGTCAATTATATCTGATAGAGATAGCAGAATTACATCTCGTTTCTGGCAAACGCTACAACAGGCTTTAAGTACTCGACTAGACATGAGTACGGCCTATCATCTGCAAACCGATGGCCAGAGTGAACGAACGATTCAAACGCTCGAAGATTTATTACGAGCATGTGTGATTGACTTTGGAGGAAATTGGGATACTCATCTCCCATTAGCTGAGTTCTCCTACAACAATAGTTATCACACCAGTATACAGATGGCACCATTTGAAGCGTTGTATGGACGCAAGTGCAGATCCCCACTCTGTTGGGCAGAGTTGGATGACAGACAACTATCCGGACCCGAACTTGTCCAAGAAACCACAGACAAAATATCTCAAGTGCTTAACAGATTGAAAGCTGCAAGAGATAGACAAAAGAGTTACGCCGATAACCGCCGTAAACCTCTTGAGTTTCAAGTAGGAGACAAGGTTCTACTCAAAGTATCGCCTTGGAAAGGGATAGCCCGATTTGACAAATGAGGAAAATTGAACCCACGATATGTTGGACCTTTTGAGATCCTTGAGAGGATTGGTCCTGTTGTTTATAAACTCAAACTACCACAAGAGTTTAGTAGTATTCACGACACTTTTCATGTGTGTAATTTCAAGAAGTGTCTTTCCGACGAAACACTTATTATACCTCCTGACGAAGTTTTCATAAACTCAAAGTTTAACTTTGTGGAGGAACCGATCGAAGTATCTGACTCAAAGATTCAAGAGCTACTAAATAGTCAGATTTAAACTAGGCAAAGTTCGTTGGAACTCGAAGCGCGTTCCCAAGTAAACTCAACACATGGGATTATCGTTAAGTTGAACGTGAGGATGAGATAAGAAAGAAGTACCCTCACCTGTTTGAACAAGCGACCGACACGAATAATACAAATTAAATCTCGGGACGAGATTTCTCTAACAGGGGGAGAATGTGACAATTCTCCAATTAGGGTATTTACTTAACCTAATCGCATGTAGTACTTAGAGTAATTCCCTGACTAAGTGAATTCAAACTATTTTGTGTATAAGTTCTGTGTAACTTACTATGTGTTATGTGATGTATTTGATAGTAGTTATATGTGAATATATATAATTACGTACGAAATAAATATATCAAACTTTATAAGTGGAATACAATTACGCTAGTGATACAAAATAATTAATAATTCGAAAATTATTAATTACAACTATTAGATAATTATATTGTTGAAATAATATAATAAAGTATACGTTTTATAATAAACGTATTAAATCGCGAATAATAAAGTTCCGAAATGAACTTCGAAAACACTTTTTGATAATTTTTAGTATGAAATTATCATATAAAAGTATTACAACGAAAAGAAAACGAAAAATGTAGACGATTTTGTTACACGTAATACGAACAGAAATAATTTTAAAACGCGCCTAGAAGTTCCAAATAATAAAAGTATTATTTCGTAAGTTACTGTTTTAATGTGTAGAACATTACCTCAAAATATGATTTTCGAATTTAACTGAAATCTGGCACGCGTTTTTAACCATACAGTACTTTTACTGTAAATAATTATATTATACTTTTGACAAAGTATTTCGATTATATGATTATCAATTACGAAGTTCGAGATATAGAGAAACATAACGCGTAATTTTATTATAACTAAAGTACCACAAATTATACCCGTACACGAAATTAACGGGCTAAAAACTACCAATAATACACATTTCAAAAATATCTGTCGACAAACTCGTACTCCCTCCATACTCTCAGTTGAAAATTGGAACCAAAACCCTCTGCTATACATTTCTTCTTCCTTCTCCAATAATTCATTTTCACCTAAAAACTTCATCTGTGTTTGTGTGTGTGCGTACTGAGTTAAGCAGAGGAACAACAGCAGCAGCAAGAAAGAAGCAGGAGCTTCATTCCCTCCAAAAACCATCATCACTGTCTCCAATCCTTCATTTCTCAAACATCAAACACTTCACAAAAATGATCACATAATCATCCTCATCATCATCGATTGCCATTTTCATCATCAACATCTCAGAATCATCATCATCTTCATCCTAAACCCATTTGTATTTGAGGACGCATTTGGATTGTTTGCTAACTATCTATTTGTGCCGAAGACTTGCAAACAGTGAGTTCACAGCCCCTATCTTCTACTTGTTTTAAATTCTTTTAAAACCAGGGGTGGAAAACATAGAACAATGTGTATAACATGCTACTTGCTTTATTAAATAATTGCTCTGCATGTTACTATAAACTATTGATTAACATGAATGTGTTCGTGTTCTTAAACTTAAATTGTTTATATGAAATGTTTTCATATCGTTTGACTTGTTCTATTTATATGAAAGGTTTCATATGCTAAACTCGAACTATTGGTATGAAATGATTTTTCACAACTATTTTGGGAATTAAGACAAACGCATCTTGGTACGATCCTAGGTTTACGCGAGGTAGTTGTAGTGCACATAAGTCCCAGTGCTTGCAACCTATAACCATTAGCTAGGTGACTCTAGCCACTGAGTATACAGATAGTACTATCGATTTGACAACCCTCCCAGGATATAACTTGTTGGTCATTCCAACCCCACGACGGCAGTCGCACGCGGAGTGTATACTTAAGATGTTACTGAGGCAAAAACGCAAATTGGTTGTGGATTGGTTATAGCACTAGGAGTCGTACTGTAACTTTAAAGGTGTCGCTCGCCTTAGAGGGATCATAGTCTATATTTCCCACATTACTAAACAACTAAACTACAACTTATTTTGGGAAGGGTATTCCCTGTGAGGATTAATAGGACAGGTGTTCCTATGGACAACTATTTTGGAAATGTTTACTTAATTCTTAAACATATATTTCCAGCAACAACTATTTTGGAAGTGTTTACTTAATTGTTAAACATATATTTCCAGCAACAACTATTTTGGAAATGTTTACTTAATTGTTAAACATATATTTCCCCCTTAACTACTCAACTACTATTTTGGGAAGGGTATTCCCTGGGATAACTGATTAGGACAGGTGTTCCTACACGACTACTTTTATAAGGAAATGTTTACTAAATAGCTAAACCTGTGTTTCCTGAAAACAATTATTTTGAAATGTTTACTTTATTGCTAAACTTGTGTTCCTATCAACTATCTGTTGGAAAATGTTTACTTAAATGTTAAACTTGTATTTCCTATGACAACTATTAGGATTGGTGTTCCTACACGATTTCTTTATTTTAGAAATGTTTTCCTTGATTGGATAACTAGAGTTTCTAAACACATAACTATTATTAGAAATGTTTTCCTTGATTGGATAAACTAGAGTTTCTAAACGCTTAACTATTATAAAAATGGTTTCCTTAATTGGATGAACTAGTGTTTCTAAACGAATAACTACTAATAGAAATGTTTTCATTGATTTGATAAACTTGTATTTCTTACAAAGTAATTAGGAAATGTTTACTTCGATTAGTTAAACCTTGGTTTCCTACACATGCTTATTCGGAAATGTTTATGATTAAAACTTGTGTTTCCTACGCAACTACTTACTTGTAGTAAGAATGACATTCTTACTTTATATAGGAAATGTTTTCTTTAACAAGAATAACTTGTGTTTCCTACTAAACTTATAAACATTATGTTTTGCTGTAAATGAATGATTTATTCATAACTTGGTTTGACCACTATAAACTAAACCTGTGAATTCACTCAACATTCAATGTTGACGTTTTACTATGTTTTTCAGGGAATTAGGACTCAGGTACTGATGCATGCATAATGGACGTAAGTTACCCACGATGAATTAGGATGCCACTTTTGGGACAAATGTATTTTTACAACACTTTACTTCTATGACTAGACAAGTCGTAGTTTTGTAAATACTTTTATATTAATGGCATCTAAATTACTGTTCTGCAATGATCATAAGCTCTGATTAAATGAATGCATACTGATAACGTCAGCGCCCCCGCTGTGTAACTAATACATATATGCTTCCGCTAATAAATGATAATGCTTCCGCTAAACTATCATTAAACACGATTACCGATTTTGGGGGTGTGACAATTTAAAATCATTCTACTTCTGAATAAAATGTCAACAAAAAAAATGTTGAAAAAATTTAGTGACGCATTCTATCAAATAGTTGGGGTACGTTTTCATCAACAACGTAAAGTTTTCATTTTTATCACATGCAAAACAATCCTATTGTCAAGATTTTATAGCTAATAAATAGTACATTTCCATCAACACCGTAAATATTTTCATTTTTATGACACATACAAAATGACAATCATATTGTCAAGATTTTATTGCTAATAAAAATATCATGTATCTATGTAGGAATTGAAATTTAAATTAAAATCTAATTTTGAAAATATAATGAATTAATCAAATGAAAAGGAATGTATCAAATAATAATCTTTGTTATTCAAAGTATAAGATAGTTTCCTTAAAAAAATTTGTTAACAAATCGAGAATTAAGCAGGTTAAGACACGTAGGATATACATACATGAGAGCATGTCATGTAAGCTTGGAGTCTCCTCCTTTAGTTATAATAAGAGGGCATCTTGAAAGTGAATCCTATTCCATGAATATGATATCTATCTAGTGAATAAAATGTCAACAAAAAAAATGTTGAAAAAATTTAGTGACGCATTCTATCAAATAGTTGGGGTACATTTTCATCAACAACGTAAAGTTTTCATTTTTATCACATGCGAAACAATCCTATTGTCAAGATTTTATTGCTAATAAATAGTACATTTCCATCAACACTGTAAATATTTTCATTTTTATGACACATACAGACAATCATATTGTCAAGATTTTATTGCTAATAAAAATATCATGTATCTATGTAGGAATTGTAATTTAAATTAAAATCTAATTTTGAAAACATAATGAATTAATCAAATGAAAAGGAATGTATCAAATAATAATCTTTGTTATTCAAAGTATAAGATAGTTTCCTTAAAAAAATTTGTTGACAAATCGAGAATTAGGCAGGTTAAGACACGTAGGATATACATACATGAGAGCATGCCATGTAAGCTTGGAGTCTCCTCCTTTAGTTATAAGAAGAGATAAGAGGAGATATGTAGAAATTGATATTCACGATCATTTTGAGACAATAAAATATAAAAATGAACAATTATATTGAGACAAAGATAGTAACTTGTTTTCGTGATATCTACAACACTTGCTGATTGCAAATGATGTTATGTTGAAGGCTGTAACATAGCTGGACAAATGTATAATCATATCACTTATGTTCATGATGATGATAATTCTATTCGACTTGAAATGTTACATAATAATTTTTGATGAAGACTATGTTACATAGATTCATAACTTACAAATCTTTTCATTGTCGCCAACTTTGATTAAAAAGAACCATGCATGATTTGACATTGAGAGTGGTATTTACACCATCTTTTTTGATAAATATACCAAATATTGCATTAAAACGTACAAGATAGTATCGTATACATAAACAATGCACCATTTTGACGTATTTATCAAAAATGACGGTAAATATCACTGGCCCTTTCAATATAGTCACAAAGGACACGTCCCCTATAGACTCCGTTCCAGCCAAACGCTGGATATCCACTTGTCACCTCAGCCTCTCAGCAGAAAACAACAGTACATGATCCATCGGTTGGTTTGCAGCTATAATCACAATAGGTATGGTCTAACTGTAGGCTGGAACGGGTTTGCAGTTATAATCACTATACCTATCAACTAAGCATCTGTTCCACCCTTCGACGAGACACCATCCTTCACAAGAAATGCATCAATGCAGTAAAACTAAAATCATACAAACTTGCAGAATCTGTACATGCAAATTTCAACAACGAAAGCAGAATAATAAAATCTTGTTTGAAGCACGGCATCATGAATCCCCTTCTCCCCATGGGAAACAAGTGCGCACTCACACACAGTATTTATAATCTTAGGTTCATAACCATCCATAAGAGACTTCTACCACCATAGGTACATAAAAAACCACCTTCAACTGGCAGAGATGAGAATGTGGATTTAGCAACCACAACATTGGTAAACTGATCAACAAGTGTGTAACCTCCATGAGTAAATGCAGGTCTAAATTATCCTCTTACTGATTCAGGAGCAACCTGACCACCGCTTTTTTGACCACTAAATCCACCCACATGCATTGACCTTTGAGAAAAGTCAACCAACATCTTTCTCTGATTATCATCTGTATGAGGTAGACTAGCACGAAGAAGTTCCACAGGCATTTCTCTACTAATCTCCTTTGCAGCTTCAGAAAACACAATCTCTGTGCTTGGTGGGATCTGTGCATACATAGCTTGCACCAAACTATCATACTTACTTAAACAATATTTGGTTAAAAGCCCAAAAAACGCGTCAAAAGAAGCTTGCCAAAGTGTTGGATTTTGCAGACCGGAATTAGCACTGGTTAACAGCTGAGTAGCTCTTTCTAGAACCGATTTTAGGATAATGGAAGCACCATCGCCAGCCGGACTACCAAGTGGGCGAAGTGGTGGTTGCTCTGGAGAACACACCACAGCAGCAAGACAAGCACTTAATGAATTGAGATCCATTGCACTTATACACGTTCTCACTATCTTTGCTAGTGAGGTAACGGTCTCGGATGCTTCAACTTCATTAGGAAGTCCCCCAAATAAAAATCTTAAGTGACGGAAAATGGTCATGCATACTATTCGTGCAAGTTCACTACTTGGGGAAAGAAGTTGAAGATACCTAGAAATTAGTTTCCGACCTTTTGGAAGAGATACGACCCGTAAGAACACGATATCATCTTTAGGAGCCAACCCAGAAGACGTGCTTGAACTTACACCAAGTGGGTCTACAAGTTGAAGGGCTGCAGCCAGGCCTTCTAGAAGAATCTGCCTCCTCTGCCTCGCCTGAGAACCGCCATCTTGTGGCTGAGTTGACTGCAGGAGGCGATCAATATCGTCTACATCTAAAAGCACAGAGAGTCCATCTTCAATCATGATTCTAGCTGCAAGCATCGGTTCTTGTTCCAAGGGTTTCTCAGATCCTTTTTGTTCAGAACTTTTATCACCAGAACCAGATGGTGGATCAACTTCAAGGAGCGGTTGTGGCCTACGAATGAGAGAGAACGAAATTCTTCCATGAGAATCGACATTAATATGAGGTTGTGAATCTGAACTATTACGGGACCGTTGTGGCGAATCTCTAAGGTGAGCTGGGCAGAACCGATTTTTGGAAGAATTTTTTGCAAGGCGAGCTTGGTGATAATAATCGTTGATATATGGATCGTTGCTATGTGTTGCAGCATGCTGCATATTTAAAATGCCTTCAATCTCTTCAGATGTCATGTATTTGGATCTGAATTGAATCCGACATTTATCACTCTTCTGGTTGCTACTATCAGACCCTTGACGAGAGATGCGTGCATTGTTTTTATTCTTTTGTTTCACTCTCTTATCTCTTGTATCAGCCACACCATATTTACTTAGTAACGGATGAGAAGGGATTGCATCATATAAATATGGCTGGAGGGCAAAAGGACTGTATCGTAGAGAATGTGTCGACATATATTGTGGGGATAAGAATGCGTTTTGTAGCAACTTTTGTTGAATGCTATTATTCAATTGTTCAGCATGATCCACACGTAGCGCGTGGTTAGCCCATTGATTTTGAGCCTGAGAGTATTGAGTCAAGCTATGATGGACCATGTGGGAACGGTTTCCACTATAACGAGACCCATGAGGTACACCGCCTAAAGGTGAAAGATTTGGTTCCGAGAAGGGTATCTGGGAACTGCCAAGGCTAGACGGACGGTTTAAGTGAGAATGATGGCGTGGCGAGGGTAGATTATTATGGCCACCGGGAGAAAATGAGGGCAATGATGAGCTTGGTACCAGTACAGGTTCTGTGAAGAATTGGTGTTTCTCATGAGGGTACGATGATGCTCGGTATAATGGTTTAGGATCTGAGATATTAGATTGTGAAGACCATCTCCTGCTTCCGAGGCTACTTTCAGAGTCAGATATATGTTGATCTAACCACTCAGGTAGGTCTCGATCCTGTACCCAGTCAGATGCAGATGAACCTGCATATATTCCATTAATAAACTATGGCAAATATGATCCTTAATAATAAAATAAAATAATATAGAAAGAGATAGAATTAGCATTGCTATAGAAGAAATTACTATATTGAAATGATTAGAAAAAATACTGTGTACTCACTTTCCCTTGAAATAGAACCTGACCCCCGATCACCAATAACTCCAGGATGTCTAGGTCCGCTAACTGTTCTGTTTAACTACAAAACATAACACAATCAGTTAAACACAAGCACACAAATGATAAGAGTGTGAACGCGAACTTGTAGGGTACATAATAATATAACTCAAAAGTGTGAATGTAAACCACAAACTAGATTTACTGCAAACACTTTTTGTGAGTAGAAGGAAGCTGACCTTCGAAAATATAGTCGACAGATCATCTAATTCCGAAAGAGAGCCTACACCTGGTTCCTGTAAAAACAAAAACAGATTTAGATAAAACTAGATAACTGTTAGTTTAAGGAACTGCATTAATAAACTTAACTGAAAATACTGTAAAAATATTGAAGTTCAAAATGTATATTGATGAACAAGCTAACCATCAACCAACCCTAATTTGTTCAAATACACAATATGGCATCTCGAGTATTCAGATTTAAAAACCAAAATAAGAACTAATAAGCAAACTGAGGATATAACCACATAAGATAATATGCATGATCTATACATTACATAACTAACTAAAGCTATTTTTACCAAAAAAAAAAAAAAAATCAGTTGTTTATGTCCTGCATGTTTAAAAATCAAGTTTCATATTTACTTTGCATGCACCAAGTTAGGATCAGATGTACGGCATAAATGATCATAAAGAAACAAATGACCATTAAGTGCTAGTCTTGTGTCTTTGGACAAAAAAAAAAAATCAACTTTTTTTCTTATTGTTTATGTGCCTCTGATGGTTTATAATCTGTATGCATCATTAGAATTTGCTTCTTTTTTTTTCACTAACTGACCCAACTTTATGCTACTCATTTCCTTCATGGAGTATGTATCATTTTCAACTGATTGCATAAGATAACCCTTGTGATGCATTAACACACACACATTTGTATATCCGTCGCTTCATATCATGATACCTAATGCTGGTTAGCTTGGTATTACCGTATTACAACTACACTCTGATGGGTTATAAAACATTTATCCACTACCAAATTGAAATATGCATTTCGCAAATCTACAACTCTAGTTTAAAAACTAAGCTCGGATTCGAATTCATGTACTATTTACAGCACAATGCCACAAATCAAGTCAACCAACTTAAAATTCAAGTATTAGAACCTTTTCATAATTGAAAATGCGTATGTTCCCCACAACTTCAGTTCAGGATCATGATTCATGATATGCATACACTATAGTTTTAAAAACTCTACTCCTCCATACCTTATTCTTAGTTTTAATTCAAATTTTTACAAATTAATTTTTTTTCATAACAAACGAATCACAACTCACAAATAACAAGCATACAAATCATTAGTTAATCATGTACAAAATCAAGAAACTTTACCTCTTCAAACAAATGATATTCATCATCAACAATTCCACTTGAAAAATTATTAATATCATCATTTTCTTCTTCTAAACACCCAAACTCAGCTTTTTCCATACTTTTTTGACCAAAAAAAGCATATTGTGAAGCATCAAACACTTTACCATCTGTACGCCAACATAAAAAAAAAAACATCAATCACAAAAATGAACAATCTTAACCAAACCCTGGATAACAAAATCGATAGATTCAGCTCAAATTAGAACTATACAATTCAAATCGAAACATAATAAAACAGTAAAACGAAAGTGATTAGGTCAGGTGCGAAAGAACACTTACTATCAGATCTCTCCATCGAAACGGCGAAAATTAGGGTTTCGAGAGGTAATTTGTGGTTGTTTGGTGAAATTGATTAAATTGAAGTTGCGTTTGCGTATGAAGTTGACGTTGGTGTAGCAGAAGAAGCAGAGTTTTTAGAGTTTTTGATGTGATGATTTTGTTGTTAGTTGTTGTTACAGTGGTGGAATGAATCGAGGTCCGAACGCAATCATTTTGTAACCTAACAAAATATGTACTCCGTATTTGTGGAGTATATTATATTTTTGGTCCTTGTAGGTTTGGTTTTTTAGGTTCGGTCCCTTTATCCGAGTTTTTGTTAAATTGTCGGTCCCTGATCTTATTTAGTGTTATATTTTTTCATTAAGTCGCATCATATGCTTCTCACACGAGAAAAAATTTGACATTTCACTTGCCCCCAAAGATTGGCCATGTAATATGGGGCCATACAATATAAACGAGAATGCACTTTACTCAAATTATTATAAGTGTTTTAAACATATAAGTGAAAATCGTGAACTCTGAGAAATCTGGTGGACTTGTGGCTCGTTTGAGCATCATTGTTTTCAAGATCATAAATCTTGAATGAATCATTTGAATTCTTATGTATCTTTTTACAACCACATGTAAATCTTATAAGAGATTGCTCGTGATATTTTTGATTGTTTAATTCTTGTGTCTTTTGAAGTTCTTAGAGTCGTCAAAAAAATGGTGGAAGTTATCGATGGTAAAGAAAGAATAGTGGGTACTTAAAAGTAGGAGTGTCAAAAATATCAGGTCTACCCAACCCAACCCAACCTAAACCGAAACTGATGTGGCTATATATGGTCAGGTTGATTATGGTCACGTAACGTTTTCGAATTGTGTGACCAGACCTGATAAACCCAATGTTCTTATCGGGTCGGGCTAGAGTCAATTAGACATGGTTATTAGGTTATCATGTCATCCCGATAATAACGTAAAAGAGTCTTACATTCTTTTACAAAGGCCCACTACTTCACTAGTACATATCTAATAAAACTACATGTAAAATTAAAAATCCGTCCTTTATTCGTTATTGCATATCGATCCATATTTATGTTAGACAAGTTCCACCGGTGAAGGTATCACTTATATATGCCTAATTCTTAATCCATATAAACCTTTCGACAAGTTCCACTGTTCTATTGCAAGTAAAAATATTAAGATCATAATAAGGATATACGTGATGAGTGGATGCTAACTTTTTTTTTTTCTTCCATTAAGTCCCATTTGGATATAATGAGAGTTAAGATATGAAAATGGAATAACTGTATGTTGTAACCACCGAATGAATAATACTATGTATTTTTTGTACGATAAAAATGACTATTTCAACCTTAGGCTAAATAATCATTTGCTTTTTATTGAATGATCAACCTACATGTAAAATCTCAAGAGCCTAAAAATATTAACTATTTTATCATTCATGGACCAAAGTGTATGCCAACATCATAAACTAACACCTTAAATATATTGCACAGAACCTAAGGATTGGATTAGTATTTCTCATGTTGTGATTAGTAATTTCTCAATTGTTTAATTAGAACAATATGATAATGATTAGAAGTATAAATATGTATATATACTTACGATTTTTTTTCAAAAGACATATTACAATTATAAGCAACCTATGCAAAGCTCCAAAATATAATGACAATCTTTTACAATATGATCTCTCAAATATAGTAGCGAATTCAAAATTTAAGGTGACCCGTAATACCGGTATTCTAATTTTGATAAATCTGTAGTACAAACAAAGAATGCAACAAAGAATGAAAGTGTTCATAGAAAATTTATGATGGGAAATAAGTCACAATGGTAAACACAATTGCGGAATTAAACAAGTTAGACAACATTTTTTCGATCCGTATGAACCTATGAGGATGCAAACAAATAGGGTAACCACGGTAAACACAATTGCAGAATTAAACAAGTTAGACAACATTTTCTCAATCCGTATGAACCTATGAGAATGCAAACAAATAGGTTAACCTAAATTCAACCCAAATCAGCCTCAAATCGCATAAATAATACTCCCTCCGTCCCAGTCAAAGTATCCACTTTGACTATGCACACGCTAATAGGATTCCACACTAACTATATTTTTCACCAATCAAATAACATATCTTGTGACACTCCTCCAAATTAGGTATAGACTTATACTTAATCACATGCATTTCTTACGTTAATTCCCTACGAAAAAGTAAACTGAACTATTTTGTGAGATAAGTCTAGCGCGCCCAAAATTTTAATACAAAAAGGTATTACGAATATCGTAATTTATTTATAATTACGCGAAAAATTATCGGAATGAGTCCGACAAAAACAAATACGATCGTTGGTGATACAAACTTTGGAAATAAAGCGAAACTATTTTAAATAATTATTTGTTTAAAAAACATTATGCGAACGATGAGAAAATAACGACCAAACAAAAATATTCATACGTTTTATATGAAATGTATCGTACGCAACTAAAACAATACAAAACATACCCGATAACTAAAAATAATAAAAGTTATATTTTTATTATTTCAAATAAAAGTATTTGGAATAATACTTCAAAATAAATTTACAAATATTAAATTTTAAATTTGATATAATTGGACACGTACACGAAATTAACGGGTTAAATACTACACTATTACCACAATCAAAATATCTCCAGACACTCTCCTGTTGAAACCCATACCTCAGTTGAAATTTTTACTCGTTTCATATTTTATAAAATCCCTCCATCTCTTATATCGATCATTCAACACCAACCTCCAATAATTCACCACCTAAAAATTTTACTCTTTGATCGGAAGAAGAAGCAGAAGCAGTAACCACCTTCTTCAGCATCATCACCATCATCTGTACATCATCACTTCTTCATCAACAGCTTCATCATCATCATCGACAGTATCATCATCAACAACAAATTTTATACACTGTGAGGAATTTCTCCTTTAAATTCCTTTCCTAAAATTGTTGCTATATTATGTAAACAACTTATTTTGTTAAAAACTGAGCTTAAAATGTAATAAAAACTAACTAAAATGTGGAAATGTTGGTGATGATTTGTGACACCCGTCAAAATTAGGACTAGTTTTTAGCTCCTAATCATTTGGAATTACATGTAATTAGTGCTATGTATTAGGCTAATTGTATGTATCAAAATATATATTGATGAATATATATATCAGTACTCGATTAGATTTAATCGTTCATTTTTAAATCGGCCGAATTCCCGATTCAATTATACGGCGTTGGTAAAAAAATCAAGTAATTAAGTAATATGGAATTATTATTTAATATTCTCATAATTATTATATATTATTTTGATAATATATCAAGTATCTCGTATCGTACAAATCAAACGTCCACGACAAAACTATATATAAATAATGAATTATTATTGAAATTAATAATTATTATTTACATCAGACAAAATAGAACATATTTCGTTTTATACCATTTTACTCAAACGCGACGAAACCAATTAAATTCTATCCGTCTCTCAAACATAAAAATAAGATATATTATTATATCCCATCAAAGGTATTTTTATAAAATACTTCAAATGAAAATACGTACGATATCATTTTTAGAAAATTATCGTTTTAAAACATTTTACTACTTTTCGATCGGGTACCAAAACACGGGTCAAAATACCACGGAACGGATCGAAGCTCGGATCAACCACCTCCAATAATTGGAGATGGCCGATCCATTTCCTTTCATTATCTATCTATCTCTCGGCTCTATCTCTCCCTCTCGTTTTTCTCTCGATTCAAAATCAACAACAACAATTTAACAATAACAACAACGAAATCAGGAGCATCAAGCATAATCATCATCATCTTTGTGTTCTTCATCATCACCATCCGTTCATCACCCCTATTCCGTTCGTAAATCATTGTAAGGAAATTATAAACTTAAACTTTGTAATTTCGTGTTTAAATAACGTCTATTATCATGTATTGAAGTTAGGATAGTTGATTGTTGGTTAGATTGCGAATTAGAATTGGTTTGGGTATGATTTGGAACGAACAGACGCCCAGAAAATATGATCCACGCGGTGCGTCCTTTTGTACGCGGCGCGTCCTTTTAAAAACTCAAAGCACACGGCGTGTACTAGTCGTACGCGGCGCGTCCTTTAAAAACCAAAGAACACGGCGCGTCCTTTTGAACGCGGCGCGTCCTTCTTCAAAATCAAAGAACACGGCGTGTACTAATGTACGCGGCGCGTACTTTAAATGGCAGTTCCCCCTATATATTTCATGATCCAACGGATCAATAAACTAGCCCTGCGAATTCTAGCTAAAACAGAACATGTAAATTTTCGAAAACGTCGACGATTTAACAACTTAAAACAGGGTAGCTTCTCGATGAAAAATTTATTGTAACGGATTGGGCTCAAATTCGCTCGGTCATTCAAAAACAACCCAATGGACAAGGCTAAGCACCTTAGCCTAGTCAATTTTAGGCCATCCGGAGTCATCTAGGGGTCCAAAATGGCATATTTTAGTTTTCGGACCTCCGTTTTTCCATAAACTTAAAACTAAAGGTTTACACTAAGTGTCAGACATCGCGACCTTTTTTCATACTCATACGATACAACATTTAAACACTTCAAATATGCTTTTATAAGTTCACAACAAATGAAAGTAGTAATAATAATTGAAGAATTATTATTTCAATCAATCACCAACGATCCGTATACATTTTCACAAACTTAAACATAATCATTAACCAAAGTATTTGGTCATAACTAGTTAATGGGATAACTAGCATAGATGGTCCGTAGAGTCATCTAATCAATTAAACCTTGCGCGTTTAATACGCCCGGCAGGTTTCAAGAATCTAATCATTTATCAAAACCTTGCGCGTCTAAGACGCTCTGCAGGTTCAGTCGTTGTAACGACATCAAATCATTGTGAATCATTGTAATTGTTGGCTAACAATTCATTAGGCTCAGGTGAGTCTCATAGCCCCTTTTTAAATGCTTTTACCTAGGGGTGTGATTTCATTGCTCTGTTTTGTTTTACAATATGAACGCAAGTACCATCAAATCAAATACTACATGAGTTATTTTCACTAATCATTTTAAAGCCCTCCATCAGCATAGTTTGGTAATACGTAGTAGCGTGAGTATTAGTATATGGTACCATATAGGTTTGACCAGCCTCATCCGGGTTAGCACGCACTAACTAGTAAAACGAATGTATTAATATTTGTGAAGACGAGTGTTGATTAGGCACTCGTAGGAGGCACCTCGATCAGGATACCTTAAATGTGGACCTGACATCTCGAGTTAAGCTCAGACTATGTGCTCATGGCTGTATAACTTTTATTTTGCTTAATTGCATTTTAAATTCAATTATCATTAAATCTTGCGGTTCATACAAATATGTGTTGACATACAAACCTGTGAGCTCACCAGCGTTTTCGCTGACCCATTTTAGCATGTATCACAGGTGATCAGCAGCAGTAGGTCTGCCACTCAAGATGCCCATTAGCTCGAGTCACATTCAGACATCAAGAGATTGTCATGCATTACTATATTTTGTATAATTTAGTTATGCCATAGAATCTCTATCAATCGAACTCAGGAGCTTTTGTAAACTATGTTATAACAGTGTAAAACTTTTATAATATCAATGTATTTGTAAACGACGCATGTAGTGTGTAACACCCCCAAATTTGATGATTTGCGGAAGCTTGATTTGGGTGTTACTAATCAATAACAAAGCACAAAGATAAATAGCAAACGACTCTATATGCGTCGTTTTAACAAAATATATTGATAATTGAAATGTTACCACATTTAAAGCTTTACATAGCTCGAGTTTAATAAAATGAGATTTCAGTACATAAGTACTTGTACAAAATATACTAATGCAAGAAAATCTCAATCGTCTGTATGCTGACTCGAGCTAAATCCTGAAGCAGAAACATCCTACTGCTGGGTACCTGCGATATATGCTAAAAGGTCAGCTATAAAGCTGGTGAGCTCACAGGTTTGAAATCAAGTAATATCGTATGAACCGCAAGATTTAAATAATGAATTGCATCCAGCAATTAAATAATGAATTGCATCCAGCAATTAAATAATGAATTGCATCCAGCAATTAAATGATAATCATCGTGTATACAGCCATGAGCACATAGTTGAGCTTAACTCGAGGGCCGGGTCCCCTATAGAGAATTCCGGGCGAGGTGCCTCCACGAATGCCTAATCAACATTCGTCTTCCCAAATATTAGTACATCCGTTTACCCGGTTAGTGCTTGCTAACCCGGATGAGGTGGGTCAATCCTATATGGTACCATATACTAATATTCACGCTACAACGTATTAACAACTATGCTGACGGAGGACTTTAAAATGATTAGTTTCGAAAAACTCATGTAGTATATGAAAAGTTGGTACTTGCGTTCACATGTTAAAAGTTGAGCAGTATATCACACCCCTGAGTAAAACAGTAAAAAGAGGGGCTATGAGACTCACCTGAGTCTGAGAGCGTTTAAACAAACGTAAGTTGATTAGTGAATAATGAAGTCCAACGACTTGTAACCTGAGGGTGTCCACGACACGCGATGGTTATAATCATGATTGGGTATCTCAAAAGATCACCCTTGTAGTTGTTACACAACTATATATATGTCCAAATTACTACGATTTGGTTGATTTGTTAAGTGTTTGAAAACATGTACGGCCCGTTGGTGACGGATTTGTAATAATAATCTCAACTATTATTATTGTGATTTCGTGGCGTTTTACTTTGAAAAATGTGTTTCGATTGTGTTTTAGAAGCCGTTACGGAATCTAAGTACGGGGGTCCGGGGGCAGCGCCCCTGGTAGCGGGGTCCAAGGGGCGGCAGCCCCTGGCGGGGTCCAAGGGGCAGAGCCCCTGGCTGGGGTCGAGCTGCCAGGTCAGCTTGGAAAATTTTTATTTCTACTATATTGCTTTGACGAAAAACGCATCTGGATCCGAATTTGGGTAAAATCAGGTGTTAAAATTTTAGGTCTCGACACTTAGTAAAAATCTGAGTTTTCTGTGTTTTGCGACACAATATGCGACATAAAAGTTTGTCATGCGACACAAGGGTTGTGTCGCATAGGAATGCGACACAATGTCTATACGACACAAGGGTTGTGTCGCATAGATGCGAGATGCTGATTCAACAACGACATAGTGAGTGTGTCGTATGGTGTATGCGACATAGTGGTTGTGTCGCAAGACTTGCGACACTAATTATCTGGTACGACACAAGGTACGACACAGGAGGTTTTATACGACACAAGTGGCAAAATACGACACAACATGCGACACAAGGCTTGTGTCGCATGGATGAACATCAGCCCAGAAAGTCCGGCTGTCAAGGTTTTTCCGGCCAAAAATCCGTTTTAAACTCGTTTTCAGGTTATAAAATCGTGTTCTATACATTGTAATGGACATATACAAGTGATAATAACAACCACAAATGAAAAATACTAAGAATCGAGAGATTTCGGGATTTTGTCGGAAACTTACAAATTGCCGAAATGAAAATCCAGAAAGATAGGATGATAGATCGAGATGTCGTGGTCGTTTTGTTCCAAAGAGCCGAGATGATCCAAGCGAGTTTAGTATGTTTATTTTGCGATTTTAACGAGTTTGGTGGTTTTTCTTTTTAGAGAGAAAAGAAAAGAGAGAGAGTGAAGGAATGGATGAAATGAAGAAAGAAAAGTGGGAGGTGGGGTTTATCCCCACTTTTCCAGTTTTCGCCCCGCGTTCCTTGTGGTGTTCGTTTGCTCCGTCGTTTAACGTTAAACAATTATTTACATTTTAATTATAAGTTTTAAAATACGATTTATTACGCGATATATTGTTTAAATATTTTACAATTCGATTTATATTTGAGTTATAAAATGTAAGTTTGTTTATTTAGTTTGTGCGTTTTAAACATTTTAAATTGTGTACGTTCTGTTTGTACGATACGATTGAATACGAAATATTATCATAATAATATTTTTGACATAAAGTGTTATTTAATAAAATTGGTCACCAACGTCCGTATTAAATTGAATCGAAATACATTCGATTTAAGTTGCGTACGATTTAATCAAATCGCATTTTCGTATATATTCAACAATATATATAATTCGATACATTAATTAGCCTAACACAGAACTAATTACATGTATTAACATCTGATTAGGCACTAATTACTAGTCCTAATTTGGCGGGTGTTACATAGTGGTCGTTCATTATGTAATCTTGTGTGCTTTGTATATTGATTAGTCGCGCCCCGAACCGACCCGCTTCCGCATCATAATTTGGGGGTGCGACATGATTCTAGACAATAACAATTTCACTCTGGTATAAAATTTTAGCAAAGGAAAATGATTGGTATGACTAATTATGTAGGCCTAAAAAAAGACCTAAGGATGTGATTGGTTGCTTTGAAAAATTGATTGGATGAGATTAACAGAGAGAAAAAAATCAACCAATAAGATAATTAGGTCTGTATTTAGGTCTATGTAATTAGGTTGATATAGCATTACTCTTTAGCAAAACATACGGGTAAAATAAATGGAAGAAATCACTTGAACAAAAGCTTGTATAATGTTGTCTATAACATTTGCGGAAGATTTAACTTAACATCGTAGCTAAAACTTTGAATGATACGATCATATTCTGAGTTACGAACAGAGCACAGAACAAAGACAAACACACCCGAACGGGTGAGGAACCAAACCCGAACGGGTGAGGACTCATACCCGGACGGGTAAGAGTTGATACCTGATCAGGTAACAACCTAAATGATGTGAAGATATTTTGAACTCTTAAACGGACTTAAAACAAACCACCCGATCGCGTACATAAGTATACCCGATCACGTATGATGAGATGATTGCATGAATCAAAATTTTTTACCATTTCCCGGCGGGTAATGGTAGTACCCGGAGGGTACCTAGCACACAAACATGATACCCGGTTGATAAGCTAGTATCCGGCGGGTAAGGGAACAAAAATGGTGATACCCGATTAGGTAAGGTTTGATACCCGTTTGGGTGAGGTCAAACATACGCGATCGCGTACTTTTACCCGATCACGTACTTTAGTTCAAAACTGTCACAGAGGTACGACTCAGCGCATAGTAAAATTATTCCAAAATGTTAACTTTTTGGGACTAAATAAATGGAGTAAATGGATACGAGTAAAACAAAAATTGTACGAAATAAATTGTGTACACGAAAATATTAACTTTATATATATGTCTATATATATATATATATATATATACACACACCCACAACGACAAATAATACGGGTATACGTATATATACACATTCGGATAAATATATATCCACGCAGAAACAAACGGACGAAAAAAATATATTTTCATACACATACGACGAACTAATTGAATATATATATATATATATATAGACATATATAGTTGATTTCGATATACATATATATACACACACATATATATATATATATATATATATATATATATATATATATATACAACAACGATATATATATATATATATATATATATATACAACAACGATATATATATATATATATATATATATATATATATATTTAGATATCGTTGTTGTATATATATATATATATATATATATATATATATACATATACGCCCACACAACAACAAACTATACGAATATATATGTATACATATACGGATAAATATAATCCAAACTTATGTATTTATACATATACTACGTACTAAGATATATATATATATATATATATATATATATATATATATATATATATATATAGTCCTACGATGACTTTATCTATGTGTATATATATATGCAACAAACCTAAACGATTTATATAATATATATACACACACACACACACACACACATATATATGTATATGTATAGATATGCATACGCGTAACAAATGACACAACTCGAGAAATACAAATGAATTTCAGAATATCATCACCAACGAATGGTACACATTTTAAATCAAAACGATTTTTTGAAACAAACGAACCATTAACATAGTTTGACATTTAGTCAAAGTACTTATGTTAATATCTCTTGCGTATAGGTTGTTAAGAGAATTTACTTGGTCGACGTTACTATCATCTCCTAGCTCTCACATCACCGCATCTACTGTGAGTTCACAGCCCATATTTTACCGTTTTAAATACTTTTAAAACTAGGGGTGAAAAACATAGCAAATAGTTTTTGCTACTGCATGCGATAATTGTTTATAAATACTATTATGTATTTACCTGAACTGTTTATAAATACTGTTATGTATTTACCTACACTTTTTATTTATGAAATAATATTTTCATACTATTTTTGAAAACTAGACAACGAATCCTAGTACGGACCCAGACTTACAATGTATGCATAAAAGCCCTTATGTTATGCAGACTATAACCATTAGCTAGGTGACTCTAGCCACTGAGTATACGGATAGTACTATCGCCGTGACGACCCTCCCACAGTTTTAGAGCGTATACTTACATGTCCTTTAGGCAAACAACAATTGCTGGTCGTGGTTTGATTATAGGGTTAGGTCGTGTTACTTTAACCCGTAAGGTTTAGCTCACCTTTGGGGGATCAGTCTATGTCTTCCCACAAAACTTAATAGGAAGTGTTTTCCTACTAGCAACTATTTAGGAAATATTTTTCCTTAAATGGATTAACCTGTGTTTTCTACAAAACGAATGTATTGTTAAGAATAGATTTCTTACAAACTATTCAAGAAATGTTTTTCTTCATTTGATTAACTTGTGTTTCCTACAAAACAACGAATTGGAAATGTCTTTCCACTATTACTATTAAACGAGATATAACGATTTATAAACAACTTGGTTTATAATACTATATACAAAACCTGTGAATTCACTCAACAACCATGTTGACGTTTTCTCTATATTTTTCAGGGAATTAGCAAGTAAGTAAGATCTGCATGCATTCAGGATGGACTATACTTGGAGTATTAGGATGCCACCACCTTTTGAGACTAATAAGATTTCATTTGTATAACTACAATCATTGCAGTCATACTCATGAAATCCACTTTTAAATATTGTATTTCTATGACAACACTGTTTCAAACAACACTACTACTATTACAACTTTTCTAAGTTGTAACCTTTTGTAATAATTATTAACTTTGGCATCTTAATACATTATGTTCTGCAATAACCATATGCTCTGTGGATGTATATTTGTTGAAACTGCTCGCGCCTCGCCACGTCACCAGCTTCTGCACTTAATTAGACTAATCGTAGATTACCATCTGGCGGGGTGTGACATATCTACCCACTAAAAATTCTTTTAATTGGTTGTAATATGGAAGTGGACACTTATTTAGGACATTCCAAAATAGTAATGTGGACATTTGAAGTGGGACGGAGGGAGAATTAAAATACACACAAAGAACATGACAATTTACACTTCATGTAACGAATAGTAGCCTGTGTGATCCCGCCGCCAATCCAACTAGTATTCATCCAAAAAGATAGCTATGTTTTTACTAATAGTTAATCAATTAACTGGTTTATCAAAAAGTTGCTACAGAAAGAGTCAATATCATATCTCAACACCACTAGCCAACATGTGTTCAAGCTAATTACTCTCATTTGAGTTACATTTTCTATTTACAATTAACACCACTATTTTTTCCAACCAAACAATAAAATTTATACCAAATTATAAAAAATTTAAAAATTTCACGAGTATTTTATAATGGTAGGGAGAGAATCCGGCGGTGTAAATACAGTAATTCGTTTAGTCCATTGACATCACACATTTTTTATTGGCATGTGAAGAATAATGTTGATAAGAATGAGGTTGATAAAAATGAGATGGGAGAGTTGGAGGGGTTTAATTTGGGTGTGATTAATGTCGAATCCATAATTTATAACCCTTATAAAGGGTTTAGCCTCTTTACATAAGGCTTAAAATGTTGAAGATGAGAAATTACAAAAATACTTATATGTTCATTTATAAAAATATGGAAAGTATCTAATCGTCTTTTAATTCAAATAATTTGAATTGGTTTAACTTCAGTTCCCTTTTTCACATATTACTCACTTTTAAATTGATTATAATCCCATAAATCATAAGTAAAATAAATGGCACCTTACATATTTAACAATAAAGAATATTCTTAATCATTCAAGATATCAAACAACTATTAATAAAATTTTACGCTTTTATGATCGTAAAATGAAACAAATTATTAGTTACGTATCACCGGTTTATCATTCAACGGTTTATCATAAACATCATTTCAGGGATTTCGCTACATCGTGCTGGTACTTAACTAGTAATCCTTTGATACATCTTGTATTAAATTTAAGTCCCAAATAAACAATCACCTAGGTTGACCGAATAATCCTTGCTTTACAAATAAAGTATAGATATGTTCTTACCGATTATATATGGTCAAGTCAATGATCATTTTATGTAGAACATAATTTTATTAAGAATTTTGTAAATATATAATATAAGTTCAAAAAGTAATAATATCAACTTTGTTCTAACAAAACAAAAATTCAAGTAAGTAATTTTGGAATATAAACTTTCCGAATTAAAGTGATTTTCAATTATGAAGGATAAGAGCACGAGGTGTCGTGATACTGTAAAAACTGTGTTCTGGGAAGAACACTGCAGGTGTAGAGGATATTGAGTTTTATAGTGTTCTCAAATTTTTTTTTTATTTTTTGTTTTAATTCAATGTGTGTGCGTGTAATACAAGAAAAAACAAAAAAGAAAAGAAAACAACGTTCAGCGTCCGATGGTGCTCCAGAATGCTGTCTAGAACGCCGTCTCTATGTGGTAGAACGTCGTCGGACAATATTCTCTACCCATAATTTTGTTGGGAACATTGCCACACCGTGTACTCTAAATGTGTAACTTTGATTACCGAGTTAAGAATCAACAATTTGGACATGCTTTATATTTAGTATATAGATAACAAATACAAATTCTTATAGTTAAAGAAATTTTGAGTTCACTAAATGTACCTTATTGTGTGTCTCAAGGGCACACGTTAGAAAATCTCAATATATATTTAACTTTTATTTTATATAAATAATAAGTATCTGAGATAACTAGATTATGTAAAAATCTATTTTATTAATACACATTTGATATTTTATGGTGTAACACCCCCAAATTTATTGTTTAGCGGAAGCACGTTTTGGGTGTTACGAATCAATAATCACAGCACAAAGATATATAATGAACGACCACTATATGCGTCGTTTTGGACTTGTATTGATAAAACAAAAGTTTACATCAGAAATATTGTTTACATTAGCTCGGTTGAGATTGAGAGATTTAAGTACATAATTAATCTATACAAAATATAATAATGCAGCTAAATCTTTGATTGTTTGCATGATGACTCGAGCTAATTGATCCTTACTTGAGCAGTCCACCCTATTGCTGGTCACTTGTGATACATGCTAAAATTTTTCAGCGAAACGCTGGTGAGCTCACAGGTTTGTATGTCAACACATATGTTTGTATGAACCGCAAGATTTAATAATTGAATTTAAAATGCAATTAAGCAAAATAAAAGTTATACAGCCATGAGCACATAGTCTGAGCTTAACTTGAGTTGTCAGGTCCACTTAAGGAAACCTAACTTGAAATGCCTCCTACGAGTGCCTAATCCACACTCGTCTTCCCAAATGCTAATACGTCCGTTTGACCGGTTAGTGCGTGCTAACCCGGACGAGGATTGTTAATCCTATATGATATCATATACTAACATTCACGCTACTATGTATTACCAGACTATGCTATGGAGGGCTTTAAATTGATTAGCTTGAAACTCATGTAGTATTTGATTTGATTTGTACTTGCGTTCAACTTGTAAAACAAAACGAGCAATAATATCACACCCCTGATTGAAAAGCAGAAAAATAGGGGCCATGAGACTCACCTGAGCCTTGATTGTTTATCGAATAACTTGAACTGATTAGCTGTGAATTGCTGTCCGAAGACTTGTAACCTGAGTGTGTCCACGACACGTAATGGTTATTAATTGTACAGGTATCTCGAAAGACTACCTTTGTAATTGTTTATTTATCTATGATGTCCAAATTACCCAGATTTGGTTGATTGACTTGTCCAAATTACTAAGATTTGTGTGACACCCGACAATTTAGGACTAGAATTTAGTGCCTAATCAAGTTTTAATACATGTAATTAGTTCTGTGTTAGGCTAATTAATGTATCAATTATTATATATATTGTTGAATATATATCTACACAATTATACGATTTGTTTAAATCGTACGAGTTTCAAATCGAATGTATTTCGATTCAATAAATACGGACGTTGGTGAACAATTTTATTAAGTAATACAAGGATTATTAATAATGTTATCGGGCTTAAAAACACTATGTCAATAATAGTTAGTATCCAAGTGTTATCACACAATTAATATAAACGCGAATAAAAATGTAATTGCGCAAACAAAATGAGACAAGTCACCTTTTATAATGTGATTATTAAACATTTAGTAAAATGCTTCTACAAAAATACTGGATAATTATTCGTATTTTAAAACGAATAATAAAACATAGAAAATAAATATTTAACGTTTAAACGACGGAGTAAACGAACACCACACGGAGCGCGGAGGCTCAGGCTGAGAGTTGGAACTCTCAACCAAAACCACCTCAACTTTCATTTTTTTTCTTTCATTTTTCATTTCTCTTTCTCTCTCTTTCTTTCTTTTTTCTCTCTACTTACCCACCACCACCATCTTTAACATCATCATAAAAATCGACAAAAGGGAACACCAAACGACCTCGGATCTTCAAGCCCGTTTGGAATAAAAGAACCACCACGTCTCGATCTATCATCCTATCTTTCCGGATTTTCATTTCACCACTTTGTAAGTTTCCGACAAATCCCGACATCTCTCGATTTTACTTACTTTTCATATATTATTGTTTGTATAAGCTTAATATGTCCCTATGAGGGTTGGGTAAAAGTTTTGGATCAAACGGAAACCGGAAAACTCGTTTTCGACACAAATTCCGGCCAACAGACGTAACGTCGCATTTGGGCCAGACTTTATGCGACGTCAGCTGCGACGTCGCAAAACCTTCCACAACGTCGCATATAGCGACGTCAGCCCCAACGTCGCCTTAATTGGCAGAAGTCGCAATTAGCGACGCAAGCCCTTACGTCGCCGAAATCAACAACGTCGCATATAGCGACGCCACGTACAACGTCGCATTAAATTGCGAAAGTCGCACATAGCGACGCCGTGCCCAACGTCGCAGTCAGGATCTGCGACGTCGCACCCAACGTCGCACCCAACGTCGCACAAACCAGAACCTCAAAAACACAGATTTTTAGTAAGTGTCGAGGCTCGAAATTGTATCACTTGATTTCACCCAAATTCAAGTCCAGATGCGTTTTTCCTTAAAGCAATATAGTAGAAATAAAAATTTTCCAAGCTGACCTGGTCGACCCCAGCCAGGGGCTCTGCCCCTTGGACCCCGCTAACCAGGGGCGCTGCCCCCGGACCCCCGTACTTAGATTCCGTAAGCACATTTTTACACCAAATGTCGAGCTTATACAACTTCAAATGCTTATGCAATACGACTTTTAGAACATAATGGGACTTATACTTCAAGTGTAACACTTCAAAAACAAGACGACAACAACAACACTTTTATTCCAACTAATCACCAACGTGCCGTACGCGTTTTCAAAATACAATTCAACTAAGTTATTGTAACTTGGAACAATTCAATCAAACAAGTCGTTGTAACTTGTAACTATACAAACAACCAAATCGGGGTAATTTGGACATTAAGTTAAACAAACAATTCAATGGTAGTCTTTCGAGATACCGGTACAATTAATAACAATTCAAGTGTCGTGGACACATTCAGGTTTCAAGTCTTTGGACACCAACTCACAGCTAATTACTCCAAGTTTATTAAATTAAACACTTCAAGACTCAGGTGAGTTTCATGGCCCCATTTTCACTACTTTTACCAGGGGTGTGATATTACTACTTCATTTCGTTTTACAAGTAGAACGCAAGTACCAACCTTCAAATACTACATGAGTTTCAAGCTAGTCAATTTAAAGTCCTCTATAGCATAGTCTCTAATATTTTAGCGTGAGTATATGATATCATATAGGATTGACAATCCTCGTCCGGGTTAGCACGCACTAACTAGTCAAACGGACGTATTAGCATTTGGGAAGACGAGTGTGGATTAGACACTCGTAGGAGGCATTTCAAGTTAGGTTTCCTTAATTGGGCCTGACAAATCAAGTTAAGCTCAGACTATGTGCTCATGGATTGTATAACTTTTATTTTGCTTAATTGCATTTTAAATTCAATATAAATCTTGCGGTTCTGACAACTATACATTGACATACAAACCTGTGAGCTCACCAGCGTTTTCGCTGACCCATTTTAGTATTTATCACAGGTACCCAGCAGTAGGTTGGCTGCACAAGCAGGGATTATTAGCTCGAGTCAGCATACATACAACTAGAGATTTGATTGCATTATTATATTTTGTAAAAGTAATTATGCCATGTAATCTCTCAATTTCAGGAACCGAGCTAATGTAACATTGTTTTGATGTAAACGTTTACTTTATTTATACAAGTTTAAAACGACGCATATAGTGGTCGTTCATTATTATCTTATGTGCTTTGTATATTGATTAGTGACACCCAAATCGAGCTTCCGCAAATCAATCATCAAATTTGGGGGTGTCACAGATTGGTATCAGAGCCTAAGGTTATAGTGAACTAGGTTGCATTTAGTGGGCCTAGACTATGAACGTTAGGCAGTATTCCCTATTAGGTATAACCAGTTCAGGGATTACAGCATACGAATTTAATTTAACATAGCTTGATCAACTATGTACAATTAAATAAAGATGATGTAAGATCTGAAGGAAGTTATGGCTGAACAGGATACACTAGTTGACTCTGACCTCGAGAGAAACGGGACTCAAAACATGTCTGTGCTAGACACTCAATAGGTTATTATGTGATATACATATATATACATAAATAGACCTCACTTACAATCTTAGGCTATATTATGTTATATGAATATAGGCCTCATTCTTTCTAACACTCTGTCTCAGAATGGCAACCACACCACCCAACTCATCTCGTTCTCATCCGTACGAATCACAAAGTTCAAGGGTAGCTAGGAGGAACCCCAGGTTGCCTCGAGCGGGCCCATACTCCAATCAATTCACACTAACGGATTTGGCTACTAGACTACACCGTCACGAGCAACAACTGCGTGACATGGACATCGAGTTGCAAGAGACCCGTGAAAACTGGACACTCACCCTAATGGGGCAAGTTGCTCAGGTCTCTGAGGACCATGTAAACACTGTCAACAATATGGACGTTCTCGAAAATCAAGTGGGTGAAACCATCGAGACCTTGGAGATCGTCCACAATCAAGTGACTGACGATCACAACGAAATCACTATCTTGCGATCAAGGTTGACTCAGTGCGAGACACGCCTGAGGGAAACCGAGGAGGCACTCAGAATGGTTAGCCGACTTGCAGAGTCCGTTGACCGTCTCACTGCCTTAATGCCACAACTCAATCTTCGTCAGAATTAGCTTAGGCTGAATCTGCACTTCATAACGCTTTCGTAGGACTAATGTAAATTGACCGGATGAAACAATTCCCGGAACTTTTGGCACAATATCTAAGTCTGTAACTTTTGAATTCTCAAACTCGAAATTGTCTGTAATCATTTAACAACGTAGTATCAATTGACAATTTCTTTTGATTTAAATCTATATTATGAAACTATTACACTTGTGATGTGTACATTGTCGCTTTAATACATACATCTACCACAATTATCATTCTGGTACAATTTCTTACGTACCTATTGTTTCTTTTCTTGAAGAACCATGCCGCCGAAGAAAAAGAGTTACAATGAAGCTGAACTCGCTGCTGCCGTTACTCGGGCCGTAGCCGATGCCTTGGCTGCTCGGGATTCAATCCGAACGACTGAGGAAACAGTCAGTACCACCACCACCACTTCTGCTGTAAAGCCTTGTTCCTACAAGGATTTCCTCAGCTGTAAACCACTATATTTCAAGGGCACGGAAGGTGCCATTGGCTTGATCCGTTGGATTGAGCGTATGGAATCTGTTTTCAGTCTCTGCTACTGCACTGAGAACAACAAGGTCAAATTCGCTGCTTACACCTTTCAGGAAGGTGCACTCACGTGGTGGAAAACCCACGCAAACTCTGTAGGTCTTGAGGTTGCAAATCGGCTTCCTTGGGCCGAACTGAAGAAGAAACTGACAGAAAAATACTGTCCTGAAGAAGAGCTGCATAGGCTGGAGGAAGAATTCTGGCACCTGGCGGTGCAGGGAAATGATGTTGCTGAATATACCACCAAATTTCAGCAGTTTGCATTACTATGCCCAAGCTTGGTTGAACCGGAAAGTAAGGGCATTAAGAGATACATTCGCGGACTCCCTGAGAACATCCAGGGAAATGTCGCCTCATCCAAACCAACCACCACTGAAAGTGCCATTCGTTTAGCCCACGAACTCATGGCCCTAGTTGTCAGCCGTGGGACTTCCAACACTTCATCCTCTAACAACAACAAACGCAAATCCACTGAACACCACCACAACTCAAACAAGAAAAACAACGCCATCCAAGTCTACAACACCACCTCTGAACCCACCCGCAGCTACACCGGGGACAGACCTTATTGTCCCAAGTGTAACTATCACCACTTTGGTCAGTGCAATACCCCTTGCAACAACTGCAGGAAGTACGGGCATTCGACTAAGGATTGCCGAGCTCCCAGATCCAACAACAACCCATCTGACAAAAATGCCCGACAACCTAAGTCCTGCTATGAATGTGGAAATCCAGGACACTTTAGGGATACGTGCCCTAAATTAAAGAATAAGGGCAACAACAACAACAACAACAGCCGCAACAACAACAACGTCAAAAGTAGCGCCTTCGTGATCAACTCAGGGGACGCCCGTCAAGACCCGAATGTGGTCACGGGTATGTTCCTCCTCAACAATTTAACTGCTTCTATTCTGTTTGATACTGGTGCCGATAGAAGTTTTATTTCCGATGAATTTTGACCTCTACTTGACATCACACCTGTTACTTTAGACGTTAAGTACACCGTAGAACTAGCAAATGGCAAGTTGATAGAAACCGATAGTGTGATACCTAATTGCACTTTAAATCTAGCCGACGAAATCTTCTCCATAGATCTTATGCCCGTTGAGATAGGAAGTTTCGATGTCATCGTGGGCATGGACTGGTTATCCAAACATCGCGCCGAAATCATTTGCCATGACAAAATTGTTCGCATACCTCTCGCCGTCGGTAGAACCTTGGTCATACAGGGGGAGACCGGTGGGACGAGGCTTAACATCATATCTTGTCTAAAAACCTGGAAGTTTCTGAGAAAGGGTTATCCAGCAATCCTCGCGCACATCATGGAGAAAAAGTCGGAGGAGAAGCGACTTGAGGATGTTCCAATTGTTCGAGATTTTCCAGAAGTCTTTCCCGAAGAACTACCTGGTCTACCACCGCAAAGACAGGTTGAGTTCTCAATCGATCTTGTGCCAGGTGCTGCGCTTGTGGCCCGAGCACCATACCGTTTAGCTCCATCCGAACTTCAGGAGTTGTCCACCCAATTACAGGAACTCCTGGAACGAGGATTTATCAGGCCGAGTTCTTCACCTTGGGGAGCTCCGGTCCTATTTGTCAAGAAGAAAGACGGTTCTTTTCGAATGTGTATCGACTACCGAGAGTTGAACAAGTTAACTGTCAAGAACCGGTATCCACTTCCTCGAATCGATGATTTGTTCGACCAACTTCAAGGGTCGAGTTGTTATTCAAAGATTGATCTCCGATCCGGTTATCACCAATTGCGTGTTCGCGATGCCGACATTCCAAAAACCGCTTTCCGAACCCGATATGGGCATTACGAATTCCAAGTGATGCCATTCGGCCTAACCAACGCACCGGCGGTATTCATGGACCTTATGAATCGGGTGTGTAAACCTTACCTTGACAAGTTTGTCATTGTCTTCATCGATGATATCCTCATATATTCACGAAACAAAGAAGAACATGCGCAACACCTCAAAACATTTCTAGAACTACTTAAACACGAGGAGCTCTATGCCAAATTAAGTGTGAGTTCTGGATTCAAACCGTTCAATTCCTTGGTCACGTGATCGACAGTCAGGGAATTCACGTTGACCCATCAAAAATCGAGGCTATCAAAGACTGGCAAGCACCCACCACTGCAACTGAAGTACGTCAATTTTTGGGTCTTGCCGGGTATTACCGACGATTCATTGAAAATTTCTCCAAGATAGCCTTACCACTCACGATACTGACCCAGAAAGACAAAAAGTTTGACTGGACTGATAAACAAGAGTCGGCATTCCAACTCTTAAAACAAAAGCTTTGCAGTGCTCCTATTCTATCATTACCCGAGGGCACCGATGACTTCGTGGTATACTGCGATGATTCTCATCAGGGTCTCGGTTGCGTACTTATGCAACGAGACAAAGTCATAGCTTATGCTTCCCGACAGCTCAAGATTCATGAAAAGAATTACACCACCCACGACCTTGAGTTAGGAGCCGTCGTTTTCGCTCTCAAAATTTGGAGACATTACCTCTATGGCACTAGGTGCACAATCTTTACAGACCACAAAAGTCTCCAACACATATTCGATCAGAAGGATCTCAACATGAGGCAACGTCGATGGGTCGAGTTGCTTACCGATTACGACTGCGAACTCAAATATCATCCAGGCAAAGCAAATGTTGTTGCTGATGCCCTCAGTCGAAAAGAACGAGTGAAACCACTTCGTGTCCGAGCACTCAGCATGACCATTCACAACAATTTAAACATTCAAATTCTCACTGCTCAACTCGAAGCCTTGAAACCCGAAAATGTCAAAGATGAAGCCTTGCGGGGCATGGATAAACAATTCGAAATCAAACCTAACGGGATTAGATATTTCTCAAACCGAATCTGGTTGCCTAAATTTGGGAACCTACGAGACTTGGTGATGGATGAAGCTCACAAGTCCAAATATTCTGTCCATCCGGGATCCGACAAAATGTACCACGGTATCAAGGACTTCTATTGGTGGCCGAACATGAAAGCTGAAATCGCCACCTATGTCAGCAAGTGCCTTACTTGCTCCAAGGTCAAAATCGAATATCAAAAACCTTCTGGTTTACTTCAACAACCCGATCTTCCTGAATGGAAATGGGAACAAATTGCCATGGACTTCATAACCAAACTACCCAAGTCAGCGAACGGTTGCGATACCATTTGGGTGATCGTGGATCGTCTCACAAAGTCTGCTCACTTCCTGGCAATCAAGGAATCCGACAAAATGGAACGCCTCACCAGAATCTATCTGAAGGAAATCGTGACCAAACACGGTGTTCCAATCTCAATTATCTCCGATAGAGATAGTCGTTTCACTTCACGATTTTGGCAATCACTTCAAAAATCCCTAGGTACTCGACTTGATATGAGTACCGCATACCATCCTCAAACCGACGGCCAAAGTGAACGAACAATTCAAACACAAGAAGACATGCTACGGGCCTGCGTAGTAGACTTCGGTGTAAACTGGGAAAAACACCTACCATTGTGCGAGTTCTCGTACAACAACAGTTATCATACCAGCATTAAAGCTGAACCATTTGAGGCACTGTACGGTCGTAAGTGCCGGTCACCTATCTGTTGGACCGAGGTTGGGGATAGCCAACCCACAGGTCCAGAAATCATTCACGAGACGACCGAGAGAATCGTCGAAATTCAAAACAAACTCAAAGCCGCGCGTGATCGTCAGAAAAGTTATGCTGACGTGAGACGCAAACCACTCGAGTTCCAGGTTGGGGACCGAGTATTACTCAAAGTTTCACCTTGGAAAGGTGTCATTCGATTTGGCAAACGGGGTAAATTGAACCCAAGATACATTGGACCGTTTGAGATCCTTGAGAGGATAGGTCCGGTGGCATACCGATTACAACTGCCCGCTGAGCTTAGCAGCGTGCACCCCACTTTTCATGTTTCAAATCTGAAGAAGTGTCTGTCTGATAAGACACTTATCATTCCACTCGATGAAATTCGAGTTGACGAGAAACTTGACTTTGTTGAGGAACCTGCTGAAATCATGGACCGTGAGGTCAAACAACTTAAACAAAGTCGTATTCCCATTGTCAAGGTTAGGTGGAATTCGCGGCGCGGTCCGGAATTCACCTGGGAACGGGAAGACCAGATGCGACTCAAGTATCCTCAACTCTTCACTGACTCAGCTTCAAACACAACTTCAACATAAATTTCGGGATGAAATTCTTCTAACAGGGGGAGAATGTGACACCCGACAATTTAGGACTAGAATTTAGTGCCTAATCAAGTTTTAATACATGTAATTAGTTCTGTGTTAGGCTAATTAATGTATCAATTATTATATATATTGTTGAATATATATCTACACAATTATACGATTTGTTTAAATCGTACGAGTTTCAAATCGAATGTATTTCGATTCAATAAATACGGACGTTGGTGAACAATTTTATTAAGTAATACAAGGATTATTAATAATGTTATCGGGCTTAAAAACACTATGTCAATAATAGTTAGTATCCAAGTGTTATCACACAATTAATATAAACGCGAATAAAAATGTAATTGCGCAAACAAAATGAGACAAGTCACCTTTTATAATGTGATTATTAAACATTTAGTAAAATGCTTCAACAAAAATACTGGATAATTATTCGTATTTTAAAACGAATAATAAAACATAGAAAATAAATATTTAACGTTTAAACGACGGAGTAAACGAACACCGCACGGAGCGCGGAGGCTCAGGCTGAGAGTTGGAACTCTCAACCAAAACCACCTCCACTTTCATTTTTTTTCTTTCATTTTTCATTTCTCTTTCTCTCTCTTTCTTTCTTTTTTCTCTCTACTTACCCACCACCACCATCTTTAACATCATCATAAAAATCGACAAAAGGGAACACCAAACGACCTCGGATCTTCAAGCCCGTTTGGAATAAAAGAACCACCACGTCTCGATCTATCATCCTATCTTTCCGGATTTTCATTTCACCACTTTGTAAGTTTCCGACAAATCCCGACATCTCCCGATTTTACTTACTTTTCATATATTATTGTTTGTATAAGCTTAATATGTCCCTATGAGGGTTGGGTAAAAGTTTTGGATCAAACGGAAACCGGAAAACTCGTTTTCGACACAAATTCCGGCCAACAGACCGTAACGTCGCATTTGGGCCAGACTTTATGCGACGTCAGCTGCGACGTCGCAAAACCTTCCACAACGTCGCATATAGCGACGTCAGCCCCAACGTCGCCTTAATTGGCAGAAGTCGCAATTAGCGACGCAAGCCCTTACGTCGCCGAAATCAACAACGTCGCATATAGCGACGCCACGTACAACGTCGCATTAAATTGCGAAAGTCGCACATAGCGACGCCGTGCCCAACGTCGCAGTCAGGATCTGCGACGTCGCACCCAACGTCGCACCCAACGTCGCACAAACCAGAACCTCAAAAACACAGATTTTTACTAAGTGTCGAGGCTCGAAATTGTATCACTTGATTTCACCCAAATTCAAGTCCAGATGCGTTTTTCCTTAAAGCAATATAGTAGAAATAAAAATTTTCCAAGCTGACCTGGTCGACCCCAGCCAGGGGCTCTGCCCCTTGGACCCCGCCAGGGGCTGCCGCCCCTTGGACCCCGCTAACCAGGGGCGCTGCCCCCGGACCCCCGTACTTAGATTCCGTAAGTACATTTTTACACCAAATGTCGAGCTTATACAACTTCAAATGCTTATGCAATACGACTTTTAGAACATAATGGGACTTATACTTCAAGTGTAACACTTCAAAAACAAGACGACAACAACAACACTTTTATTCCAACTAATCACCAACGTGCCGTACGCGTTTTCAAAATACAATTCAACTAAGTTATTGTAACTTGGAACAATTCAATCAAACAAGTCGTTGTAACTTGTAACTATACAAACAACCAAATCGGGGTAATTTGGACATTAAGTTAAACAAACAATTCAATGGTAGTCTTTCGAGATACCGGTACAATTAATAACAATTCAAGTGTCGTGGACACATTCAGGTTTCAAGTCTTTGGACACCAACTCACAGCTAATTACTCCAAGTTTATTAAATTAAACACTTCAAGACTCAGGTGAGTTTCATGGCCCCATTTTCACTACTTTTACCAGGGGTGTGATATTACTACTTCATTTCGTTTTACAAGTAGAACGCAAGTACCAACCTTCAAATACTACATGAGTTTCAAGCTAGTCAATTTAAAGTCCTCTATAGCATAGTCTCTAATATTTTAGCGTGAGTATATGATATCATATAGGATTGACAATCCTCGTCCGGGTTAGCACGCACTAACTAGTCAAACGGACGTATTAGCATTTGGGAAGACGAGTGTGGATTAGACACTCGTAGGAGGCATTTCAAGTTAGGTTTCCTTAATTGGGCCTGACAAATCAAGTTAAGCTCAGACTATGTGCTCATGGATTGTATAACTTTTATTTTGCTTAATTGCATTTTAAATTCAATATAAATCTTGCGGTTCTGACAACTATACATTGACATACAAACCTGTGAGCTCACCAGCGTTTTCGCTGACCCATTTTAGTATTTATCACAGGTACCCAGCATTAGGTTGGCTGCACAAGCAGGGATTATTAGCTCGAGTCAGCATACATACAACTAGAGATTTGATTGCATTATTATATTTTGTAAAAGTAATTATGCCATGTAATCTCTCAATTTCAGGAACCGAGCTAATGTAACATTGTTTTGATGTAAACGTTTACTTTATTTATACAAGTTTAAAACGACGCATATAGTGGTCGTTCATTATTATCTTATGTGCTTTGTATATTGATTAGTGACACCCAAATCGAGCTTCCGCAAATCAATCATCAAATTTGGGGGTGTCACAATTTGGTTGATTGATTTGAGTATTTGAAAACGTGTACGGCCCGTTGGTGATTAATTGTAATAATAGTCTTGATGTTATCACATTGATTTCGAAGCGTTATACTTGAAGGCCAATATCATTATGTTTCAAAAGTTGTATCGTATAAACGTTTTGAAGTTGTACAAGTTTGACACTTGGTGAGAAATGTGCTTACGGAATCTAAGTACGGGGGTCCGGAGGCAGCGCCCCTGGTTAGCGGGGTTCCAGGGGTGGCAACCCCTGGCGGGGTCCAAGGGGCTGGCCCCTGACTGGGGTCGAGATGCCAGGTCAGCTCGAAAAATTTTTATTTCTAATATATTGCTTTGGTGAAAAACGCATCTGGACTTGAATTTGGGTAAAATCAAGTGATAAAATTTTGATCTCGACACTTAGTAAAAAGTTGTAAATATTCTGCTTTTGGCGACACTAAGATAGTGTCGCTACGGGCTTAGGCGACACTTAGTAAGTGTCGCTATATTTCTGATTTTTGATAGTTGGGCGACACTTGAGTAGTGTCGCCATGAATTTCGGCGTCACTAAGTGAGTGTCGCTAAGTTAAATTTGGTTAAGTAATTCAGCGACACTTAAGTAGTGTCCCTATAGGGGCGACACTTAGGCATAGCGACACTTGGCTAGTGTCGCTACTACTGTTTTTGGCACACTAGCGACACTTCCAACTGTTCGCCGGATTTTGAGCCGAAAACGTGTTTTTCGGCGACCACTGGTTCCAAAACTTTTACCCAACCCTTATATGGACATTTTGGACAATTATAAACCATAAACATGTAAAAATAATCGAAAACGGAGAGTTTCGGGTTTTTGTCGGAAACTTACGCTGTGTCGAAACGAAAATCTGAAAAGATGGAAGTGTAGATCGTTGCATGGGGGTCGTTAATCTCTAAAAATCTTGAAGATTTGATGTCGTTTGATGCTAGTTTTGTTGATTTTTTTGATGAAGGTGGTGTTTTAGTTTAGAGAGAAAATGGAAGGAAAGAGAAAGAGAAAAAAGAGAAAGTGAGGAAAATGGGGTGGGGAGGTGGTGACCTCACCCCTTTTTGCAGATTTTTGTTCCTCCGTGTTTGCGCTCCATGCGGTGTTCGTTTGCCCGATCGTTAAATCGTTAAATAATTATTTTATACGTTTACTTATACATTTAAAAATGTAAATAATCCCTTGATAAATTTTGTTGAAGTATTTTACTAAATACTTTACATTTTGGTTATAAGATTATAACTTTAGTTTGTTACATTTTGTTTGCGCGTTAAATCTTTAAATCGCGTAAATTGTTAATTGTATTATACGAAATAATATGAAATATTATATAAAATAATATTTTTGGATATAATAGTGTTATCAAATAATAATATATTATTTAATAAAATCGTTCACCAACGTCCGTATTTAATTGAACCGAATTACATTCGATTTTGATTCGTACGATTTAATCAAATCGCATACTTGTATATATTCAACAATATATATCAATTGATACATTAATTAGCCTAATTCAGAACTAATTACATGTATTAAAACTTGATTATGCACTAATTTCTAGTCCTAATTTGACGGGTGTCACATATGGAGCGATTAGTGATCCTTAAATATAGAGTATTCTTCATCTTATTTTAAAACTTCTTCAAATATGGAGCATGATTAGATATATTTTTGGGTGTGTTTGGCAAAATTAGTTGATAGTTGGAGCTAGAAGTCGGAGCTTATTTTTTTATTAGTGTATGGGAAAACTAGCTGAAGCTTAGAGATGTAAATTGACATAAAATGATAAAAAATATATGATATATATAATAATATAAGGGGTATTTATGTAATTTCTCATTTCATAAGTCTGAAGCTTATTTTATAAGCGATTTCAAGTAGCTTATTTTTTTTTAATAAGCTACTCAAGTTTTGTCTACCAAACAAGACTAGAAGTTTGAGCCTATAGAAAAAAATAAGCTTAAACTTTCATAAGTTGCAATAAGCTTGTGTGCCAAAGGGTCTCCAAACTTGAATGAACAAACGCTTTTGAATCACATAATGTAGGGGTGAGTATTCGTACCCGAATCTTGATCCCGTACCGGTACCGTACCGAATCGGTACCGTACCGCTTTAAACGGTCCGGTATTCGGTACTCACTTTAGGGCAAAAAAGATAACTGGTACCAACCGGTTCGGTACCAGTATTTTACCACTTTTCCCGCTTTGGTACCATATCCGAAATATACATATTTTTCTTTGTTATGGTTCCGTAGGTTCTTTCTATATTATATAAATATTTATATGAAACCTCATTTCTATGATCATATGATATGTCTATGAATATAAAAATGATATTTTTTGGGTAATTAAGAAGTATAAAATAGAGTTAGACTCTCGCGTATGAATAAAATTGTAATTTTATAGAATTCAAGCTAGTACTCTTTGTTATGCAAACAATCACGATTTTAGCACCCTAGTTAAATCGGATTCCAAACATATTGCTTCTTAATATAAAGGTAAGGATCATGACTTGTGTCATTACCAAATCACTTAACACGGTACAATAACGTCGTTGTATATATTTGTTTTTCTTCGTCAATATCCATCTATGTCACTTTTGATGTTTTTATTTATTTGAGATTCATTAATATTTATCTTCTTTGAATTTTATCGAGTACAAAATATGTACATATGTTTACTTATTATTATACTATTTTTTGGTATCAAAGCGGTTTACAAAATACGTACATAGGTTTACATAGGCATACATAGGTTTAAGTAAACCTATCTACGTACATAGGTTTACAAATTTGGTATAAAAGAATAGTAGAATAATAAGTAAACCTATCTACGTATTTTGTACTCGATAAAATTCAAAGAAGATAAATATTTATGAATCTCAAATAAATAAAAACATCATTAAGTGACATAGTTGGATATTGACGAAGAAAAATATATATATACAACGACGTTATTGTACCGTGTTAAGTGATTTGGTAATGACACAACTCATGATCCTTACCTTTATATTAATAAGCAATATGTTTGGAATCCGATTTAACTAGGGTACTAAAAACGTGATTGTTTGTGTAGCAAAGAGTACTAGCTAGACTTCTATAAAATTACAATTGTATTCATACGCGAGAGTCTAACTCTATTTTATACTTCTCAATTATCCAAAAAATATCATTTTTATATTCATAGACATATCATATAACCATAGAAACGAGGTTTCAAATAAATCTTTTTAAAATATAGAAAGAACCTACGGACCTATAACAAAGAAAAACATGTATATTTCGGATATGGTACCAAAGCGGGAAAAATGGTAAAATACCGGTACCGAACGGGTTGGTACCGGTTATCTTTTTGGCCCTAAAGTGAGTATCAAATACCGGACAGTTTAAAGCGGTACGGTACCGGTACAGGATCGGGATTCGGGTACGAATTCTCACCCCTAATTAAACATGACCTAAAAAAGTTGAACGTCATTTGCAAGAAATAAAATTTAATTTTCAAATCATTTTCACTAAATAGAATATCTCAACTATAGGTTTTTTATTCTTACAAAACGAATTCAAAAATGATAAAAATGCATTTATGAAAGGCCTTTATAGTTATCAACTTTGGCATGACCAATACTACTTAAGACCACTCTTTAATAAAGTCACGTGTTTGGATCAAAAATTTAATTTGGAGTTTTAGAATGTAGATTGACTTTCATGTACGCAGCCTTCACTCGATACGTAATAGTACGCAACAATCAAAAAGCTCCACGTGTCCCCATCCTTCTTCTTCGGCCAAAATTTGTCTACTTCACCCGGAGTACGTTAACTATTCCGTTAACTCCATTATTCCCTTAATTTCCATCATCTCGATTCATATAATCTCAGTTCATATAATTCAACAAACATGTCTTTTAATTATACTTCGATTCACGAATCAACAATTGTTGATGAAGAAAAATGGTGAAGATTGAAGCTCAAAGTACGTCACTTTTTTTCACTATGTTTTATCAATTTTGATTATTTATGTAAAAAATTCATTTTTTTTCCTTTTTACAGTGCAATTGATTTTTTTTAATCATTTTTTGCGTAATTTGTTTCAATTGTCTCCAAATTTCAATCACAAAGACGATTATTGTATGTTTTAATTTAAATTTTGTATGATACACAATGAACATATTAAAAGTTGCAAGAACAGGGAAGGGAAGGAAGAAGATGATACACAATGAACATATGTAATTATTAAATGATACACAATGAACATATTAAAATTTGTATGTTTTAATTTAAAATTTATATGATACACAATGAACATGTTAAAAGTTGCAAGACGGTGATGATTTGTATGATACACACATGTTATAGTCGATACACAATGCACATGTTATAATCGATACACAATGAACACGTCTCAGATTGTTGCGTACTTTGCGTACGTTAATATCCTGCGTACATGAACCCGACCCGTATAGGTTACTTAATAATTAATAATGTGTAATAGCGATTCGTCCACGTCAATGATTGACAAATTTTATATATTTATTATTTATATACAATAAATAATAATAATAAAATTGTTTTCATAAAATTTCAATTATTCTACTCTACACGTACCAATTGTTGTTTTTATGGGAAAAAGGAAGAACATGGCTTCACGTGTGAATTGCTTGTGTATTCAAGGTAATCTACATATACAAAGAAAAAATGTCCCAAATTTAAGGTTAAAAACATTTCTTAATAAAAATCTTATATCTTATTTTATCTTATCTATATATAATACAATTATAATTATAATAATTATAATTAATAATTAATGAAAATTTTCAATTTGATTCGACCATCTAAATTTAATTAAAATAATTACACTTCCCCTTTAAATATTAATTATCATATTATTAATTATTAAATAAATTAATTAATAAAAATCCGGCTAATAATACTACGTAGTATTAAATAAAATAAAATAACACAAACATTAAAAAACCCCACACAACTTTTAGGACATATTCTCAATATTAACGAATTTTTTCATAAATTTAAGCAAAATACTATCAAAAATAAAATGTGTTTCATTCAAATATTTTCTTAAGTTTAATTCTTTATTTCTAACCCTATATATATGATCCATCATTTTCTACGTTTTTTCTAATATTGATATTAATGGATCGACGAAGATCTCAACCACTTTCAAAAAATCGTTCATCCTTAAAATCAAGTGTAATTGAACATCCCTTCGATAAAAAAACAACAAGTTGTTTAAAATCTCAAAAGTAAAAAAAAAATGGAATGTAAGATGTAGACATTTTAATTTTTTTTTTATATAAATGACAATTTTAATCTACAAAGATGTGTACACTCATATTCAATTGGATATCTATAACTATTTCAATTTAATCGTCCGCGTTGTCGCAGGTCTTACAGCTATACATATACGAATTCATAACACTTTACATTTAACACACTAACATATTATGACAACCGTCAATTTAGGACTATAATTTAGTGCCTAATCAAGTTTTAACACGTGTAATTAGTTCTGTGTTAGGCTAATTAATGTATCAATTATTATATATATTGTTGAATATATATCTACAATTATGCGATTTGTTTAAATCGTACGAGTTTCAAATCGAATGAATTTCGATACAATAAATACGGACGTTGGTGAACAATTGATCTAAGTAATACAAGGATTTTTAATAAAGTTTTTGTACTTAAAAATATTATGTCAATAATATTTTGTATCCAAGTTTTATCACACAATTTAAAATGTAAAACGCGCAAACAAATTAACTTACTTTTTATAATTCAAATATAATGTGATTAGTAAAATATCTAAATAAAATATGGCGTAATAAATTGTATTTTAAAATGTTCCAATCAATATTTAAAATAATCATTTAACGTTTAAACGACGGAACAAACGAACACCGCACGGAGCGGGAACGCGGGGCGAAAATGGGGATTTAACCTCCCACTTCCCCCCACTTTTCCTTCATTTCTCTTTTTCTCTATCTCTCTCCTCTCTTATTTCTCTCAAACAACCAACACCAAAAATCAACGAAAAACGCAAAATAAACATACTAAACAACCTCGGATCTTCAAGCCCCTTTATAAATAAACGACCACCTCGCGACGATCTACAATCCTACCTTTCCGGAATTTCATTTCGGCGATTTGTAAGTTTCCGACACAACTCCGAAAACTCTCGTTTTTAAGTTTTATAACTTACTAGTTGTTTGTATAACCTTGTAATGTCCTAAAATGGGTTGGGTAAAAATATTAGGCCGATCGATGGCCGGAAAACGCGTTTTTGGAGTTGAAACTCCGATCAGACCCCGTACGTCGCATTTGGCCTGGAGCAAATGCGACGCAGCGACCTACGTCGCATTATATCCTCAACGTCGCATATAGCGACGCAGCGACCTACGTCGCATTATATCCTCAACGTCGCATATAGCGACGCAGCGACCTACGTCGCATTATATCCTCAACGTCGCATATAGCGACGCAGCGACCTACGTCGCATTATATCCTCAACGTCGCATATAGCGACGCAGCGATCTACGTCGCATTATATCCCCAACGTCGCATACAGCGACGCAGCCTATTACGTCGCATTGACTTGCGAACGTCGCACATAGCGACGCAGACCTTAACGTCGCAAAAACGAACCTACGTCGCATAAGCGACGTAGCACCCTACGTCGCTATTGACTTAGCACTGTTGACCTTAGCGACGTAACCCTTTACGTCGCAAAACTCTTACGTCGCAGCCTACGTCGCAGGCTACGTCGCACAAAACAGAATCTTCAAAACTCAAAATTTTCGAAGTCAAAGTTACTGTAGCAATTCACTGTAGCAACAATATAATAACCTTTTGAACTATTGTTACAACCGTCACCAACGGGCCGTACACGTTTTCAAAACATACTTCAAAATCAAACAAGTCGTTGTAACTTGTATCAATTTATTCAAACAAGTCGTAGTAACTTGTAACAATACAATCAACCAAATCGGGGAAATTTGGACATTAAGTTAGACAAACAATTTCAATGGTAGTCTTTCGAGATACCAATACAATTAATAACAATTCAAGTGTCGTGGACACATTCAGGTTTCAAGTCTTTGGACACCAACACACTGCTAATTACTTCAAGTTTATTAAGTTAAACACATCAGAAATCAGGTGAGTTTCATAGCCCCATTTTCACTGCTTTACAACTAGGGGTGTGATATTACTACTCGATTTTGTTTTACAAGTAGAACGCAAGTGCCAAACTTCGAATACTACATGAGTTTCAAGCTAATCAATTTAAAGTCCTCCATAAGCATAGTCTCTAGTATTTTATAGCGTGAATGTTAGTATATTATATCATATGGGATTGACAATCCTCATCCGGGTTAGCACGCACTAATCGGTCAAACGGATGTATTAGCATTTGGGAAGACGAGTGTTGATTAGGCACTCGTAGGAGGCAAATCATGTTAGGTTTCCTTAATTGGGCCTGACAAATCAGTTAAGCTCAGACTATGTGCTCATGGACAGTATAACTTTTATTTTGCTTAATTGCATTTTAAATTCAATATAAATCTTGCGGTTCTGACAATTATACATTGACATGCAAACCTGTGAGCTCACCAGCGTTTTCGCTGACCCATTTTAGTATATATCACAGGTACCCAGCAGTAGGTTGACTGCACAAGCAGGGATTTCTAGCTCGAGTCAGCATACATACAATTAGAGATTGGACTGCATTATTATATTTTGTAAAAGTAATTATGTCATGTAATCTCTCAATTTCAGGAACCGAGCTAGTGCAATATTATTTTTGATGTAAATGTTAACTTTATTAATACAAGTTTAAAACGACGCATATAGTGGTCGTTCATTATTATCTTTGTGCTTTGTATATTGATTAGTGGCACCCAAATCAAGCTTCCGCAAATCATTAAATTTGGGGGTGTCACAGATTGGTATCAGAGCCTAAGGTTATAGTGAACTAGGTTGCATTTAGTGGGCCTAGACTATGACCGTTAGGCAGTATTCCTTATTAGTTATGACTAGTTCAGGGATTACATCATACGACTTTAATTTAACATAGCCTGATCAACTATGTACAATTAAAGAAAGATGATGTGAAATCTGAAAGAGTTATGTTGAACAGGAATGCATTAGTTGACTCTGACCTCGAGAGAAACGGGACTCAAAATACGTCTGTGCTAGACACTCAATAGGTTATTATGTGATATACATATATATATACATGAATAGACCTCATTACAACTTTAGGCTATATTATATTATATGAATATAGGCCTCCTTCTTTCAAACGTTTTGTCTCGAAATGACCAACACACCACTAGTTCATCATACTCGGACTAGTATCTTATTTCATTTCTTTGTTCTTTCTTACTCAGCATCATGCCTCCTCGTCGTCAAATTACCCTTAGCGAAGCTGAGATCGCGGGAATCATTGCCCGCAGTGTGACCGAAGCCTTGGCTACCCGAACACCACCCGGTAGCGAGGACACCGCAACCAATACTCCACCACCCAAACCCTGCTCCTATAAGGACTTCCTTAGCTGCAAACCACTATACTTCAAGGGCACGGAAGGTGCCATTGGCTTGATCCGTTGGATTGAGCGCATGGAATCTGTTTTCAGTCTCTGCGACTGCACTGAGAACAACAAGGTCAAATTCGCTGTTTACACCTTTCAGGAAGGTGCATCCACGTGGTGGAAAACCCACGCAAACTCTGTAGGCCTTGAGGTTGCAAACCGACTTCCTTGGGCCGAACTGAAGAAGAAGCTGACAGAAAAGTACTGTCCTGAAGAAGAATTGCATAGGCTGGAAGAAGAATTCTGGCATCTGGAAGTGCAGGGAAATGATGTCGCTGATTATACCACCAAGTTTCAGCAGTTTGCCTTATTATGCCCGGGTTTGGTCGAACCAGAAAGTAAGGGCATTAAGAAATACATCCGTGGACTCCCCGAGAACATCCAGGGAAACGTCGCCTCATCCAAACCAACCACTACTGAGAGTGCCATTCGATTGGCCCACGAACTCATGGCCCTAGTTGTCAGCCGTGAGACCTCCAACACCTCATCCTCCAACAAACGCAAATCCACTGAACACTACCACAACTCAAGCAAGAAAAATAACGCCATCCAAGTCTACACCTCCAACTCTGAAACCACCCACAGCTACACCGGGGGCAGACCTTATTGTCCCAAGTGTAACTATCACCATTTTGGTCAGTGCGGTACTCCTTGCAACAACTGCAGGAGGCAAGGGCATTTGACTAAGGACTGCAGAGCCCCCAAATCCAACAACAACCTCTCTGACAGAAATACCTGACAACCTAAGTCCTGCTATGAATGTGGAAACCCAGGACACTTCAGGGATTCTTGCCCAAAGTTGAAGAATAAGGGCAACAACAACAACAACTCCCGCAACAACAACAACGCCAAAAGTACCGCTTTCGTGATCAACTCAGGGGACGCCCGTCTGGACCCGAATGTGGTCACGGGTATGTTCCTCCTCAACAATTTAACTGCTTCCATTCTGTTTGATACTGGTGCCGATAGGAGTTTTATTTCCGATGAATTTTGCCCTCTACTTGACATTACACCTGTTGCTTTAGACGTTAAGTACACCGTAGAGCTAGCAAATGGCAAGCTGATAGAAACCGATAGTGTGATACCTAATTGCACTTTAAATCTAGCCGACGAAACCTTCCCCATAGATCTTATGCCTATTGAGATAGGAAGTTTCGATGTCATCGTAGGCATGGACTGGTTATCCAAACATCGCGCCGAAATCATCTGCTATGACAAAATTGTTCGCATACCTCTCACTGTCGGTAGAACCCTAGTCATACAGGGGGAGACCGGAGGGACGAGGCTCAACCTCATATCTTGTTTAAAAACCCGAAAATTTCTGAGAAAGGGTTACCCTGCAATCCTCGCGCACATCATGGAGAAAAAGTCGGAGGAGAAGCGACTTGAGGATGTTCCAATTGTTCGAGACTTTCCAGAAGTCTTTCCTGAAGAACTACCTGGTCTACCACCACCAAGACAGGTTGAGTTCTCAATCGATCTTGTACCCGGTGCTGCGCCTGTGGCCCGAGCACCATACCGTTTAGCTCCATCCGAACTTCAGGAGTTGTCCACCCAGTTACAGGAACTCCTGGAACGAGGGTTTATCAGGCCGAGTTCTTCACCTTGGGGAGCTCCGGTCCTATTCGTTAAGAAGAAAGATGGTTCCTTTCGAATGTGTATCGACTATCGAGAGTTGAACAAGTTAACTGTCAAGAACCGGTATCCACTCCCTCGAATCGATGATTTGTTCGACCAACTGCAAGGGTCGAGTTGTTATTCAAAGATTGATCTCCGATCCGGTTATCATCAATTGCGTGTTCGCGATGCCGATATTCCAAAAACCGCTTTCAGAACCCGTTACGGGCATTACGAATTCCAAGTGATGCCATTCGGCCTAACCAACGCACCGGCGGTATTCATGGATCTTATGAATAGGGTGTGCAAGCCTTATCTTGACAAATTTGTCATTGTCTTCATCGACGACATCCTTATATATTCACGAAGCAAAGAAGAACACGCGCAACACCTCAAAACCATCCTTGAACTGCTTAAACACGAGGAGCTCTATGCCAAGTTCTCTAAGTGTGAGTTCTGGATCAAAACCGTTCAATTCCTTGGTCACGTGATTGACAGTCAGGGGATTCACGTTGACCCGTCGAAAATCGAAGCTATCAAAGATTGGAAATCGCCAAACACTCCAACCGAAGTACGGCAGTTTTTGGGACTTGCCGGGTACTATCGAAGATTCATTGAAAATTTCTCCAAGATAGCCATACCACTCACGACTCTAACCCAGAAAGACAAAAAGTTTGACTGGACTGAGAAACAAGAGTCGGCATTTCAACTCTTAAAGCAAAAGCTTTGCAGTGCTCCTATCCTCTCATTACCCGAAGGCACCGATGACTTCGTGGTATACTGCGATGCTTCACATCAAGGTCTCGGTTGTGTGCTCATGCAACGAGACAAAGTCATAGCTTATGCTTCCCGACAGCTCAAGATTCATGAAAAGAATTACACCACCCACGACCTCGAGCTAGGAGCTGTCGTTTTTGCCCTCAAAATCTGGAGACATTACCTTTACGGTACCAGATGTACAATTTTCACCGACCATAAAAGCCTTCAACACATATTCGATCAGAAGGATCTCAACATGAGGCAACGTCGATGGGTCGAGTTACTTACGGATTACGACTGCGAACTCAAATATCATCCAGGCAAAGCAAATGTTGTTGCTGACGCCCTCAGTCGAAAAGAGCGAGTGAAACCACTTCGGGTTCGAGCCCTCAGTATGACCATTCACAACAATTTAAACATTCAAATCCTCACTGCTCAACTCGAAGCCTTAAAACCCGAAAATGTCAAAGATGAAGCCTTGCGGGGCATGGATAAACAGTTCGAAATCAAACCTAACGGGATTAGGTATTTCTCAAACCGAATCTGGTTGCCTAAATTTGGGAACCTACGAGACTTGGTGATGGATGAAGCTCACAAGTCCAAATATTCTATCCATCCGGGATCCGATAAAATGTACCACGGCATCAAGGACTTCTACTGGTGGCCGAACATGAAAGCCGAAATCGCCACCTATGTCAGCAAATGCCTTACTTGCTCCAAGGTCAAAATCGAATATCAAAAACCTTCTGGTTTACTTCAACAACCCAGTCTTCCGGAATGGAAATGGGAACAAATTGCCATGGACTTCATAACCAAACTACCCAAATCCTCAAGCGGTTGCGATTCCATTTGGGTGATCGTGGATCGTCTCACAAAATCTGCTCACTTCCTGGCAATCAAGGAATCCGACAAAATGGAACGCCTCACCAACATTTATCTGAAGGAAATCGTGACCAAACACGGTGTTCCAATCTCAATTATCTCCGATAGAGATAGTCGTTTCACTTCACAATTTTGGCAATCACTTCAAAAATCTCTGGGTACTCGACTTGATATGAGTACCGCATATCATCCTCAAACCGACGGCCAAAGTGAACGAACCATTCAAACACTGGAAGACATGCTACGGGCCTGCGTAGTAGACTTCGGTGTAAACTGGGAAAAACATCTACCATTGTGCGAGTTCTCGTACAACAACAGTTATCATACCAGCATCAAAGCTGCACCTTTCGAGGCACTGTACGGTCGTAAGTGCCGGTCACCTATCTGTTGGACCGAAGTTGGAGATAGCCAACTCACAGGTCCAGAAATCATTCACGAGACGACCGAGAGAATCGTTGAAATTCAAAACAAACTCAAAGCCGCGCGTGATCGTCAGAAAAGTTATGCTGACGTGAGGCGCAAACCACTCGAGTTCCAGGTTGGGGATCGAGTTCTACTTAAAGTATCGCCTTGGAAAGGCGTAATCCGATTTGGCAAACGAGGGAAGTTGAATCCCAGATACATTGGACCATTCGAGATCCTCGAAAGGATTGGTCCAGTGGCTTATCGATTGCAGCTGCCATCCGAACTCAGCAGCGTGCATCCCACATTTCATGTTTCAAATCTGAAGAAGTGTCTGTCTGATGAGGCACTTATCATTCCACTCGATGAAATTCGAGTTGACGAAAAACTTCACTTTGTTGAGGAACCCGCTGAAATCATGGACCGTGAGGTCAAACAACTTAAACAAAGTCGTATTCCCATTGTCAAGGTTAGGTGGAATTCGCGGCGCGGTCCGGAATTCACCTGGGAACGAGAAGACAAAATGCGACTCAAGTATCCTCAACTCTTCACTGATTCAACGTCAAACACAACTTCAACATAAATTTCGGGACGAAATTCTTCTAACAGGGGGAGAATATGACAACCGTCAATTTAGGACTATAATTTAGTGCCTAATCAAGTTTTAACACGTGTAATTAGTTCTGTGTTAGGCTAATTAATGTATCAATTATTATATATATTGTTGAATATATATCTACAATTATGCGATTTGTTTAAATCGTACGAGTTTCAAATCGAATGAATTTCGATACAATAAATACGGACGTTGGTGAACAATTGATCTAAGTAATACAAGGATTTTTAATAAAGTTTTTGTACTTAAAAATATTATGTCAATAATATTTTGTATCCAAGTTTTATCACACAATTTAAAATGTAAAACGCGCAAACAAATTAACTTACTTTTTATAATTCAAATATAATGTGATTAGTAAAATATCTAAATAAAATATGGCGTAATAAATTGTATTTTAAAATGTTCCAATCAATATTTAAAATAATCATTTAACGTTTAAACGACGGAACAAACGAACACCGCACGGAGCGGGAACGCGGGGCGAAAATGGGGATTTAACCTCCCACTTCCCCCCACTTTTCCTTCATTTCTCTTTTTCTCTATCTCTCTCCTCTCTTATTTCTCTCAAACAACCAACACCAAAAATCAACGAAAAACGCAAAATAAACATACTAAACAACCTCGGATCTTCAAGCCCCTTTATAAATAAACGACCACCTCGCGACGATCTACAATCCTACCTTTCCGGAATTTCATTTCGGCGATTTGTAAGTTTCCGACACAACTCCGAAAACTCTCGTTTTTAAGTTTTATAACTTACTAGTTGTTTGTATAACCTTGTAATGTCCTAAAATGGGTTGGGTAAAAATATTAGGCCGATCGATGGCCGGAAAACGCGTTTTTGGAGTTGAAACTCCGATCAGACCCCGTACGTCGCATTTGGCCTGGAGCAAATGCGACGCAGCGACCTACGTCGCATTATATCCTCAACGTCGCATATAGCGACGCAGCGACCTACGTCGCATTATATCCTCAACGTCGCATATAGCGACGCAGCGACCTACGTCGCATTATATCCTCAACGTCGCATATAGCGACGCAGCGACCTACGTCGCATTATATCCTCAACGTCGCATATAGCGACGCAGCGATCTACGTCGCATTATATCCCCAACGTCGCATACAGCGACGCAGCCTATTACGTCGCATTGACTTGCGAACGTCGCACATAGCGACGCAGACCTTAACGTCGCAAAAACGAACCTACGTCGCATAAGCGACGTAGCACCCTACGTCGCTATTGACTTAGCACTGTTGACCTTAGCGACGTAACCCTTTACGTCGCAAAACTCTTACGTCGCAGCCTACGTCGCAGGCTACGTCGCACAAAACAGAATCTTCAAAACTCAAAATTTTCGAAGTCAAAGTTACTGTAGCAATTCACTGTAGCAACAATATAATAACCTTTTGAACTATTGTTACAACCGTCACCAACGGGCCGTACACGTTTTCAAAACATACTTCAAAATCAAACAAGTCGTTGTAACTTGTATCAATTTATTCAAACAAGTCGTAGTAACTTGTAACAATACAATCAACCAAATCGGGGAAATTTGGACATTAAGTTAGACAAACAATTTCAATGGTAGTCTTTCGAGATACCAATACAATTAATAACAATTCAAGTGTCGTGGACACATTCAGGTTTCAAGTCTTTGGACACCAACACACTGCTAATTACTTCAAGTTTATTAAGTTAAACACATCAGAAATCAGGTGAGTTTCATAGCCCCATTTTCACTGCTTTACAACTAGGGGTGTGATATTACTACTCGATTTTGTTTTACAAGTAGAACGCAAGTGCCAAACTTCGAATACTACATGAGTTTCAAGCTAATCAATTTAAAGTCCTCCATAAGCATAGTCTCTAGTATTTTATAGCGTGAATGTTAGTATATGATATCATATGGGATTGACAATCCTCATCCGGGTTAGCACGCACTAATCGGTCAAACGGATGTATTAGCATTTGGGAAGACGAGTGTTGATTAGGCACTCGTAGGAGGCAAATCATGTTAGGTTTCCTTAATTGGGCCTGACAAATCAGTTAAGCTCAGACTATGTGCTCATGGACAGTATAACTTTTATTTTGCTTAATTGCATTTTAAATTCAATATAAATCTTGCGGTTCTGACAATTATACATTGACATGCAAACCTGTGAGCTCACCAGCGTTTTCGCTGACCCATTTTAGTATATATCACAGGTACCCAGCAGTAGGTTGACTGCACAAGCAGGGATTTCTAGCTCGAGTCAGCATACATACAATTAGAGATTGGACTGCATTATTATATTTTGTAAAAGTAATTATGTCATGTAATCTCTCAATTTCAGGAACCGAGCTAGTGCAATATTATTTTTGATGTAAATGTTAACTTTATTAATACAAGTTTAAAACGACGCATATAGTGGTCGTTCATTATTATCTTTGTGCTTTGTATATTGATTAGTGGCACCCAAATCAAGCTTCCGCAAATCATTAAATTTGGGGGTGTCACACATATATAATAATTTATCTAATTAGAAAAGTTAAAAATTAAACTTTAAATTTATATACAACAATTTCAATTTAGTCGTCCGTTTTGTCGCTGGGCTTTAAGCTAATAATAATAATAATAATAATAATAATAATAATAATAATAATAAATATGTATAGTAAACATTTATACTTTTTATAATTTTATGTGGCGAACTTCGATAAATTCTTTTGTATGTATTGAAAATCTAAAAACGTCAATTGTATACATTTAATGTATACACGTACAAAAAAAAGTCTTTTTATGTATCAAAAATTATTACACAATAGACGCTTTTTGAATATTAAATACTTAAAATAATAATTTTTAAAGTTCGCATCATGTAATAATAAAAAGTGTTTACGACACATCCCAATATTTCTAAATCGTTTAGCTTTGTGTATTTCTATACATACAATAATTCATAAACTTTTATCTGGATTATCGCTCATTATCTGACCAAGTAACTACGACACTCTTATATCAAAACCATTTCCTTCTCGTGCGTCTTTAGTCAACATCAAGTTGGTTGAACAAACCGATCATAGCCAAAGAACATCACCAACTATTTAATAAACTAATGTTATTTCATAAATACTTCATAACCACTCTCCAAATCACTTTTCACATCCTCAATCCAACTCATACTAAGATTATTATTTAATAAAAGTTCATTTGCTAAAAAGGATAATTACAACTATAATAATCAAGACATTATAATATTATGCAAGTGGGGTCATTTAGACAAAAATAGGTCAAAATGATTAGAATATATATGGCTCATTTTTAATTGGCTGTCTAATAAATAAATAAACAAACATTATTAAATAAATATAATATAATAAACATAAGAAAACAAAAACTATATAAATCAAGAAACAACGATTGAATTACGACGTGAAATGGGGGACCAACGTAATAAGAAGTAGGCCACCGACATACGACGAGACAGCCAAATAAATGGGGTAGTGAAGATATACGATATACATGTCGATGATGCAATTGGAGTCGATAGAATTTAAATATAAAAACAAACAAACGAAACTTTAAGCAACTTAAAAAATTAAGATTAAGGATCATAGGAGAAGGGGGTATTTGAGGAATTAAATAAGTAAACAGATATATTATAATAATTTACACCAATAATTCGAATTAAAAGAGACACAAATTACCTTTTACTTAACGGTGTCAACAATTTGAACATTAACTTAATTTCCAATTAAATAATTTGAATTGGACAATAACAAAATTATATATTAAGCAAATCATATTGTGTTCATGGTACACTCGTTACACTTGGTTTAAATGTTAATGAAAATTTTGGTGATAACAAATGAATTAACTTCAGCCATTCATTTTTATCGAACCTTATTTTCTTTTACATTTTGATAAAAAAAAAAACTCAAAAATGGTTAAGTGAAAAATTATAAGAATGCACCGTAAAAATCAGTGTTTTTTTTTTGTTTCATTAAACATCTCACGCGGTATAATTTCGACGTTTTTATTTTTATTTTCATTTTTGGTGGCTTTACAAATGGTATACGTTACTATCACATGTGAGAGTCGTTGGTATCAATGTGATACTTGTATTCAAAACTCACTAAAAAAATAAAAAAAAATCATCAAAAGTATTATCATGTGAGATGTCTAATCGAAGAGAGAATAACGCTGATTTCTTAATGCAATTTTTATAATTTCTTGACGAGCCATTTTTTAGATATTTAAAATTAAAAAACGTGGGGAACATGGGATATCGTTAAATGACTTTTGAACCCGAATACAAATGGAGCTCTCTGATTGGTTACTCCATTCTCACTAAATTTTCTGTACTCGTTTGAACCTTACTCATACTCTTTATACTATTCATGGTCAATATTATTTCTTGGAGAGGTGCGTTGGATTAATTACCACACTTTCTAATTTCAAAAAATGTGGTGTTCTAGCTTAATTATCCTTATGTCTTATCTGACGTTTCGATAAAGAATCTCGTGATCATATTCGGGTCGATTCGACCTACTATTAGGGAGTTATACATGTTTATTAATGGACTGTGAAAGAAATTGTCATTGACCCGTCCATATCGACAGTTACTATATGAAGCTTTGGCGTAATTGTTAATGGCTTTTCTGTTCCAATTACCTTTTACAAGCTAACGCCATTATTTGCCCTTAATTTTCAACTTAATTCAATATAATTTAGTATGGAGCCTTTGACTTTTAATATTATTCAATTCAAGTTGTCGTTGACTTTCAATTAGTTATTTAAAAAATTTCAACTATTATATATTATGAGCAATTTCATTGCTAATACGATGTTTATTTTTTGGGTGGTGATATTTCCACAAAGAATTTTGATAAATCCACCACACCTTTGCATTCACAATTTGTACTGTACAAACAAATGATGCACATTTATGGTGGATTTATCAAAATCCTTAGTGAAAATATCATCACCCTTATTTTTTAATATTGTCGGTAAATTGTTTTCGAAACGTTTTGTGTTACTTAATGACGTATTACTAGACTTACCGTTGCACTAAATTGTTTCTATGTTATTTGGGTAGCGTTTACTACAATTTCAGATTGTTTTGAAGCTCATTAAGTTGTTTTGGTTCGTTTTAATGCGATTTCGATATTTTTTATGTAGCTTTGTGTTGTTTTACTTGTAAGGTAGTTATATTATGCTCCCAACGATGTGATTTCCTGAATTTGTCACTGATTCAAGTAGGTACCATTTTTTTATTTGTGAACGGCATAAATTATATAAAAAAACAACTAGCAAGGCACTAGAAGCAAAAAGATACAATTACAAAAGACAAAATAACTGGAGCAGGAAATAAAAACAAAGCTAATTTAGAGATACAGCAAAAACACACTCTAGAATCTTCCCGGGGCTTTAACTGCTAAGACTACAAAAGGGAAGAAAAAACTTATGCCAATTACATACATAAGAAAAATCCCCGTCAACAGAGGCCGCGCCACCTGTTTTCACTCTGTGACGTTTTTGATGTGTTCCCAAACAAGTCCCGAGGCAAACCAACAGAGATCTCGCAGCTGCACACTTTGCCAGAAACACCCGAAGCAGTTAGAGACATGCTTCACTAAGGCAGCCCGAAAACAAAGCAAAAGCAACTTTAATCCCGCGATGCAAAATCATCCAGCAGCCAGTGGGTTCGCGGATTCATGCTTTTGTTAACCCATGTAGGGTGGGTTAACCATCTTATTTTGTACTAGTGGTAATCCCGTCCGATGGATGAGTTCCGAAAAAAAATAGAGTTACGAAAATAAATTACATTAATAATAATGTTCACATAATATATATTTTTTTGGGTAAAGACACATAATATATTTGAGTATATCTAATATTCAAAAAGTGAAAAATATTGTAAACTTCATACATCTAGATTGAATAGTTGTTGCTTTGTTTGTCATATTTTTGTATAAATATTTTTATCGTTGTTTGTACAATGAAAACGTTCAATTATATTATAGCTTAAGATTGTAAATATTAAATTTTAACATCTGGTCTAATATTACTATGAAGACATAGAGTAAGGCTTAACAAATAACTTTTGAACATGATCACTTGAAGTTTGCAAAATTCACAATCAACATCAATCATCATTTGCACCGACGACAGGCGATGGTTGATTTAATGGAAATTATATATCAACGAATATCTAATCTATCATATGATGACAATAATAATTATAAAATGGCGTTACGGGATGCAAATGTGTAAATACAATATGCTCATTAGTAAATGATTATACAAATAGTAAAATTTGTGGAATGACACGTTGATTTCTGTTTTACGTATGTAATAAGTGTGTTTATGCTTGGATGATGACACGATATAATGTCTTTAGGGGTATAAAGTAGGGGTGTTATTCGGACGGATTGTTCGGATTTCGGATTATTCGGATCGGATTAATCGGATTTTGGACAATCTCAAGTTCATCCTTAATCCAATTCAAATAAGAAACGGATTAATCGGATATGGATTAAATGGTTCGGATTAATTTTTGGATTAAACGGTTTAATCCGAATAAGCTCAAGTTGAACGTGTGAATGTGTGATATCGAGTAAGACTAAATTTACGTTTAAAACAAGTATATAAACAAACATAAGATAAGATGAAACGATATATCATATTATAACATCCAAATTCCAATTCCAACTTCTAACATACAATTTGATCCAAAACATATTCCTAGTTCCAAAATTATATAAACCTCCAATCAATCTAATCCAAAAGATGAGTCCCAAAACAACCAAAAAGTATTAAATCTTCTTTTCTTAAGTTCATAGCATCCAAAATGTCAGACCTCCGTTCTTCAAAAACTGAAAAAATAGTAACTCTTTATGTGTTTATTTCTTACACAAAGTAGTAAAGTACAATATGTAATAACAATTTTAAAGGAAAGTTTATACCTATTACTTGCAAATTTATCTCCAATTTTAACTAGAAGTACCAATATCTTCCAATTCTACTTAAATAATAACATAATATTAAATAACACAACATTTTTGGATAACATTAATATCTAATATATTATTAAAAAATATTATTTAATTATTTGATTCTTATTCGGATTATACGGATATATCTAAACAATTTAATTTTGATCCTTAATCCTATCCGTGTATCAATTTAAGTAATCCATAATCCGTTTAAGCAATCCGTAATCCAAATAATCATGTCCATTTAACCTAAATTGGATTGGATCGGATGAATTATTTGGATTCCGGATAAAAGTGATACCCCTGGTATAAAACACTAATTTTAGTAGCTTTACTATTTATCCACCCTGGCATTTTTAAAAAAACTTCCTTTTATACCATAAGCATACACGATAAGACAAATAAGTATTTTTAACCGCAAAGTAACTTTTTACTGTTACACAATTTCATCAAAACATCCAACGTGCCTTAATTGAAGGCGATTCATCACCATCATCATCTCCCCCCTTTCTCATTCTCTCTCTCTCATTCCAAAATTCCTTCACTTTTTTCACACACACGCTTTTAATTACATTTACATACACATATACATACACCAAACAAACAAGATCTGCATATTCAATTACACCACCAGATCTACAATCCATCAATCAATTATTCATCGTTTTTTCGGATTCGATTTCAATCAATCGATCAATTCGTCATCTTGTATGTTAAATAACGAGCAATGTACGGTCGGTTGTTGCGTTAGGGTTAGGGTTGGGTTTTTGGATTGTAAAAAAATTAGGATCGATATGATGTTGATCGGAGAATATGCAGATGCAGAAACGAAACGCTAATTGGAATCAATTGTTAGATCGGAGATTATTGATGGAATCACCGCCACATACGAAGCTGTTTAATAATGATTTGTCGGTTAGTGGTGGTGGTGGTTTGGGATATATCGAACATACTGTAACCAAATATGATACGCTTGCTGGTGTTGCAATTAAGTATGGCGTTGAGGTATTTTTATATTTGATAATTATTTTTTTAATTTAAAAAGGGAAATGAATGTATAAATTCGTTTTGGTTATTTCGTTTTTACGTAATTCGTGATGTGTTTGAATTGTGTTATGCTATTTGTGGAAATCTGGTACGTTACCTTTTTTAGTGATCATGTGATCAGATGTATATTTGTGAGTGTTCATGTATGAAGAATTTGGTTCAAGTAGGATGAAAAACTTAATTTTATAAATTGTATAATTGTGTTTACCTTGAGTGTTATTGGTGAATACATCTGTTTGTGGAGGAATAATGCTTGGTTATTGCTACACGTCTGGTTAGGGACAAGAAGTTTTTTTTATTACATTCTGGTTATTGTTGTCGAAGTTAGTACTGTCAACTAGAATGTGCTACTTCTGGCGAGGAGGCGTTTTTGAACAATTTTGTTGTTGAGGTAATGCAAATTAAATAAATGACTGTTTATCATATCGTGTTAGGTGAATGGTATGCTAGGAATGTTAGACTTATTGAAATTTGGCATTTAGTTTTCTTGGGGGACAATGAAAAATTGTAAAGCTAGCTGTTTGTAGGGATGATATCTGATCTACATTGTTAGTTTATGATTCTGAATTATTTGTGGGCGTTGGGTGGCCAAAGGAGGGACTACTAATTAACAACTTACATTTTTTCTTTTTTTGGTTATGCTTGTTACAAAAAGTGTGGTTAGCTAGTCTTTTTCAATTTGGATTAATGAGTAATGACAAATTTACCATCAATAAAATGAATCATTTGATTTAGTGAAGTTAAAGGGATGTTTATCTAATTCTATAATGACACTAAAAGAATATCAAATGAATGTATTTATTAGATGATACTGAAGTAGAGCCACTTAGTGAGCAAGGGAGAGATATATTTTGGGCTGTTAGTTAAGACCAAAATACTTGAGTGTCTTAATTTTTAAATACGTTATGATGTACATAGTGTTTAAGTACACCATTCCAAATGCTTACATACATCTCTACATTTAGATGTGCCTACACTAATTATTTTTTCTATATTTACCATTTCATCTCATGTCAGGTGGCTGACATCAAGAGGATGAATGGCCTGACAACTGATCTACAAATGTTTTCCCGCAAGACGCTTCACATACCACTACCAGGAAGGCATCCACCCTCTCCCATCATGTCAAATGGACATGATAGTCAAGGGTACTGATATGTCATGTCCTTCCTACATATTTTTTTCATCATCCAACTTCTCAGCCTGATGTGCTCTTCGTTATGTATGAATTTGATGAAATCTTGTCTATTATATATGCATATTTACACATGATCGCTAATATAAATATAGCTGACAGCATGGGTCTTTTCCTTATTACACTGTTTCACCATTTTATCGTAACAATGCATAGTTCTATGCACTTCTTTTGACCATCCTTGTACATTTGCTGCCCCCTTTAGCTCCAAATCGTATGCCAATCTTGTAATGAGCGGACTTCAGTGTATAAATACCTTTGTATTCACATAAAAGGTCTCTTTAATGCTTAAAAGAAATGACAATTTATCAGAGCCAACTTTACTTTTTTAATGAAAAAAGTACTCATAATCATTTTTGGTTCTCATCAAAGTAAAATTCCGATATGAAATCATCTGAAGCTGACCTTGAGTCACATGTTTGTGCTAGTAAATAACATCCTTGATGCCCTTTTCTTTTATGTGTAGTTTATTGGTTGATGTATTGGAACCTAATTATAGTAAATTTGAGCTGTGAACCATATCGAACTATAAGCTTTTAAAATCACCTTTTGCAATGTACGCAGGCTATTCTGAACGTATATCTGATAATAAGGTTTACTTAAGTTTAGCTAATCAAATACTAATATGATTTTGTGGCCGAAGTGATAGGACGGCTCCATCATAGTTTGTTTGAGTTTCATTTTGGTCATTATATTTTAAGTTAGGTCTTGCTTGCTAGAAGTATTTTTCTTCTAATCATATTAATGGATAACAATAATAATTATTATAAATTATAATAGGGTGATGCCATTTTCTTGGTTAGAGAGAACAACAAAATTCATCCAGTGGTATTAATCAATTGATTTAACTTGGTGATCTTTTGCAGGTCAAATAAGTCTGAGATGACACCACCCAACCGTAGACATTCCGATTTATTTGACTCGATAAAATCCCTAAAGTTATCAGCTTCTGCCCCCCGAACTGTTTCACCGTCCATGGATGCTTTAAGAGACTATTATGGTCTTAAATCAACCAATCAGAATGGTATTGATGAAAGATCAAAAACTGATGCCTATAAAAATAGAGGTGCTTTCAGCTTAGAGCACGGATCCAAACCTCCCCAAAGTTCTCACCCGCCACTTGGTCTTCACAGAAAATGCAAAAGCTTAGCTAACGGATTATCAGAAAAAGGTGCCATGGATACTGAGGTGCCAGTTCCAAATGGAAATAAACCTGATTCTGATACATGGTATGACAGATTAATGAGAAGGCGTAGATCAGAAGTCGACCTTCAAAATCACACCCCAGAGATGATGCTTAAACCCGACACTACCAACGCCACCAGTGCATTTTCAGCAGCTGCCGGAAAAGGCTTAGCGCTGAGGCCAAAAGCCGCCAGCCGAACCAACAGTGATGCTGATGGTCTGCAGAACATGCCCCCTTTAAAATTAGGGGATGCAGTAATCACAGATACTTCTGGTGGCGTGAAAAAGTCTTCAAGTTCACCAAGCTTTCAAGAATCGTATAGTAACAGTAACAACAGTAATAATGGCGCATCAACATCATCAATTTGGCCTACTTCCATGTTGAATTTGACCGCCGATCTTCAAGCATTGTCTACAGCGGCCATCACAAGACCAATTTTTGATGGGTTGCCAAAGCCAATGAGTGGTCGGAAGAACAAAGCGGCCATCGATTAGTAAATTATCTTGTTTTGGTTCCGATATACGGTCCTTCGAGGAATTGAATTCGTTGGACAGAGGAAATAGAAAGAAATGGTGATAGAGAAATTATATATAGAAATAAAGCAATCGATTGAAGAAAATTATTAAATTTTTTGGGGCTAAAAATATACATTTAGATAGGAAGTTGTATATTAGATGTTTAGGATTGTGTATTGAGAAATGCAGTGAGAAGAAGTGCTGTTTATATGTTTCTATTTATTTATTAGATTCCTATAATTATTTTGAAACCAAAATGGTAACTACTGAACATAATATTCTTTATAAAATTGTATGATTACGTTCTTCTGTGCAGAGTTTGTCCTCTTATTGTGTTTTTTTCTTGTTTATTGGATGGAGAATGTTACGTAGAAATAAAAATATGGCTATAATCATTTTCCCTTATTATCATATATAAAGATAAAGATAAAGATAAACTATAGTTTCTTTCAATGCTCTAAAATAATATTTTCCTTTTTAAATCCTTAAACATTACTGTATAATTTTTGTTTCAATGCTCTAAAATAATATTTTCCTTTTTAAATCCTTAAACATCACTGTATAATTTTTGCATAATACTTGAGCGCTGTTAGCAAAATTTTATTATTTTATAATCTTCTCAAAAGAAACAAGGTAAATAACATAAATTATAAATAACATAAATCATTTGCTACAAGAACCCCATCCAAAATAGACCTTCCCGCAAAGAAAGCACTCTGGACTTCTCCAATAATCGAGCCAATGACTTTTTTTAACCGCTCAGCTAACACTTTTGCAACAATTTTGTATAAGCAGCCGATCAAACTAATCGGCCTAAAATCAAAGTGGATTTCAAGAAAGTGTATGATTGTATTAGTTGGAAGTATCTATTCTCTGTTATGGAACAAATGGGATTTGGGAATATATGGATTGGTTGGGTAAGGGCTTGTGTTTCATCGACATCAATCTCGGTGTTGGTTAATGGTTCACCAACGGAGGAGTTTTGTTTATAAAGGGGGATAAGACAAGGCGACCCGTTGTCGCCTTTTTTTATTGTTGGTTGCAGAAGGGCTAAATGTGGCGATGGAGGAGGCGTTGGCCATCGATGCTTTTAAAGGTGTAAGGATAAAAGAGAGTAGGGTAATTTTGGTCAAGTTGTAATTTCTCATTTACAATTCGCGGATGACACTATTTTTTTTCGGCGAATGGGAGGAAGATAACATAGCAGCCCTACTGACGCTTCTCAAATGTTTTCAAACGGTGTCAGGGTTAAAGGTTAATCTAAGGAAAAGTAAAATCATGGGAATTGGAGTGAAGCGGGATATGGTTAAGACGTGGGCCGAGTTGATTAGATTTGGTGTTGAGACGGTTCCGTTTAAGTATCTTGGTCTCCCGGTTGGTGGTGCTATGAGTAGGTTGTCATCGTGGTCTCTAGTGTTGGATAAATTTAACTCTAGACTCTCGGATTGGAAAGCTAGAACGATCTCTTTTGGTGGCAGGTTAACTTTGATCAAATCTGTGCTTGGTAGTCTCCCGTTGTATTTCTTCTCCCTTTTTCGTGCCCCGGTATGTGTTCTTAACTCTCTTGAATGTATTCATAGAAATTTCTTTTGTGGATGGAAAGGGGAGGGAAACCATAATGCTTCTTGAATGAAATGGAATTGTGCTATTTCTTGTTTGGGGGGGGGGGGGGGGGGGGGAGGTTCTTAATATTGGGAGTTTAAAAGCGGCTAATTGGGCTCTTCTTGAAAAATAGTGGTGGTGGTTTAAAACGGAGGGAAATGCGCTTTGGGTTAGGGTTATTTTTTCTATGTATGGGAGGAATGGGGGATTGGGTGGTCAAGAGAGAGGGTTATATCTTAGGTGGGAAAGGTTTGGGGTAATATTTTAAAAGTGGGTGAACATATTGATGGGATTGGTATAAACTTTTCTAATTCGTTTGGGAGGGAGGTCGTTAATGGCATGGATACTAGTTTTTGGAAAGATAAATGGATAGGTGGGGAAGTGTTTTGTGAAAAATTGGTGAGATTGTTTAGCTTGGAGAAAAATGAAAATGTGAAAGTGGGGGAAAGAGGTGAATGGATGGGCGAGAATTGAAGATGGAAATGGGAGTGGGTTAGGGAGTCCTAAGGAAGGGCGGTTGGGGATTTGGAAGTGCTTGAGAAAATTATAGTAGGGTGTAAGTTAAAATGTGAGGGTGTGGATAAATGGAGATGGTTGTTAAGAGGAGATGGGCTTTGGGTTAGGGTTATTTTTTCTATGTATGGGAGGAATGGGGGATTGGGTGGTCAAGAGAGAGGGTTATATCTTAGGTGGGAAAGGTTTGGGGTAATATTTTAAAAGTGGGTGAACATATTGATGGGATTTATAACACCCTCAAATTTCGGGTTGCGGAAGCGGTCGGGTCGGGTGTTACCAAATCAAATATCACAGCATAAGATACATAATAAACGACTCTAAATGAGACGTTTGAAAATAGTTATTACATTTCCCAAAATAAAATGTATACAAGTTGTGAGTTCGCAAAATAATTTCAATACATAGTTTGTAATACAAAAGCTATGCAGAGAAATCTCGTTGTTTGAAAATATACGACTCGAGCTAGCATAATCTTGTAGCAATCCTAATCCTGCTGGGCACCTGAGAACACATGCTAAAACGAGTCAGCTATAAAGCTGGTGAGTTCATAGGATTGTTAGTTGAAAACATAAAGTATAAAACCTTGTATGTTTTGAAAAGTTGTTCAAAATCAACGATTTTGATATGTATTAAATTGAAGTTGTAACACTAATGTGTAAACGTCTAACGAGGTATCTAATACCTAAGTAATAGTGATCTGTACCTAAGTACACAAAGGTCGAGGCATTCCGTGCCTGAATACCTTTCAGGTATTAAATAAATCTATCAATGTGAGGCAAAACATGCCTAAGTATAACCCGTGAAATTGTATGGCCGCGTCATATGCCAACAAGGAATTGTAGTTCTGTAGAACTATGATTGAATATCTAGCGTATTGCATCCAGCAACAGTTAATTGTAGACCCGCGGATCTATGATTGAAAATGTTTAGTGTGTCCGTTTGACCAGTTAGTGTAAACTAACCCGGACGTATTGAGCTAACGGCCTCGAGTGATAACCTCACCGACCCGTTAACTTATTGTGAATCCCGAGTATAACTCGCTGATCCATTGATTGATCGTGTGTGGATCACGAGCATAAGCCCGCCCATCCATCGAATGTATCGCTTTACCGCGATATCGTACTTGTGCCCACTGCAATACCGTGGCATCGTTTTGTGCCCACTTTACCGTGGCATCGTTTTGTGCCTAAACAGGCATCGTCCGCATTGCTCGATGTAACATCCTCGAATTGGACCTAGTTGTATATATATTATTTCTTGATTTAAATAAGTATTTAAATGTGTTTGGAAATAATATTGTTTGAAATAGTGAAATAATTGGAATAGGAGCCGAATATTCCAATGTGATAAGTGAAATATTAATTGATGTAAATTAATATAGTTGACGGTGCAATAAAATGTTTGGACTCGCAAATGGTTTTCGGGTTCCAGACAATAGATTGAGATGGGGTATTAAATTATACCCGTATATTGAAGGCGGTTCGTGAGGCCGACTTATATATATCCTTTCCTATTTAGGAAAGTTATTCATTTTTATTCCAAAACACACAGAAACTCTCTGAAAACCTCCAAATCAATCCAGAAATCAAATCAGGAAGTTGTGATTCTCGTGAAACTTCCTAATCATCAGATTATCATCATTGTGTTCTTCAATCAGTAAGTGTTCTTGTGTATTTAAGAACTTGATTTTGATTTAAATTGGGTAAATTGATGATTTGAGAGATTTGAATGTTAGAAACATGTTATAAGTGTTACATATTGATTATGTGATGTTATTTGAGGTTTATAACTGTTTGAAAATGAGTTTGGAGGGTTTTGGGTTAAAAACCCGTAGATTTAAGTTTGGTCAGTCGCAGGATTTTGGGGACGAAGGAACTGCCCGGCGGGCATCTTCCTTGCCCGGCGGCTAGTGGTGATTGATAGGAAGCCGGCGGCTTCTAAAGCCTAGCCGGCGGCTTGTGTTGCGTTGTAGGACCCGGCGGGTATAAACCCGACCCGGCGGCCTCTGTAGGCTTTAAAACGTGTTTTGTTTCTGTTACCACATTGGGTAATTTGCCCGGCGGTTGGATAGGTGAAGCCGGCGGGCAGAGTAGTGAGGCCGGCGGGCAGTGTAATGAAGCCGGCGGCTTCATAGGTAAAGTCGGCGGCTTGATAGGCTGATATCACATTTTGTTTGATTGTTAATCGTAATGTGATTGATATCTATTGTAGGTTAATATATGATAATGATTATATTGTAAATCATTGGTACAGGATTAGGAACTAGTAATATTGATATGTATCATGTTAAGTTCCTAATATTATTAATTGATATAAGTTATGTATTGATACGGATTACTAACTTATATTTGAATTATTGATTCTCAGATGTGGAGAAGGCTCAGTGATATTAGACTACTGAGTGGAGGCCTGAGGTAGTCGGTGAGTGGATCTGTAACCTCAGTGTGATTTAGTTGTAATGATTTGATTTACAACAAGTAATTTATAGTATTACTTTGATAGGATGCATATGTTGAGATAACTTGCCATGTTAGTTAGGTGGTTTGCTTACTTGGCTGTTTGAGCTAGCATGTAAGATTCTGAGGTCAACTTGACTTGACAGTTGGACTTGGTTGTTATTGTAGACGACAGGAGATCTTGAAACTTGTAATGTGGGTTCAGAGATCTAGGTCGTGTGTGATTAACAACTGGTTACCGGTAATTCTGTATAGGCCAATACAGATGATTGATAAGGGTTCCCTGAGTACCAAACCGGTATTAGGGTATCTCAGGAGCCACCGGTCCTCATGACGATTGATAATGTTTGATGTGAGTAGCTTGACATTGATTGGATGTCGAGTGATTGATTGATTTTCTGTTTATTGTTATTTGATGTAAACAGATTGTTATGCTAGGTTGTACTGTTGCTTATAGTTTCATTCACTTAGCTTTATGCTAACCCCACCACAGTTCTTCCTGCAGGTTAAATAGATGGGACATATTGGGCAGGAGGTTGTTGGACTGGATGGAATGTTTGACAGGCTGTAACTCTGATGTTATTTTGATAATTATAGAAATGTTTTAATAACACCCAGTTGTTGAAATGTCATGTAATAAGTTTGAAAAAGTTTATTGACATTTTAAATACATTGATAGTATGTTTTGAAATATACGCTTCCGAGTCGTAATTATTATTATATTATTGTTTATAATTAAACGAGGGGTGTTATAAGTTGGTATCAGAGCAATAGTTTGGGTGAATTGAACTTGATAGAATGTTCAATCCTAAACTTTGATTGAGTTGTGTCAGACATTCCAGTGGGTGTGGGTTTAGTTGATTAGTGAATGTGTGAGAAAGTGATTAGTTGAATATGTACTAACCCTTAACAAGTTGTGAAGTTGTTGTTTGATTTCAGAGACGGAGGAACATGAGTATCTGATTGATATATTTCATGTTTCCTCAATACTCGTTGGCTTAAGATTGTCAGGTAATCTTCGATAAGCCTATGTTAATTTAAATTAACTTGAATTGTTTACTTTGTTATGTTAAGTAAGCATTGTTGTGAAGTTAATTGAGTCAGACTGATATGATTCCCTAGTTTTGAGTCAACTAGTGATTGCTATAGGTTGACATGAGGATAGAGGTATTGAATGAGATGTTAATTGTTGTTCATTGTTGTGGTTATTTCTGATTGAATTGTAAATGCAGAAATATGTTTAAGTAGACAGAGAGTTGATTAAGGTTTTAGCAAGATTGATGTTAGAACCTAAGGAGTGTCTTTATTGGTGAGACGAGATAATTGATAGTATTATGTTAATGGATGAATCACAAGGTGTGATCTAAATCCTTGCTAAGGAAGGTTGTGTCATTGAATTGATAATGACTGCTATATGAGAAAATATGTGTTTATGTGACTATATGATATGTGTTGACTATAGTTAAACACTTGATATAAACCATGACTGATAGGTTTAAGAGAAATGTAGAGTGTAATAATGTGAAATTGATTGGGAAGTGATAGATCTTTCTGGTCAATTGTGAAATTAATAAATGAAATGTTTGATAGTAACATGATTAAGTAGACTTGTTGTGACAGTGATGCTTGATAGTATAGCATATGTCAAAGTGATGATAATTAATTAAGATGTGTCCTGAATTTTGAAGTAAATAAGGACATTGATTAGTGTTAAGTATTGAAACTATGATGCTGAGTTATCATGTGTTTGAGGTTTCAGATAAGTGATATACTGAGTAATTCAGTTGTTGAAAATTAGAACATTGTGTGTATGTGAGATGACTTGCGTATGTAAGTAGTAAACTGATTTGAGTGTGTATCAGTTGATAGAAACTATTAAATAGATTATGATTGATTTGAAATCATGAAATATTTAATATCTATGAGATAAGAGTAGATCACATTGATAATTATAATGTAGAGTGGCCTGAGAATGGATTGTGAACAACATAATCTTGCAACGCCTGATCACCGTTGTTATAGTATGTTGTGCCACATGAAATTGTTGAGGCTACTTGGTATAAAAGAAATGTAATGTGATTTTGGAAATAGAGCATGATAGTATGCTAAGTTGTTTAATAGTTGTTTTGATAAGAAAACAATTGGTTGATAGAACTGTAACATTTAGAATGTAAATGTGAGAGTGTAAATAATGTTTGTCATTGATAGTTGTTTTGTTGATAAACATAAATGAAAATTTGGATTCTGTTAAATAGGTAATTGTGATTGATAATGATAGATTACCTGTAGGTGGATTCGCATAGTGTTTATATGAATCACTATGTTGTATTTGGCTTGTATGAAGCCAAAGTTGAGATAGGTTGATATTGTCTTGCTTGAGGAATTACTAGTATTATTGAATGTAATAATTTGAAGTCTATGTTTGAAAGTAAACATATAATATGAAATGGCTTGTATTGAGCCAAGATTGATGTAGGTTGATTTTGTCCTTGTGAAGGATTGATAAGAACATATAAGATGAAATGGTTTGTTGAAACACCCCGAAATTTAGAACTTTTTTTTTTTTTTTTTACACTCTCTTTAATGTCCCATAACTAACCCATTTGTATAATTTAACTTTAATAACTTCCCCTAGTTGAAACAAGCTTTTTAAGACACAAACTTTCATTTTTCACTGACAAACGCGATCCGGGAAAGTGGTCGGGATCGCGTTCATGTGTTGAAAACATTCTGTGACGATTTTTGCCTTGCGAACGCGATCCGGCTCAAGTGGTCAGGATCGCGTTCCTTAGTGTATTTCAGAATTCAGCCAAATTCAACTTTTTAAACCAACTTCAAACGTGCATAACTTTTTACTCGTTATGAGTTAGGACTTGAAATTTTGCACACACATTCACTATGACCATATAAACATTACCTCAATTCTACTTTTTCAATTTTTATATTTTAACAAGATTTGACCCGTAAATGAGTTTTCGGCTATTTTAAACCAAAAATGCTAACATGTCAAATTCTAAAATACATCAAATCTGACCTCCATCTTTTGACTACATATTTCAACTTAACTTTAGAACTTGTGAGAACCAAAACAATTGACTTTCAACAACCTTGACCCATTTTGACACATAAGCACTTGATGACCCATTTGGGCACCAAATTGACCCATTTCTATCTTTGACTAACCAATAGCATACATTCTTACTCAGTTGACTTTACAAAGTCAAAACAACCACTTTTCATTCATATATATACATAAGCTCTAACATTTCAAGTCTCACTAATCTAACTTTAACCAAAACATTAGCTTCATCAAAACCATATATCTTTCACAAGTGAGACTTACTAACTTTTATAAACATTGATTAAAATCTTAAACTTTACAAACGGGGGTGTTATTGTATCGTAAGCATGATCAAAAGGGATAAAACTCATTACCAACCAAGCAATGAGCTCCACCACTAGCTTTCCATAACCTTCTTTCCCGATTCCTCCTTTACCTTACTGGAACTTCCTGAAACATGTTAAACATAACACATAAGCATAAATGCTTAGTAAGTAAATGGACTCTAACAATTAAAATCTGCAACACGTTAAGGATCCATAACATCTAACATGCCAAATTCCGAAGAATTGACATCAAACTAAGCTAATGACAAAGTCATTACTTAGATACCACCAAGCGAATGATAAATCATTCCTTGGTTCCACATGTCCATATACTTACCTTTTCACTTGCACAAACAATAACTTGAACTCTTTCACACTTGATCACCTATTCACATAATCACATAAACACTTATCAATTACACATTTAACTAACTCTTTCTTACTTCTTACATGGGAATTAGATGTTAAATCCCATAACACCTAATAATCTAACATAAGTTCCATACACATGACTACATAATCACATGTATTTGGGTGAGTGAAACTAATTCTTATCATTAATACTTCTATACATCATAAACATCACTAATTAGTGATCAAACATACTCATGATAATTCAATTACCCACTAAACACATGATTATAAGGTTATCAACATAACTAATACAATTAAATCATTCTTTCTAACTTATAAACATGTATGGAACTTAGTTACAACCAATTACCCATCAATTTCACTAACTTAGGGTTTTATGTTCTTAAACCCTAACTCAATTAAACAAAGAGGGAGTTGATTCTTACCTTACAAAAGCTGAATTGAAGCTTAGAAACTTCAATTAATCAAAACCCTAGCTTGATTCACCTCTTCTTCTTGCTTCTCTCTCTAAAATCGCCTCTCTCTCTCTCTAGAATGTTATGTACGTATTTCTTAGTTTCTGGAAATGGAAAGGGATAAAAGTTGCAGGATTTTATCTACATAATTTCATAATAACCCCCCCCATCTTTGCTAATATGACAGTTTCTACCTTCTAACTCAAGTTTCTTCACATAGTTAGTCTACTAACTAATTTCTAACACATAACAATTATTTCACATAACATAATATTATATACATATAATTTAAATAAATAAACGCATATAATATAATTTAAACTTACAAAATTTGGGGCGTTACAACTCTCCCCCACTTATTCAGGATTGTGTCCTCACAATCCATTCCTGATACAAAGCCGGATAATATTTAACAATTTCATGCTCCGGCTCCCACGTGAACTCTGACCCTTTTTTATGCTTCCATTGAACTTTAAACAACTTAATTTCTTTATTCCTCAATCTCTTAACTTTCTCTTCTAGAATCATAACCGGTTGTTCTACATAGTTCAATTGGTCATTGATCTCTATCTCTTCTAAAGGTACATACGACGCCTCATCCACCAAACACTTCCTTAAGTATGACACGTGGAAAGTGCTGTGGATTCCTGCTAGCTCTTCCGGTAGCTCAAGTCTATAAGCTACATTTCCTACTCTTTCTAGAATTTTGAATGGACCGATAAACCGAGGACTTAGTTTTCCTCGTTTTCTGAAACGTATGATGCCTTTCCATGGAGATACTTTTAACATCACTCTATCTCCAACTTGAAATTCAATTGGGCGTCTCCTAACATCGGCATAAGACTTTTGACGGTCTTGTGCCATTTTCAACCTTTCTCTGACTTGATCAATCTTTTCAGCTGTTCTCTGCACAATATCAGTATTACCCAATTCTCGCTGACCAATTTCACCCCAACAAATTGGAGTTCGACATTTCCTTCCATAAAGCATTTCATAGGGTGGCATACCTATACTCGCGTGATAACTATTATTATATGAAAACTCTGCCAAAGGTAAATGTTCATCCCAATTACCACCGAAATCAATAGCACAAGCTCTTAACATGTCTTCTAACGTTTGAATAGTTCTTTCACTCTGACCATCAGTCTGCGGATGAAAAGCTGTGCTTAAATTAACACGAGTACCCAAATCTTCTTGAAACTTGTTCCAGAACCTGGAAGTAAACCTGCTATCCCGGTCAGAAACAATAGAAAGAGGTACTCCATGACGTGCCACCACTTCTTGAACATATAAATCTGCAAGAGCTTCTGAAGTATACGTCTCTTTAATTGGTAGAAATATAGCACTTTTCGTCAACCGATCCACAATCACCCAAATTGTATCATGCTGGCGTCGGGTCTTTGGCAATTTGGTGATTAGATCCATAGTAACATGTTCCCACTTCCAGACAGGAATATCCAAGGGTTGCATCATTCCCATTGGCTTTTGATGTTCTGCTTTCACCTGTAAACAAGTTAGACATTGTTCGACATATTTAACAATCTCTCTTTTCATGCCTGGCCACCAATAATCTGCTTTTAAATCGTGATACATTTTAGTGGCACCAGGATGAATAGAATATCTGGATCTATGCGCCTCATCAAGCAATAATTTCTTTAACTCTGCTGATCTTGGAATCCAGATTCTGCCATATCGAGTCTTTAATCCTCGGGAATCTTCAACAATATTCTGAATCTGGCCTTTAATACGTTCTACTTTCCAATCACCTTTCTGCCAAGCTTTCTGTTGCACCTCTTTAATCTGATCGAACAAATTTGGAGAGACTGTAATTCGAAGAGATCTAACAATCAAGGCATGATGCATTGCCTTTCTACTGAGAGCATCTGCAACTACATTCGCTTTTCCAGGATGATAAAGGATTTCACAATCATAATCCTTCACCAAATCTAACCAACGTCTTTGTCTCATATTAAGATCTCTCTGATCAAAGAAATACTTAAGACTTTTATGATCAGTATAAATAGTGCACTTTACTCCATACAAATAATGCCTCCATATCTTAAGGGCAAAGACAACTGCTGCAAGTTCTAAATCATGTGCTGGATACCCTTTCTCATGTTCTTTCAACTGTCTCGAGGCATAGGCTATCACTCTTCCACGTTGCATCAGTACACAACCCAACCCATTATAAGAAGCATCACAATATACAACCATATCTTCAGTACCATCGGGAAGTACTAAGATAGGTGCCTGACTTAACTTTAATTTAAGGGTTCTGAAAGCCTGTTCATGCTCATCTTTCCATTCATACTTAATATTCTTACGAGTAAGCTTTGTGAGTGGAGTAGCAATTTTGGAGAAATCCTGGATAAACCGTCTATAATACCCGGCTAAACCCAGAAAACTCCTTACCTCAGTCGGATTGGTTGGGGGTTCCCATTTCATCACCGCCTCGACCTTGGTAGGATCAACCTTAATTCCTTGACTATTTACAACATGACCCAGAAAATGAACTTCACGAAGCCAAAATTCACATTTCGAGAACTTGGCATAAAGCTTTTCATTACGTAACATTTGCAAAACTTGCCTTAAATGAAGTTCATGTTCACCAGCAGATTTAGAATAAACAAGAATATCATCAATAAACACAATTACAGATCTATCGAGCATTGGACGACACACCCGATTCATAAGATCCATAAAAGCGGCTGGTGCATTAGTTAGACCAAATGGCATAACCACAAACTCATAATGACCGTATCTAGTTCTAAAAGCTGTTTTAGACACATCCTCTTCTCGAACCTTGAGTTGGTGATAACCAGAACGTAAGTCAATCTTAGAAAAATAGCTGGCACCTTGCAATTGGTCAAACAGATCATCAATCCTAGGTAAAGGATACCTATTCTTGATGGTGACCTTATTCAATTCCCGATAATCTATACACATGCGCATTGTTCCATCCTTTTTCTTAACAAACAAAATTGGAGCACCCCATGGTGAACTACTTGGACGAATAAACCCCTTATCTAACAATTCTTGTAACTGTTTCATCAATTCTTGCATTTCTGAAGGGGCAAGTCTATACGGAGTTTTAGCAATAGGAGTAGCTCCAGGGATAAGATCTATACGAAATTCGACTTGCCTATCGGGTGGAATACCCGGTAGCTCGTCAGGAAAAATATCGGGAAACTCCTTTACAACAGGAATCTCCTCGAGTTTTGGAACACTTTTCTGAAGATCTATCACGTGGGCCAAAAAGGCTTGACAACCACGTGACAAATGACGTTTGGCACGAGCGAAGGTACATAGGGATAAGGAAGGCTTTTTCTTTTCCCCATAAATATCAATCACTCCCCCACTTGGAGTATTGATACGAATAATCTTTTTCTCACACTGAATTATAGCATTATACCTACCTAGCCAATCCATACCCACTACTACATCAAACTCACCCATTGGCATTGGAATGAGATTAATAATAAAAGATTCATTACTAATCTGCAATTGACACCCACGGAATACATTAGCAACATAAACTATTCTATCATCTGCAACCTCAACATCCAGTGGAGTGTCTAACTCACTAAGGGGAACAGAGAATTTCTGACTAAATTTTTCTGACACGAAGGATCGCGAAGCTCCCGAATCAAATAATACGTGTGCAGGCATGAAATTTACAAGAAAGGTACCTGTCAGGACATCGGGGGCTCGCTGAGCTTCCTCAGCAGTGATTTGGAAGGAACGGCCCTTAGACTTTGGAACTTCTACAGCTTTCTTTTCTGAAGTTCTTCGAGGTGCTGAAGAAGTAGGCCGGTTCCCAAGTTTCGGACATTCTGATTTTATGTGCCCCGGTTCATAACAATTATAACATACACGGATTGGGTTTGGACAATCTCGGCCAAAATGACCTTCTTGCCCACATTGATAACAAGCGTTAGTGCCAAACTTGCATTCTCCAAAGTGTTTTCGATGACACTTCTTACATTCAGCTGGCACCGGTCTATCATCCTTCTTTGTACTCCCACTCGGTCTAAACTTCTTTGATGAACCGGAACTTTGCTCACTTTTTCTTTTAGCAGCTGCCACTTGTTCGTCTTTCTTTAATTCCAATTCCTGGAATCGCGCCTCGTCTATCATCTCTTCAAGTGTCTGACATCTCTTTGGAAGTACATACTTTCTGATTTCCTTTCTCAAGACCTTATGAAAATGATTCATAAGCATCCTTGGGTTATCCATGTACTCTGGACAAAAACGAGCTCTATCCAGAAAATTTCCCACCAACTCATTCACTGATTCGTTTGTCTGCTCCATAGCTAAAAACTCTTGACGAATTCTATTCAAATCTGCATCTTGAGAATACGTGCTTTCAAACATCACTTTAAACTCTTCCCACGTCAATTTGCTAATAACTTCATCACCCTTAGTTCTACACTTTACATTCCACCACCACTTAGCACGATTCTTTAAAAGGTTAGCTGCATACCTTACTTTAAATTTGTTGGGACAATCCACAGTAGCGAATGCCCCTTCTACCTCTGAAATCCAACGATAACATTTAATTGGATCCAGATCACCATCATACTCTGGTGGGTTACAAGCTGAGAAATCTTTATAACTGATCTTTTTCTGCTCATCCTGAATATTAACTTGTGGGATTTCCCCTGGTCTAGGTATAACTACTTCTCCTCTCCCTTTCTGCATTTCTTCACTTACAATCTTTCTTACCGTATCTGTAATCGTAGTCACCAAGAAAGGAAGAGATGCTTCTTGAGCTTGACTAATCTCTTTAGACACAAGGGATTTTATACCTTCCCAAGACAATTCGGTGTCAGGAATAGGAGACCTTGGTCTTTCATTTCTGCCTCCTGCTTCATCATCTTGGGCTCTATTACCCGGGTTAAATCCAAGAGTAAGATCTATTTCTCGCTCATCCATCTTTACTGAAAGTAAACATGGTAAAATTTAACTCAATTTACTTAACATTTACAAGTCTACTTTATCTATACTTCTAACATATGACACTAACAATAGCTAATAACTTATCCTCTAATGTTTCGTGATTTCCATGGATACCCATATGGTAATATGATAATCATTGCGTTGGCCAGGCGCACTAATTACCGTATTAGAATATAACATATCCAAAGTCCACACGACACACTTTGATTCAAAATCATTAGCACACATAATCTCGTACACATAACAACTCTAAATCATGCTCAATACAACAATTAAAATGGTCTAAGATCAAGTACCCACTAATGGTGGATACCCGAATCCCTTAAACCGTGCTCTGATACCAACTTGAAACACCCCGAAATTTAGAACTTTTTTTTTTTTTTTTACACTCTCTTTAATGTCCCATAACTAACCCATTTGTATAATTTAACTTTAATAACTTCCCCTAGTTGAAACAAGCTTTTTAAGACACAAACTTTCATTTTTCACTGACAAACGCGATCCGGGAAAGTGGTCGGGATCGCGTTCATGTGTTGAAAACATTCTGTGACGATTTTTGCCTTGCGAACGCGATCCGGCTCAAGTGGTCAGGATCGCGTTCCTTAGTGTATTTCAGAATTCAGCCAAATTCAACTTTTTAAACCAACTTCAAACGTGCATAACTTTTTACTCGTTATGAGTTAGGACTTGAAATTTTGCACACACATTCACTATGACCATATAAACATTACCTCAATTCTACTTTTTCAATTTTTATATTTTAACAAGATTTGACCCGTAAATGAGTTTTCGGCTATTTTAAACCAAAAATGCTAACATGTCAAATTCTAAAATACATCAAATCTGACCTCCATCTTTTGACTACATATTTCAACTTAACTTTAGAACTTGTGAGAACCAAAACAATTGACTTTCAACAACCTTGACCCATTTTGACACATAAGCACTTGATGACCCATTTGGGCACCAAATTGACCCATTTCTATCTTTGACTAACCAATAGCATACATTCTTACTCAGTTGACTTTACAAAGTCAAAACAACCACTTTTCATTCATATATATACATAAGCTCTAACATTTCAAGTCTCACTAATCTAACTTTAACCAAAACATTAGCTTCATCAAAACCATATATCTTTCACAAGTGAGACTTACTAACTTTTATAAACATTGATTAAAATCTTAAACTTTACAAACGGGGGTGTTATTGTATCGTAAGCATGATCAAAAGGGATAAAACTCATTACCAACCAAGCAATGAGCTCCACCACTAGCTTTCCATAACCTTCTTTCCCGATTCCTCCTTTACCTTACTGGAACTTCCTGAAACATGTTAAACATAACACATAAGCATAAATGCTTAGTAAGTAAATGGACTCTAACAATTAAAATCTGCAACACGTTAAGGATCCATAACATCTAACATGCCAAATTCCGAAGAATTGACATCAAACTAAGCTAATGACAAAGTCATTACTTAGATACCACCAAGCGAATGATAAATCATTCCTTGGTTCCACATGTCCATATACTTACCTTTTCACTTGCACAAACAATAACTTGAACTCTTTCACACTTGATCACCTATTCACATAATCACATAAACACTTATCAATTACACATTTAACTAACTCTTTCTTACTTCTTACATGGGAATTAGATGTTAAATCCCATAACACCTAATAATCTAACATAAGTTCCATACACATGACTACATAATCACATGTATTTGGGTGAGTGAAACTAATTCTTATCATTAATACTTCTATACATCATAAACATCACTAATTAGTGATCAAACATACTCATGATAATTCAATTACCCACTAAACACATGATTATAAGGTTATCAACATAACTAATACAATTAAATCATTCTTTCTAACTTATAAACATGTATGGAACTTAGTTACAACCAATTACCCATCAATTTCACTAACTTAGGGTTTTATGTTCTTAAACCCTAACTCAATTAAACAAAGAGGGAGTTGATTCTTACCTTACAAAAGCTGAATTGAAGCTTAGAAACTTCAATTAATCAAAACCCTAGCTTGATTCACCTCTTCTTCTTGCTTCTCTCTCTAAAATCGCCTCTCTCTCTCTCTAGAATGTTATGTACGTATTTCTTAGTTTCTGGAAATGGAAAGGGATAAAAGTTGCAGGATTTTATCTACATAATTTCATAATAACCCCCCCCATCTTTGCTAATATGACAGTTTCTACCTTCTAACTCAAGTTTCTTCACATAGTTAGTCTACTAACTAATTTCTAACACATAACAATTATTTCACATAACATAATATTATATACATATAATTTAAATAAATAAACGCATATAATATAATTTAAACTTACAAAATTTGGGGCGTTACATTTGTTGTGAGTTAACTTGATGGTATGTTAACTTTGAAAGTCAAACCATGAATAGAAAATTGTGTATAAAAATTAATTGCTTGTGATTGGTTTGAGTTTGGGTCAAACTTGAGGAGAGCAATTTGAAAATTTTATAGATTGGTTGATTGAAACCAGAGTTGACATATAGTCAACTGTTTGTGTTGAAAAAGTCTAATATTGACTGTAATATTATAATTGTGTGGGGAATGTGGTTAAATTCCCAAATTTTCTAAGTTTGTGAAACTTGACTAATTACTTAAAGCTAGTGTTAAGTAATTGAAATAGTGTTAAGTATAATTGAGTATTCAGTTAAGCAATGATTGATATTTGAACTGAATAGGTGTTGAAGAATTATACAGATATGAAGTCATTGTTTGATATGACAGTTATAATTTGCTAAGATATGTTAGAATAATTAAATCACATTGATTAGAATTGTGATAGGAAAGTCTTACCAGTGTATGAGGCTTGTGATGATAGCTTTGATTGGGTAAGACTGTGAGATGATGAATAATTGAAGGTTATTATTATTAGTTGTATAGGTTGATTGGTACCTCATGGTGAGTTACTTAAATATTGAAAGAATTGAATGGATTCTTTAGTTATTTGTTGATTGTATACAAATGAGGTAAGTGATAAAGTGGTAAATTGGGATTAGATCCAAATAAGGAGAAAAGATATGAAAGTATATCTGTAAATAGGCAGTATTAAAGATCTAGTTGATTTTTGTTGATAATTGAGGAAATATAAATTGAATAGTTGTTCATATTTTAAGAAATCAGGTATGAAATTAAGTGTAATGATCATTATTTTGATAGTTTAAGAATAATGATTGCTTGACATTTGGGGCTGAAAACCTGATGTGTATAATTGTAAAGTGTTGGAGAGTAAGAGAAACCTTGAGATTGATAGGTGATGATTGTATTCACCAAACTTTTCTTGAAAGTTTAGAATGAAACGTTGAAGTTATATACTAGTTGATAAGTATATAAGTGAAACATAGAGTTATTGATTGTTCCATGTCCTGTGGTATGGATATGTGATGAATAGTAGTATTGAAAAGGCTTGATAAAGACTTTAACAGTCTGAATGGCCTAGTATATAGAATGAAATGGAATGGTTGTGTATGTGTCCATTTTAGAGAATATCTGAAATTGTGTAAATATATATGTGTAGTATACATGATAATAAATGGCATGATAAGTTTTAATAGATTGAATTAAAATGTGCCATAGGATATGTGGAGGTTAGTTAATTGTGATTAACTTGATGTAGATTTTGTTGAAATGTGTTGTAAAGTAGCACATTGTGATATTGTGATACTTGAATTGTGGTATCATAATGTTGATTAAGATTGACTTAGTTGCTAGATTGATGGAATCTAGTGTTGAATGATTAAGTGATTCAAGTTGTATAATTGCTAATGGTTTGTGATTAGTAGCTTAAGAGCTTAAGGTTGAGTTGAAATAACTGGTTGCTAAGAATAGATTTTGATGTCTTACCAGTTTAAGTAGTATATAAATTCTAACTTGATGGTTAGTTAGAGTTTGAAGACAAATATTAAGTACTGATAGGTGTACTGGAATGTATAATCACTAATGTTGTGATTATTGTTGAGCAATAGTTGTTGTCGACTTAGATGTTGTTGACAATTGATAGGTAGTAATGAAAGGAGTTACAAATGGAAATAAGTCAATGTACAGGTTGGTTGATTGTAGGTAAGATTGATTGTGGTACTTTTGTTGATTGAGCAAAGTACTTGTTGATTGTGGTTTTACCTACTGAGTTGACCTCTGCAGTACTTATTAAGGTGATAGGAATCTGGATTACTTTTAAGTAAAAGGTTTCATATGATTGAAATGATATGTGAATATGATAGAGTATTCAAAAGAAAGTAGGTATGAAACTTTTGGATGAAAAGTTGACCTAGATTTGGATTTCAGATCTTTGATGGTAGAGATTTAAGATTGTAATCTGTATATTAGATTGATTGTTGGTCGTGAGTTGAATTATATTTCAATGTTGCTAGGTACATTGGGGTTTAATAAACACTGTTGTTGTGATATTGTTGCTGCTGTTTTATTGTTAACAGTGATGAACAGTGAGAATAGGTTAAAGATTTTAGCATGTTGCTAATTTCTGGTTGTGTAGACCTAGTAAGTGATGTTAGGTTTCACTTATTGTTATTGGTTAAAGTGATTGGGTGCTTTAAACTTTTATCTGATTGGTGATAAAGAAATTAGATAGATGATTGGTTCCTATGAGATGTTGGATGGATGCACTGTATGTGTGCATAGGAAAAGATAGAAGCATGTACATTTGGATATGTGCATGTGGAAAGAATTCAAACAGTCTAAGTATAGTTGTAAGTTGCTATTGAGGACAAATGTATGCTAAGCGGTATGTGATTATATCACATTAGTTAGATTGATTGAGGTTAGATTTCGGGGACGAAATCTCTTTAAGGGGGGGAGAGTTGTAACATCCTCGAATTGGACCTAGTTGTATATATATTATTTCTTGATTTAAATAAGTATTTAAATGTGTTTGGAAATAATATTGTTTGAAATAGTGAAATAATTGGAATAGGAGCCGAATATTCCAATGTGATAAGTGAAATATTAATTGATGTAAATTAATATAGTTGACGGTGCAATAAAATGTTTGGACTCGCAAATGGTTTTCGGGTTCCAGACAATAGATTGAGATGTGGTATTAAATTATACCCGTATATTGAAGGCGGTTCGTGAGGCCGACTTATATATATCCTTTCCTATTTAGGAAAGTTATTCATTTTTATTCCAAAACACACAGAAACTCTCTGAAAACCTCCAAATCAATCCAGAAATCAAATCAGGAAGTCGTGATTCTCGTGAAACTTCCTAATCATCAGATTATCATCATTGTGTTCTTCAATCAGTAAGTGTTCTTGTGTATTTAAGAACTTGATTTTGATTTAAATTGGGTAAATTGATGATTTGAGAGATTTGAATGTTAGAAACATGTTATAAGTGTTACATATTGATTATGTGATGTTATTTGAGGTTTATAACTGTTTGAAAATGAGTTTGGAGGGTTTTGGGTTAAAAACCCGTAGATTTAAGTTTGGTCAGTCGCAGGATTTTGGGGACGAAGGAACTGCCCGGCGGGCATCTTCCTTGCCCGGCGGCTAGTGGTGATTGATAGGAAGCCGGCGGCTTCTAAAGCCTAGCCGGCGGCTTGTGTTGCGTTGTAGGACCCGGCGGGTATAAACCCGACCCGGCGGCCTCTGTAGGCTTTAAAACGTGTTTTGTTTCTGTTACCACATTGGGTAATTTGCCCGGCGGTTGGATAGGTGAAGCCGGTGGGCAGAGTAGTGAGGCCGGCGGGCAGTGTAATGAAGCCGACGGCTTCATAGGTAAAGCCGGCGGCTTGATAGGCTGATATCACATTTTGTTTGATTGTTAATCGTAATGTGATTGATATCTATTGTAGGTTAATATATGATAATGATTATATTGTAAATCATTGGTACAGGATTAGGAACTAGTAATATTGATATGTATCATGTTAAGTTCCTAATATTATTAATTGATATAAGTTATGTATTGATACGGATTACTAACTTATATTTGAATTATTGATTCTCAGATGTGGAGAAGGCTCAGTGATATTAGACTACTGAGTGGAGGCCTGAGGTAGTCGGTGAGTGGATCTGTAACCTCAGTGTGATTTAGTTGTAATGATTTGATTTACAACAAGTAATTTATAGTATTACTTTGATAGGATGCATATGTTGAGATAACTTGCCATGTTAGTTAGGTGGTTTGCTTACTTGGCTGTTTGAGCTAGCATGTAAGATTCTGAGGTCAACTTGACTTGACAGTTGGACTTGGTTGTTATTGTAGACGACAGGAGATCTTGAAACTTGTAATGTGGGTTCAGAGATCTAGGTCGTGTGTGATTAACAACTGGTTACCGGTAATTCTGTATAGGCCAATACAGATGATTGATAAGGGTTCCCTGAGTACCAAACCGGTATTAGGGTATCTCAGGAGCCACCGGTCCTCATGACGATTGATAATGTTTGATGTGAGTAGCTTGACATTGATTGGATGTCGAGTGATTGATTGATTTTCTGTTTATTGTTATTTGATGTAAACAGATTGTTATGCTAGGTTGTACTGTTGCTTATAGTTTCATTCACTTAGCTTTATGCTAACCCCACCACAGTTCTTCCTGCAGGTTAAATAGATGGGACATATTGGGCAGGAGGTTGTTGGACTGGATGGAATGCTTGACATGCTGTAACTCTGATGTTATTTTGATAATTATAGAAATGTTTTAATAACACCCAGTTGTTGAAATGTCATGTAATAAGTTTGAAAAAGTTTATTGACATTTTAAATACATTGATAGTATGTTTTGAAATATACGCTTCCGAGTCGCAATTATTATTATATTATTGTTTATAATTAAACGAGGGGTGTTATACTCGAAAGCAAAGTATGAAATTGAGCCGGCTGAACTACAACGAGCCCGACTGGTGAAATGTAGAGCCAGCAGTACTACGACATGCTAGCTAAAGTAATTGAGCCGACAGTACAATGACATGTCCGACTTGAGTATTCGTGTTTGTATAATTGTATGTATACTAATATACATATGTAGTAATGTAGATAGCACCCTGTGCTCAAGATGATGTACAAGTATGTAGATATATATATATATATATATATATATATATATATATATATATATATATATATATTTGTCGAATCAGCAAACACATGTAACAATCATGCCACGCATGAAAATATTTGATTGTATCTAAATATGTATAAACAAATACTTAGATATTAAGTAGCACATTGAACCTAGGTATGAAGACTCATCACCTAGTTGAGTTGTATTAGTATAAAGAGTCTATACTAACATATGTTACTATTGTATACTCCTAGTCTTAAGCCTAGCAAGTATATTTGGGGTCTCGGGAAAATGTTCACCTAAGCACAATTTCCATTCTAATGATCATGGAGTGTGTCAACAGTTCTAGTTCCTAAAAGGAAGACTAATCCTGTAAAAGTCTAGTCGTTGTCATGTGGGTAGAACTAATCAGTTCTAGTATAGTGATAGTATTGTCCCGCGACAATATGGTCATTGGATAGTGATAACTTAGTCAAGTTATGTATTGGTAATTGTTTTCCAACCATCTAACAGTGTACGATTGTAACCTATCTCGGTTAGGTATTGATATTGTTCCAAAACAATATGATGGGTATAATTCCTAAGTATTACACATTTGTATTACATAACAGTAATATAAGCAAGTGTGAATTATAAAAGTTTATTAATATGATTCGAAAACAATTGTTGAGCATGTGTTTCACTCCGAAAACAGTAATACAGTTGAAAGAGTGGGGCTATGAAACTCACCTGTGAGTTGTTAGCGATTCTACGATACGCGCGTCGTCCGATAGGTAACCTCCTAGTGTCTTAAACACGTGAGGTCATATAAGTATGAGGCAAATCAGTTTGTCTAAGCGAGTGGTGTAATTATCTATTTGTCGTTCATGTTTGAAAACCGTGTACGGGGGTTCGGGGGCAGCGCCCCTGATAGCGGGGTCCAAGGGGCAGAGCCCCTGGTTGGGGTCGAGCTGCCAAGTCAGCTTGGAAAATTTTTATTTCTACTATGTTGCTTTAATGAAAACGCACTCGAAATCCAAGTTCGTAGTAAAATCAAGTGGTAAAATTTGGTTCCGACACTTAGTGAAAATCATAGATTTTTAAGGTTCTGTGACCTGCGATGTTGGGTGTAACTTCCTCAAAATTGGCCTAGTTGAAATACGGTATTTCCCTTAATTTAATTGCTATTTAAATTGTATTTTTAAATACTTGGTGTATTTTGATAGCTAAATTAATAGGTCAATTGGTCAATTGGCTTATTGTGATAAATGAATTATTACATGTTTTAAATTTATTTAGTCGACGGTATAATAAAAACTTATTTCTTGTAAATGGTTTTTAGGTTCCAGACAATAGATTTAGGACGGGTATAATTTATACCCAAAATAGGCTGAGTCATAAAGATCAGGTCGACACCTGTTTCTTCATTTTGACAGAACACCATATGTGTTCCCTGACTTTTGTTTTCACCTCTTGAACACACTTTCTCAAATCAAATACACAATCTGATTTCATCAAGTTAAGGGTGTGATTTTGATTCCCTTGTGTTCTTCCTCTTCATTGTATCATCATCATCATCAAAATATTGTAAGTGAAATACTCATTTTCATGCTTAATCATAAATTGGTTAAATTAGGTTAAATTGATGACGAATTTGAGTTAATCTATGTTTGAATGTGGTTGTGTGCTGATTATAAACTGATTTCATGTTCAATTAAGATGAATTAATTATGTGTTCATATGTGAAATTGAAGGAATTGGGTTTTAGTGGAAATTAGATTGAACACATGATGCATGTATGAATCTTGGTGTTAGAGGTTGCTATTAGTTGTTGTTATATGTTTACACATGTTAGTTTAGGTCAATTTCATGTTAAAAATCGTGTTTTGTAGCTGAGTTTGTCGAAATTGGGGTTTTGGTTCGAAGTTGGGCGTGCAGGAAAAACCTGCTGCTGTTGCACAGGGCTTTAAAGGGAATACGGTCGTATTCCCATGAATACGGACGTATTCCCGGGAATACGGCGTATTCCCTAGCGTATTCGTTGGCGTATTCCTTAAATTCAGTTCTGTATTGGAAATTGCTTGGGAATACGGCGTATTCCTCTGAATACGGAAGTATTCCCGTGAATACGGACGTATTCATTGGAATACGGGCGTATTCCCACTGTTTGACAGGATTACTTCTAATCTGAGCATAATTATGCGATTTAGCTTGTACATCGTATTTACATCACTTAATGCATAATTGATTGTTTACATTAAGTATATGTATATTGTGATTTAGAGATTGACTCGGATTTCTTTTGTGTTCTCAGATAAACCGAAGACTCAATAATATTAGATCTTTGAGCAAGGACGGTGATCGTCAAGGGTGAGTGGATCTGGGACTTTCAGTCTAATGTGGTTGTAACAATATGGTTACAACGGGTAAATGTGAATTTACTGTTTTCATTGTTAAGTTAATATTTTGCCATGATGGTTATATTTAGCTTAATTATTGGTGTCCTTGATTGCCTTGATGGTTGTGGACTATATGAATGTCGGGGGTCAACGTGTGTTGGGTTTGAGTACTATTACTTTGGACATCATAAGTGCTTTGTACATGTGTTGTTCACTGAAGTTATGTTGTAAGTAGTAATAGTACCAAGCTATCGGTTTAGCCACTGATTTGGCCTTAAGTTGGTTTTAAGTGTTACTTGGGGAACCACCGCGGCATGAGGGTACTCCAAGGACCACCGATCCTTCATGATTAACTGTTGCTATGCTTTGCTGTATTCATTTGTTAAGCTAAGTTAGGTGATAGTTTGAGATTTATTCACTTAGCTTCGTGCTAACACCTCATTACTTCTTGCAGGTTTACTTTGGTATGTGGGTGGGCAAGAAGTACTATAGGAATGGAATGTTTGACAAGCTCACTCTGTTTTGTTAACCTTATTAATGTTATGACACTATGTTGTGGATTTCTATAACACTTAACTTATTGTATGTAATGTCTAGGATAATCTAGTTTAAAGACTGTATGTATTTGGATTGCCATTTTGAAATGTAAATATGCAATCCAATGGTTTGTATCTAAATCTTGCGCTTCCTTTTATAAAAAAAAAATATCCTTGTATTTCGGAACGGGTGTTATATTGGGTGCGACGTTGGGGCTTCTGTCGCAGTGCGATTGTACTGCGACGTTGTAGTCTACGTCGCTATATGCGACGTTAGGGTCTAGTGCGACGTAAGGGTCGACGTCGTTATATGCGACGTTCGCAATTTCATGCGACGTTGTGACTGACGTCGCACCAGGCGACATCGTGGTATTTTTGCGACGCTGAGCTGCGACGTTGGCTGCAACGTCGCATCACTGTTTTTGGTCCCTGCGACGTAACGGACTGATCGCCGGAGTTTGAACCGAAAACGAGTTTTCCGGCCTCCGTTGAGTCCGATTCTTTTACCCAACCCATATTTGAGTATTTTAAGCTTATCTAAACCGCAAACAAGCAAAATAACAAGGATTTGAGAGATTTCGAGAATTGTCGGAAACTTACAAATCCGCGCGAGGAGAATCCGAAAAGATAGGATTGTAGATCGTTGGGTGGTGATCGTTTTTCCCTAAATGAGCTTCGAGATTGGAGGTCGTTTGACGGTAGTTTTTGGCGGATTATGGTGGCGGTGGTGTGGTGGTGGGTTGTAGAGAGAGAAAGAGATGAGAGGAAATGAGAGAAGAGAGAGAGAGAGTGAGGAGGTGGAAATGAGGAGGAAGAGGGGTGTTTCCCCCTTTTTGGTTGACTCGGTGGGGACACTGTCTCCCAAAACGCAGTACAAAATACCCGTGTTTTTGTACTCAATTGTAAAATAAATTTAATATTTTAACTTTATAATTCTATTTATATGTTTCGAAATCCTTTTGAAATATTTTTGGGACCAAAGTTTTTATAACTTTATTTCGCGCGTGCTAGTTTATTTTTGGTTATATATATATATATATATATATATATATATATATATATATATATATATATATATATATATATATTTATAAAATTCTTGGAATACTAGGGATCTGAGGCGTACTAAATACGATTATTTGAAGTTTAAATTTGACGCGAAATTTGACTTTTTGACCAGGTGTTACAGGATTGGTATAAACTTTTCTAATTCGTTTGGGAGGGAGGTCGTTAATGGCATGGATACAAGTTTTTGGAAAGATAAATGGATAGGTGGGGAAGTGTTTTGTGAAAAATTGGTGAGATTGTTTAGCTTGGAGAAAAATGAAAATGTGAAAGTGGGGGAAAGAGGTGAATGGATGGGCGAGAATTGGAGATGGAAATGGGAGTGGGTTAGGGAGTCCTAAGGAAGGGCGGTTGGGGATTTGGAAGAGCTTGAGAAAATTATAGTAGGGTGTAAGTTAAAATGTGAGGGTGTGGATAAATGGAGATGGTTGTTAAGAGGAGATGGGAGGTTTTCAGGTCGGGATTTGAGGAAATTGGTGGATAAAAAAGTGTTGATAGTTAATAAGAGGAGGGTCAAAACTTTATAGAGTAAGTTAATCCCTAGAAAGATTTGTGTCTTTATATGGAGGCTTAGAAACGGTAGACTTTCGGTTCGCGAATTGTTAGATAAATTTGATGTGGATCTTCATAGTGTTCTTTGTCCGTGTTGCATGGAAGAAGTGGAATTGTTGGATCATTGCTTTGTGAAATGTTCTGTAGTTAAGGACCTTTGGGATAAAATATTTCAATGGTGGGGTTTGGGTCATAGTAATTTTAGAAGTATTGAGGATATAGTTAAGCATGAAGGTAGTGGGTATTTTTCAGCTTGGAAGAAAAAAGCTTGGTCTAGTGTCATTTGGTCTACTTTGTACTTAACTTGGATGTTTAGAAATAGTAAAGTGTTTAAGAGAGCTGCTGATGTGACTCTGGATTTGTTCAAAGAAGTGCAAATGAAGACCTTCAGATGGGTTTCTGCTAGAGATAAATCAGTGAGTTTTGCTTGGAATTAATGGAAGAATACTGCTTTTAATTTTTTAACTTTGGCCTGTTGATGTCATTTGAGCCTGGTTATGATGTTGGTCATTTGCTGCTATTGCTCATGGTATTTTGCTGCTTTTGTGATGGTCCCTTGCTGCTAATGTTTTGATTGTTCCTTTGTTTTGCTAGTTGTAGCTTTTCTTCAATATTACAACTTGTAATATGAAGTGGTTTTTGTTTTGTTTTGTGGTCTTGTGTTGACATGTTGTTGTGTTGTGTCTCTTTTATTGGTATTTAATGGTAATTTGTCTGCTACTTCAAAAAAACAATAATAAAAAAAATATAAATTAAAATTCATATGACATTTAGATGATACGGTATAAGACATCAGAGGTACCTATGAAACAAGTCTTCCTACCCTTGATTGTGAAACATGACTATGTAAAGAGTAAATTACATTGCCCGTCCCTGAAGTATAAACGTTATTTCACTCCCGATCCTTGGGTCAGAATTTTTTCGGGTTCAGTCCCTTGACCCACGTTATCATTTCACTCCCGGTCCCTCATCCAATTAGGATAAGGGTAAAATAGTCTTTTCCTTTATATTTCCTTATTATATTTTTTTTCTTTGTGAGAAAAATAAATAGATGTGTTAAAAGATGAAAGGACTATCCCTTTAAAGTTTTAAAGTAAGTAAGTTTTGAGTAAAAAAAAATAATTACTATAATTATGCATAAAAATGGAGGGGGTTAACCCATTAACATTTTTCTAGACAAACTCCTTTGGAAGTACAAAGATAAATAAAATAACATTTTTTTTTCCCTTAACAAAGCTTCTAAAATGATGAATAGCTAATTATATCTAGTTTAAAATATTAGCGGCTCGCATAAATGGTCGTCACTTTCCGTCGGTTAAAACTGACGGAACCGACACCGATGGTACCGCACCGTCGGTTCAGTCCGTGAGTTTTTCCCGTCGGAAAACTTACGTGCGTCAGTTTTTTTTTTTCCTTTTTTCGCATGTGTGTATAAATAAAGGTAAATTAGTAAATGTGAGACCCAAAAATTAAAGTGACAGTGTCACTAATGGCAGGGTCCGTCAGTTTCGGTCAGTTTTTGAAAAATATGATGTGACGCTAACGTGGCTTAGACGGAGTTGATTTTAGTCACGGATGAGAGTGGTGTTAGTTTAGTATTATTATTAGAAATAATGTAAATAATTTAAAAAACTTTTATATTTTTGCAATTGACTACCAAAATTCCAAAATAGTGACATGAGCATGAATATGTTAATTCCAGAAGCAATTAAACCTACCAGCTTTGCTTATTTCAAGCCCTAATTTTCCCAAATATCTCCCCCAAATTCCAACCAAATCTAAAAATCAGCAATGCAGAATCCAATTACTCGCAATTTCACCAAACTTTTGAGAACTGCAGCATCACTAAGACCTGCTACTGTAAATCATCAACATAATTATCATCAATGGCGTCCATACAGTTTAATACCGATGGTGATCGAACACTCATCGCGTGGAGAACGAGCTTACGATATCTTTTCTCGACTTCTGAAAGAACGTATCGTTGTAATTAACGGTCCGATTTCCGATGACACGTCACACGTCGTCGTTGCTCAGCTTCTGTTCCTTGAATCTGAGAATCCCTCAAAACCTATTAATATGTATCTCAATTCTCCTGGTGGAGCCGTTACCGCAGGTTCTTTTTTTCTTCTTTTTCTTTTAATATATATAACTTAAATATTTTCTATCATTAGTTATTATTGTTAGTTGATTTGGTTAGTACTATTATCTTATGCAAATTAGGTGTATCTGTGTTAAATTTTAGGAAATGATGTGAATTATTCTGGTTCTGAGGTAGGGGTGTTAATGAGTCGAGCAATTAACTAGCTACTAGAGCTTGAGACATTAGGTCTGAGTCGAGCTCGAACAAAAGTTATTGCCCCATTAGTGTCACTAGCAGAGCTTATGCAGATAATATTCGAGTGCATAATTGCTTACATGCGTCCTGATAGAGGATTGATAGGAAAGCTTGCTGACGGGGTTACGCATGCTATACGTTTGAGTGATCAGGTGTTAATTGTTCTTTAGATTTTAGTTTATTTTATGATTTGTGTCTTGGAAATTGGTAGCTTTGATACGGGAGTACAAATCGAAGTGCATATCCTTTTTTTTTTTTTTTTTTTTTTTTTTTTTGGGATTGGAGGCTGTTTAACATGCTCGAGTCAGTGTATTTGTGAGTTTCTAAGTAAACATATTTCTAAATCTACTTCATTGAGTTCATAAAGCGTATGAAGACCGTGAATGTGTAGCCTTATTCTTTAGTTGGGAGAGTGTTGTGAGAGGTTGCTTACTTGTTTTTAGTTGTTCATCTTATATAGTTCTTTGGTAAGAAAAGAAATGAGCATTTTGCTACATACATCAAAGTCGAGGATCCTTCGTAAGGTATAATACTAATGGCTATAAATATTTGTGAGTGGGCTGTGTGCATGAATTTTTAGTTTATATATGTGCGTTTTGGCGTGGGCGCGTAATGAAGTGGATGATATACTTCCATTGTTCCCGGCCCCCTTAATAATAAAGTTCTAGTTCCGCTACTGTATACAGCAGTGGAGATAATTCATTTGACGTTAGTACTAGAAAATATTGACTTGTGGCACTCAATTGGTACGAAGTTGGTGATAATAATGAGCATAAAAGTATTGAGAATGCCATGTAAACATTGTAGCTGTGTTTCTGGTGGAATCAGAGAATAAAACTTCAAAGTAGACAATATTTAAGTGGAAGAGCAAACACAAACTTATTCATTTAAGGCATGTACATAAACGCGTTATAAGACCTCTCACTACGGCAACTTCGGTTCGAGCGTCAGATCAAGTGACGCAACCGACGCCATAGGCACGAGGCGTCGGTTGTGAAGCGTCGGATGAAACCATCGGTTTGGCGAAGTATTCCACGGCCGCGTCGGATCAAGTGATGTTAAGTGATGTTCACTGTAGGCAGTGAAGCGTCCGTTTGTGTCAGTTTTGAAAAAAGCTGACGTGGCGCTGATGTGGCACAAACTGATGCGTCAGTTTGTGTCACCTGTTGGGAGGAGTCTAATAATGAAGATAAGGTGTACTTTTTTATATATATCACTCCTGTTAACATACTGTAGTGGTTGTCCCATAAATTTCTTTGAAGTACTCCATCCCAAAATCTGCATTAAGGTCCGATATAGCATTTGTTCATAATTTTAATTGAAGGTTTGTAACTTTGTTGTTACTTGATGCTCTCTCCGTCCCAAAATTTTGAAGATACATGCCTTGCATTATCCCAAGACAAATAAGCAAGTGGCCTGTCATGTTTTCTAATAAGTTTCGCATCATGCTTTTTTTTTTTTTTTTTTTGTTAATATAGTAAGATTCACATTATATGGCCATAGTACACAGACAGAAATAAGTACTATGAGTATGGAACTGTTGATTAAACTGTGATTAAGCATATATGACAGCCTATAAGTTACTTATGTCTATCAATTCAGTGCCTTAATTTCAAATCATGGATATGGAATCATGGAGCGATAAAAAATATATTTATGACAGTATGGAGAATATACTAAATTGATTTCGTAGTGATTTGCATGTTTTATAGATAAAAGGTCTAAATTTTTTATAATACTTATACATGCACCTCATGTTGGAACAAAGATAGCCTACTTCAGTCTAATAGTCTTCGTCTTCTTTCCTGAAGATCTAACTCATCTTTATCAAATTTTGTATCTCGCAAAATCTTGCATAACCATAACATTTAGAATGCTTCTTTGGAAGACATAGTTTTTATCGCACTATCAATTATTGAGATCATTTCTCTGGGATTATGTACAATAATATAGTGATAAATTTGTTTTTGTTCGTTTAGGAGGGATATTTGTAGATTTAGAATCTTATTATCCTGGCCTAATACAAATTGAAAAGAGTTGGTGTTATAAGGACAATCGTTAAATTTTCTAACTTTTTTCTATTTGATCAACTTTGGTCATATATTCTCTTGAGAAATGATTTTATTTCCATGTCCTATTAAACTATTAGAGTTAGGTTTCCGCAATAATGAGTATGTTTTCATCAGATCCAGATTTAGGATAATTATTATGCTATCTATCATAATTTTATATGATCTAGGGGGGTATTTGCAATTTGGAGGTGATTATGTGATAGGGGAGTGATATTTCCACAGGCACATTTGATATGTGCACAGGGAAAAATTATGTATGGACCATTATACCCCTTATATCTCCTTCAACCTCTGAGACTATTTATCCAACCATTTTTTTCTCTTTCCTCCTGTTCTTATGTTCCGCCTGCAACATCTCATATATCAATTTTGTTCATCAATTTCCTTTGTCATCAGAATTAAAAAGGTCTACTACTTCCTTAAATGTGATTAATTATTGTATTGAAGATCTTTGACATGTGTACTTCAACTCCTAAGTGTACATTGAACAAAACCCCATCAATGATATATAACATTAGTTTCTTCAATAATCGATTGAAATCATTGGTAGAGAAATTATAAGTTCATGTTGGATTCTTCAACACAAATATGATACGCTGGTGGTCAGCCGTTGCGCGATTGACGGTGCGAAATGGATAGTGAGATTATCATGAATCACGACGGTATGTCGTTTAGGAGGTGTTGTTGATAGGAATTTTAGCTTTTATTCAGTGAAAACTAAATGGGGGAACATGTTCTCCGGGTACCGATCGAAGATGGTGCTTTCTCAGTTTCTTGCATATGCAAATTTAGTCTGACCGATCTATGACTCAATATATCCGAGGTTTAGTTAACAAAATTTATGAATAATTAGAAAATATTAGAAAGAGACGGTTAGAAGAAGTGTGAGAGTAATAGTTTGGATTCTGATATGAGTGATTAAAGTTACAGGGTAAGGGTATAATAGTCCATACACTAAATTTTCCTGTGGATACATAGAAATTGCCTGTGGCAATATCACCTGCCTATGTGATATAGAACAATGAGTATTAGATAATCAGCTGTAACCAAATGGGCTGTAGGAGACGGTTTGTGGATGTGCTTCTGCTATTTGCGGCTGTGATAATAAGATCATTAGCTTTTTTAGTGTTTGGCAGAATCTGATTATTTGAGAGTTGCATGTAAAGCTACGTGTAAGTGATCAAATATTTATGAACAGTTTTGTTGCGACTATTTCTAGACAGACAATCCAAAATTATTATTTGACCTTAAATTATTAACTCCGACTTGGAAGCACAATGATCAGATGATCGCTAACACAACATTTGCAATAAAACCAACGCTTCTTGCAATCTATGATACAATCAAATATGGACCATACGGTACAACAAGTTTAGGATAATTTGTGATCCTTCTTTTGCAGGTCTTGCGATATATGATACAATGCAGTACATTCGTTCTCCAATCAATACTATATGTTTAGGTCAGGCTGCATCAATGGCTTCGTTGCTCTTAGCTGCTGGTGCAAAGGGTGAAAGACGGGCTCTTCCTAATGCCACAATCATGATCCACCAACCTTCTGGTGGATATAGTGGGCAGGCTAAAGACATGACTATTCACACCAAGGAGATTATTCGGATTTGGGATTCATTGAATGCATTGTATGCAAAGCATACTGGACAACCTATTGATGTAATTCAGAAAAATATGGACCGAGACTACTTTATGACCCCACAAGAAGCAAAAGAGTTTGGTATCATAGATGAAGTCATAGATGAGAGACCATTAACTTTGGTGACAGATGCTGTCCCGAAAGGTCCAGAGTAAAACTTGAGTGAATCCATTGCTGAAAGCAGATTTCAGGTTGTCCTTTTCTCTTATTGTAATAGTAACAGGCAGAACAGTGGAAGAAATCAGATGTTTTCCCAAACATTTTTCTTGAAAGAATATGGCTTTAAGCTTCAAATGTTTTGCTCCAATTTTTTCATCGTTGCCTACTTGCCTTGGTCAATGTTTGACAATATTTCTCTACATCTGTATTAGTTGGGATCATAAAATGGTTCATTTGCGGGTATTCTCCTGGTTCACATGATGATAATCGGGAAATGAGATTGAACTTTAAGACACTTTGAATGTTTGTCATAGAATTCATACGATCTAGATGGATCTGGCTGAATGGAGGGGTTGGTGATGGGTTGAATAGGGTGATGGCCTGAAAAATGGAATTAATCGTCGGGAAATCTTATTCAGTAAGATATTGTAGATTCAATTGGGTTATATGGGTTTTAATTAGAATCGAGTTTTGTGAATAAAACCTTCCAAGGAGGTTTAATGTGGGAAAAAACACCTTTGCTGATTTTCAACCCACTTGTTGACGTTATTTTTAATGTAATTTTGCTTGGCGTATTTGCTCCATTAAAGACAACCATGACCCCAAGTAAATCCGATTCTCAAAACATCTTATAGACTTAATATTCCACCAGTTTTAGCTAAGGAAAATGATAGGATCACAAAAGGTTTACAAAAACAAACTTACAAAACTAGGTGTACAAATAATGTGAGGAGAGATAAGCAAGAGAGATAACCACATCATTTTGTGGATGTAGCATTCCTCGTTAGGTAAAAGATATTACAAGCATACATTTTCATTATCACCTAAAAACACTAACAAAACTATTTGAGACTTGTAATGGGACTCGAAATATTGCAGGGTCCGTGTGAGATGCAACATCATCCATCTAAAGACATGCAGGCCATAGAACAAACCTGCATTCTAGTTTGCGTTCCCAATGCAAACTTGGAAAAGATGATCCAGCAAATGGCTTGGAAACATAAATATAATCAACAAAAAAATATCAACATGGATATGTTGTATCAAAAAAAGAAAAATACAGTTTTAACATTATTATTATACCAGAAACTCTAGGAGCATTCTTTACATAGTAGTACTAGGGGTGTCACTTTTATCCGAAATCCGAATAATTCATCCGATCCAATCCGATTCAGGTTAAATGGACAGGATTATTTAGATTACGGATTGCTTAAACGGATTATGGATTACTTAAATGGATACACGGATAGGATTAAGGATCAAAATTAAACTGTTTGGATATATTCGTATAATCCGAATAAGAATCAAATAATTAAATAATATTTTTTAATTATATATTAGATATTAATGTTACTATATAAGAAATTAAAAATTAATCACAAATATAATATATTAGATATTTATGTAGAATTGGAAGATATTGATACTTTTAGTTAAAATTGGAGATAAATTTGCAAGTAACGGGTATAAACTTTCCTTTTTAATTTTTATTACATATTGTACTTTACTACTTTGTGTAAGAAATAAACACATAAAGAGTTACTATTTTTTCAGTTTTTGAAGAACGAAGGTCTGACATTTTGGATGCTATGAACTTAAGAAAAGAATATTTAATACTTTTTGGTTGTTTTGGAACTCCTCTTTTGGATTAGATTGATTGGAGGTGTATTTAATTTTGAAACTAGGAATATATTTTGGATCAAACTGTATGTTAGAAGTTGGAATTGGAATTTGGATGTTATAATATGATATATCGTTTCATCTTATCTTATGCTTGTTTATATACTTGTTTTATTAAACGTAAATTTAGTCTTACTCGATATCACACGTTCAACTTGAGCTTATTCGGATGAAACCGTTTAATCCGAAAATTAATCCGAACCATTTAATCCATATCCGATTAATCCGTTTCTTATTTGGATAGGATTAAGGATGAACTTGAGATTGTCCAAAATCCGATTAATCCGATCCGAATAATCCGAAATCCGAACAATCCGTCCGAATAACACCCCTACATAGTACCGACTACCAACACAAAAACTCAACTTCCTTTGATCTCACTTCTTTTCAGTTTGTTGACGCTACTCATCCATTTGACTGCACCTCATGCGATAATAAAACAACCATGATGATCCATTTGTATTTTTCACAGTAATGGGGTTCTTTGAATGTGACTTTTGAAAATGATCATGTGATACTGAATAATAAGCTAATTGGTGGTTTGAGTGATTGTCCAGTTCTGACTACTTAAGGAGCTGACACATAAAATGACTAAAATAGACCTTCTCGTGTGTTGTATTGTTAAAGTATTCAATATGAAGTATGACGAATTAGTTCGACCACGCATACACAAATATAGTAATAAATATAAATAATTTTAACATTTGTTAAAACTAACTATAGTGTATGATACCAACACTGTGATTTCTTATCAATATTATAAACAATGAAACAGAAAAGGGGTATATAATTAATCTTTATATTTTCTGAAAAATAAGTTTCGCTGCAAAAGGTGTGAAACTGATTACGCAAAATTGATTATTTGAGGCTTTAAGTACTAAATAATCAGATAGTCATAACCAAAACCATTCTGTTGAAACACGAAAACTAGACAGTAAAAAACGTTACCTTACAAAAACATCACAAGTTTAACATAACATGACAACTCAGCTGTCATCTGCCCTGCAATATTAATTGGCAATAGAGGCTTCACACCGGCGTACTTAAGTTTCAGATTATGTACCTGCAATTCATTTAATTTGATAAGCATAAACAGAAGTTACAAAAATGCAAAAGAAAGAAAGCTTTAATCCCCAAATGGAATGGAAATTACTTGCATTCTCCTGCAGCAAAGACTAGACAGTTTAATCAGTCTGAATCACTATCACCCCTTTTTAACAAGATTTTGTTACAGTAAAAACAGGACCAGAATTGAAAGAATTCAGGTTCCAATAACAACCATTGATGTCCAAACAACCCGCATGCCACTTAATCTCATAAGAACCCAAAGGAAACGTAGAAACATCAAGCACGCAAGTAGCAAAACCTTGCCCTTTCCCATTAGGTCTAAAGCAAACGATCGTTTCTGCCACCTGCCCATCAAAAGTATCATCTTTCTCACAGTTGTTGACATGCTTGACTAGCTTTTCATTCAATTCTAAGATGTTATTATCTGTCCAATCATGAAACTCCATCGGTGTTTGGCTTTTACTGTTTCCACTTTGACTAGGTTGCTGATAAGACGATTTACATTGTAGGATGCAATAAAGCTTGGTAAGACGAGCTTGGGATTTTGGTAACATGTCATTTAGTTGAAGGCATAAATCTAGATGGAGATGATATCCTGGTAGAACCAATATCTTCTCACCATTTCCAGAGTCCCTGTTCATGGTAAATAGCTGACAAGAGACACAAGGCCTGTAAAATGTGTGTAAACTGAATTAGTACAACGCCGTTAACAAAGACTAGAGGTGGCTGAATGGGCGGGTTGGGTAACGGGTCAATACGGGAATTTCTTTGGCATATATTGTAAGGCATCAGGGTGTGGCAAGTATGATTATGAAAGTTACATTACTTCATAAATGAATACTATGACTTAGTATGCTGCCATGTATTTAAGACAACCAATTGACCTGTTTCTTTTTAAGCTATTTTTCTATTATCTATTTGATTTGACTAGTTAGATACAAAAATAGATTGAGTCGACCCATTCATTAGGAAACAAGTACAAAATTGCCATCACAATTTTTTTTACATTTTCTGTTAGCAACATTAAAAAAGAGAAATCACAATGTAATAATTTGACATACCTTACACTGAAGAAATACGTTGGAGTCCTGAAGAAGATGTTCAACCAGCTCCTTAAAACATCTAATTCAAGATCTAATCCATCATTGATTATTTGCAATCGAATCTCATCATCGTTTTCACGCATAAGTTTTGCTGCATTTTGTAGGCCAACAACTCCCTTGACCGCAAGACGACAGATCTTTACAATACTTCTAACTTCATACATATTATCCAACCTCCGAGCTTTGGATTGTTGACCAGCGCAACTCTTAGATTGACCAAAACAAAACTTTCGTAATGACACAAGCCCTTTGCTACTCTCATCGTCTATATGCCAAAGCCGCCCTAAAAGATCATGTATAAGCATTGCATGTAAGTTACTCCGCAAATTCTGCAGACCAAGATACTCAACTTCCAGGTTGGCAAAGAAAAGACAAAATCCAGTAACGAAGGCCAAAACTGAACAACTTAGCGCATGTGCGGAAATGATCATCGTATTCGTGGTGTCGATGCCGATAAATGATGTGGCGACTAGATCATACTCCCGTGCCATTTTCATTAAACGGGTCGATAGATTTGTAAGTGGTTCAACCAATAGCTCACCATGATTGTTTTGCCCACTGATAAAGGAGTTATTGCGCGACAGCTTAAATATATGAACTATTGTTTCTATAACATTTGCCCTAAGAGACAAATACTGAATCTGTAAATAGTGTTGGCCACGTGCCGTGACGTCATTGGTTGACAACAATTCCTTTGAAACCCGGAGAATTCTACAAACACCATCAAGGTTTTCGAGCCCGTCATTATTCAGTTTGCCTATTTCACCTAGAACACCGATTATCGGTAAATCAGATCTGTTTTTGACTAACCAATTTAACAAAACAGACCGTTCTTTTGGTAAACCGCAATACAAGATTTTCACTTCTGAATACGCGAATAGAGTCAATGATGTTAACCATTGATGGCAAGAATCTGAATGAACCATTGCTATCAACTCTCCGAAAATAAAAGCAGCTGTAAACCACGCTCCCTGAGAAATCGCATATTTTCCAGCCTTATAAGCAGACCAATAGTCTTTCATTTCAATAAGGATTTTTGCTTTCTCGAGGGCACGAATTTCATTGTTAACCAGGTACAAGTAATTAGAATTGTGTTCTTCTGTTTCTTTTAGCATGTAATAGCAGTCAGGAATAGGATGAAATATAAGACAATAGATAATGTGTACAGAGTAATCAAAATAGCTGCATTCACATACGTCTTTAATCAGAAGCCTCACCACGTTATTTATTTGGCTACTCAGAGTTCCACCTTTCACCATGTTTTTTAGGCACACAACCACCAATCTTGATACACATACCGCAAGCTTTGACCCGATTGTTCTATGATCCTTACTCAGTAGGCATTTAATAAAACGATAGAGCTTATTTATAGCAAATTCACCCATATCAGGGCATTCGTTTACCAGGAGCTTAATGGTTTTAAATAGGCTCCAAATTTCTTGCTCCATTTCTATGTCGGATTGATTAACAATCAATACCGAGTTTGTCAGCAAAGTGATGCGAGCCATGAGAAATGAGATTGCTTGGGATGCTAGAGCGTTATCATCTCCATCATATGGCATTCCCACTCTTCTTGTGAACTTCATGGATATACTTGCAAGAAAATGCACAGCAAAGACTCTGTTCGATACTAATGGAGATTGCATTAAAATCTCCACAATGGCTAATATCTTGGGGAAACACTCGTTTATCTCTGAATGATCCAAACTTAACATCTTGGACATCAGTATCTGTAAATTTCCTCAAATACATAAGAAAAATACTATATAGTTTCTTATTAATATTATTGATGATGATAAAGATAAGTAGAGGGGGTCAAATGAGTGGACTGGGTAACAGGTCAAAAAGGGTAAATATTTGTGTGAGGCAACACTGTTGGTGCTCTTTTTGACCAGAAATTATATTATTTTAATAATTATAACATTTCTTGAATTAAAGGATTTAGTAGCTAAGATGCATAAAAATACATTTTGGGCAATGTTCGGCCTGTTTTGACCCATTTGACCCGTTTCCTTCAATCTTAATTCTTAAATCTGTTTGACAAGTTAATGGTACAGCGTGACACGAATAAATCCATTCATAAGTAATTGGATAGAAATTCCAACCTCTAATGACATAACCAATGACTTAAGAACAATACCAACCTCGTATAAAATATGAAGAGCATCCCACTGCATCACAGGTAAGAGTTCTCCATTTAGCATGTTGAACATTGCACTGATAAGCTCTGTAGGAGGAGAAAAACGAAAGCGACTTCGTGATAATACAATATGTAGACATCTTAATGATGTTGCTTGCTGTGACAATGACTTTTCTTGACTTAAAAATGAAAGAAGCAGATCTACCTGAACCAGGAAGTTACATATACACTAACTTAAATAAATTTAAAAGAATAATTTACATATTTCATTTTTATACATTAAATTGTTTTTTACTCCTCCATGTCAGAATGAATGCAACATTTGACTTAGCCCAGAGTTCTGTTAGTATTAGAGTTAAAAGGCATGTAAAATCAAATGATGAACATAGTAATACCTGCCTAGAAATCAAGAGAACTGATCTGGAAGCAATTATCGAGAGTGAAATCAACATAGTCATCAGAATATCATCTTCCACCGGACCTGAAATCAGCTTTCGCCCCTCCTGCAATGAGTTAAAACAGTGAGTTTTGGAGCGTCATGATAATAGATTTGTTCACGACTGCCGAAAACACCTGATAGCTAATAGCGATAACAGGAAATGTGTATACGTATACACTGCTACTTTTAAAAGACAGAGAAACATGAAGGAGAAAATATACAAAACCTCATAAGCTTTACTAGATATAGCTGAAGAGCTTCTTAGTTTTGCAAACGCACGAACTCCTGCTAGCCTGCCAGCAATTGGCATATCAGATGATGAAACCATATTTACTAACATCTCAAGGAGTACACGAGCAAAGTCATCTGAAAACTCACAAAAGCATCCAGCAGCAAATAACGAAGCCCTAACCTAACAAAAGTCGTATATAAAAAAAGCAATTATCATGCGCCCAAATTTTATAGTTCATTACACTATCAAAAGTGACAAAAGCTCATATTATAGAACAAACAATGATCATAATCTTACCTCTAGAATATGACATGATACGATACTAGATAATATAAGATATCGAATATCTGCATTATCTTTAGCAAAATCAGACCAGCAACCAAAAAGAACCAGTGACAACGCTCTAATGTCCTCGTCACCAGAGTTGAAACACACCTTTATTCTCCTCAAAAGTTCCAAGTGATTTTCTACCTTATACCTCGATAAAATTCCTTTGTAATTCTTATCGAAACTTCTCTTTTTATTCCTGTGTTTCATCTCCGACAAGAAAATCTTTACAATACAAAGCTTCGTATGTTTGTCACCAGACATAAATGTGTCAGCCAACCGCAAAAGAATAGCATTTGCAAATAGCTTATCTTCTCCAGGGATTAACCCAAACATATCATATTCGGCCATGGAAAGCTGAGGTTCTTTACTCCACAATTCCAGCCTAGCTCCAACTTCTTTAATGGCTTCTACACGTTTACCTGAAAATACACGAATGAACATTTAATAAATATTTTATAAAACTTATGACATTCCAAAGAAATTAGAACTAATCTGAATATATTCCAACTAATTATTACACATTATTATTCATGAGTACCAACTATAACCAAATCCCAAAAAAGATTAAACTCTATAATTATGGGTAAAATATAGATTCAATAACTAATCTAGTTAGCTATTACAGTAGCATATTTAATCATGAATATCAACTCTGAACCAAAACCATAAAATTTCGGTTGACTAAAATTTAAAAGCAGATGTTTGAATTACAGATTCAACAACTAATCTTTATACAAGATTCTACAAATAAACACCTAGTTCAGTAGAACACAAGCATGAATATCAACACTGAGCAAAACCCATGAAAAAAAATCACAGCTTTATACTAAGGGATTTATATAGAAACAAATAAAATGATAAATACTGATATTGAAATTGAAGGAAGAAAGTAAAAAGAAAGAAACCAGGGTTGTTGGAGCGTAAGGATTTGTCAAGATGAATGCTCCATTCCATTGCATTAGCTGCTGGGCTTTTTTCCATTTTTTAAACACAACAAACCAAACTCTGCTTGCTTTAATCGGTATTTTATGGGTGATTCTTAAACCCTAATTTGTATTTCATCAGGGTTTTGAAGTTGCGGATTCCTCTAACGTATATGTACCAGGGTGTTTGGGCTAACCTACAATTTAGCGACTTTGGACCCACAGCATATGTTATGAGGTTACTTCGTTTTTTTGCAGCAGTGTCATTAATGGTTAGAACAATCCACTTTCAAAAATAGAGAAAGAAGTTTGATCGTTATTATCCTTAATTAAAATTATTATTATAAACGTTTAAGGTTAAAATTATTATTGTAAACGTTCAAGGAAGCAGTAATTAATTGGTTAAGGGTAAAACCGTCATTCTGCAAAAAGTAGGAAAGAGAAAGCAGTAATGATTATGTTTTTATTAAACTGCGTATTTTTTATCGGGTGACAATAATTTTGGGACGGAGAGAATATTTGCTTACATGAGTAATAAGCTTGGGAAAATAAAGGCCATTAAAAGGTGATTGTACTTGCGTCCTTCACTCTTATGTGGCTCCAAAATTCAGATTGAAACCGACCGGTCAATTTGTACAATCTCAGCGTCATATTAGCTTTTTTCAAAACTGACTGAAACTGATTGACTGACCATCATCAACAATGACACGGTCACTTTAATTCTTGGGCCTCACATTTACCAGTTTACCTTTATTTTTATATATTTAACAAAAACAAAAAAATCACGGAGCGTCAGATAACCGCTTGGAAAAACCGATGGCTACAACCGACGGGGCCATGCTATTGGTGTCGATTCCGTCGGTTTCAACCGACTCCCAACTGTAACACCCTAGGGAAATCCCACATCGGCCGTGGACATGGAGGATCTGAGAACTTATAAGGGTAGTATTCCGCTTATACGACACAACGCGTTTTGGGACCACAGTGGAAGTAGATCCCACGAGAACGTCGTGGTTAAGCGTGCTCGTGTGGGGGAAGTGTCCAGGATGGGTGACCTCCTGAGAAGTGGAAGTGGTGGTCGCCAAGAACAAAGCCGTGCGCCTGCGGGCAAAGTGGACAATATTGTGTTGTGGTAAGGGGGCTGTTACAATTATGGTATCAGAGCAACCCATGTGCCGTTTGGGAAGGTGGGGCAAACCTCATCGAGGACGATTAGTCCCTAAGGGGGGTGAGTTGTGACACCTTAGGCAAATCCCACATCGGCCGTGGACATGGGGATCTTAGGACTTATAAGGGTAGTATTCCGCTTATACGACACAACGCGTTTTGGGACCACAGTGGAAGTAGATCCCACGAGAACGTCGTGGTCAAGCGTGCTCGTGTGGGGGAAGTGTCCAGGATGGGTGACCTCCTGAGAAGTGGAAGTGGTGGTCGCCAAGAACAAAACCGTGCGCCTGCGAGCAATGCGGATAATATTGTGTCGTGGTAAGGGGGCTGTTACACCAACCGAGTGAACCATTGAGACTTCTCTTAGTTGCTTATTTTCAGGTAAGATAATTAAATATAGAAAAATGCTAAACATAGCCCTATGTTTAAAAAAATCAGATACACATAAATTATTTGTACCTTGATAATAACTACCCACCCATTAGTTTAACTTATCTCAACCAACTTAATATACCACCAAAAATGCTAAACATAGCCCCATTTTTAAAAAATCACACGCATAAATTGTTTGTACCATGATAATAACTACCTACCCATGAGTTTAACTTCTCTCAACCAACTTAATATACCACCACTTTATGCATTAATTAATTCTTAAACATAGCCCTTATAGCTAGATTTTTTTTTGAACGACAATAAGATTATATTAAAATACTAGCAAGAGGCTATAAATATTACAAAAGATTTAGTAGGTACATTTGGGGTTGCAAATCCAATCAACCCAATTAATTAAAACCTTCTTCCCTCTACTAGATATCCAAGTGAAAGAAAGAATCTTTATAAGATATCACAGCTCGGCTTCTTCAAAGTGAAAGTGAACTCGTTCATGTAGCGCCAAAATATAAATACTTTAGTTGATATATCTCTAACGAATTGATTATCAACTTACTTTAAACCTGAATAGGCACTTAAAATAAAATGATAACATCATCACTTTTCTAGTTTTACAATATTATACACTATAACACCATAAAACATATTTGGTGGTGTATGGATAAAAATGATACTCCCTCCGTCCCAAAATAAGTGTCATGTTTCAGTTTTTGAAGTCTTGACCTTAAATATATTTGTATGTTATATAATACTTTATTGAAATTATATTCATATATATATATATATTTTGTATCAAGTATTATATTACACAAACAAAAATATTTAAAATCAAAGTTGAAAAAGAAAGACTCAAAAAGTCAAAACAGAACACTTATTTTGAGACGGATGGAGTTTTATACAAATCACCTATAACACCCCAAAATCCAAAAGTAGTCTTATGATGAAAACCAAATAAGTTGTTTTAAATTATTATTATTTTAGGTGATATAAAATAATAATAATTGTATGTCGGTTTTTAAGTTCCAGACTATAATAACTACGGGGAGTAAAAATTAAATGAAGCTTGTAGTATACACATACATATGTCGGTCTTTTACATATATATCCAAAAACACGTACGTATGATCAGAGATATCCCCATCTCCATTTTTAAAACACAGGAACAAGAATCAATCAACAAAATTAAGTTCTAACATCAAATTGAAGCTAGAGAATCCTAATTCATCAACGATTAATCATTTCTAACTTGAGGTAATCTTTGTTCTTGGTTAATTTTAACCTAGAAATGGGTTTCATGGGGGGGTTTGGAAGGATTATTGGTTTTAATCCAAAATTAGAGTTTAAAATGGTTAAATTGATGTTAGTTAGTGTTATAGTAAGTGTTGTTAACACTAATTCAACTCAATAATGAGTCATTCAAATTGTGTGATTTGTGATCAAAATGGGTTTTGATCAAATGATGATGATTTGGTGCTAATTCACCTTGATTAGTGGTTAGAAATGTTATTGGAGTATTATTAGTGAAAATTGAATTAGTGAATCAAGTTCTTAAATCCTAGAGCTAAATATGATCAAGGGAATGATCATGGTTTTGTGATAAAATGATGAACTTAATAAGTGATTATGAATTAATGATATTTAATGTAGTTCTTCATGACCTTGGATGGGTTTATGATGAATTGTTATAAGTTAGTGATCACTTATTTGAATTGTAGCTGAAAAGAAGTTATCATGATATGTAATCATGATTAAAGTGGTAATTCAAGTGATTGGATACTTGAATTAAAAATAATCAATCCAATGGGGTGATGGATTGATGATTGTGATTAGTTGATTATGATGATTGTTAGTTGCTAAATATGTTATTATATTGATGTGTTACATGTTAGGTGATTAAAAGACATGGCATCAATAATCAAGGGTGAAATCGCATATTTGTCTAAAAAGCAAAGGTGAGTGATATGAGGGTTAAATGGATAATGGTTGTATGTTCCGGATTGTTTACAAGCAAGAGGTTCATACAATCAAGTGGATTATGTTTTGTTTCATACTTTGGTTCTAAGTATGATTACTATGATGTTGCTATGGCACATGATGTGGAATATGTGTTAATTGATTAATTGTTGATAGAGTTGTTGATATGTGGAAGGATTATGTGGAATTATGTGGATTAGGCCTTTGTAGAGATTTGTTGATCAGTTGCTAGTTGCGGTTAGCACTGGTTTCAGAGTACGTGCTTGCACGTGATGTTGTTGTAGTATGCATACTATTGGCCGAGGTTCACATAGAGTTGTTATTTGTCGCACCCCCAAAACACGTGCCAGCGGAAGTATGAGGTGTCATGGGGGCGCCGACCAAATCAAATATCACAACACACAGATTAAAGCAAACGACCTCTATATGAGACATTTGAAAATATTACATTACCATAATTCAAATGTTTACAAAATATCTGGAGTTCGCATAAACCGTTAAGAGAATTCTAATACATTACTGAATATATAAATTACAGCTAAATGCAATCTATTCTCTTGATGTTTGAAAACCATGCGACTCGAGCTAAGCTTTCCAAAAGCTTCCTACTGCGGCGGGTTACCTGAGAAATACATACTAAAAGGGTCAACATAAAGTTGGTGAGTTCATAGGTTTGTAAACAATCGTTTAGTTATGATCCACAAGATTTCAAGTTGTATCATTCAAAAATGACAATTTAAAAGTATCGCCTACAACGATAAAAGTATTGCACGGATGCAATATAAGTATACCATTTGCCATGAGTCTCATAGTTCAAGCTTAACGTTGTTTGCCTCCAGTAAGTGTACTAATCCGGTACACTTCTAAATCACAAATAATATTGCGCCCGTGGGTTGGCTAGAGTGACTAGCCCGGACGAGGTTTGTCAAACCCTGATAGATCTATCCAATAGTATTCACGCACAAATTTTAACGAACTATGATGGGTAGAGGACTTTAGTGGATTATATCAAGTCTCATGCAATCCGTATAAAAAGTTGTTACAGTTGTTACAGTTACTTGTGATCATAAGAGCAGTTATAAAACAGTTGTTTGTATTCTCACCCAGTTAGAAAACAGTAAAAAGGGGATATGAAACTCACCAGAGTTAAGCAGGTAGCAAGCAATATTCAAATAGCAAGCAATATGTGTCCCAAGGTGCAACCTTCTAACGTCCTAAACGTATAAGGTTGTGTAAGTAGATGTCTCATAAGACCATCTATAGCGATTGTATAAGTGGGGGTTAATGTCCACTTAAGCCAATCGTGTAGGTGGAGGGTTATTGTCCACCTAGAGCTAGTTCATCAACTAGTATGTCCAAATAAGTTGTTCAAGTTCGTTTATCAAAAACGTGTACGACCCGTTGGTGAAAGTTTGTAATAATAATCTTAGACCATTATTATTATGTGTTGTTTCATTGTATACTATCTAAGTATATGTTTCGTGCGTTGTATCGTACACAAGTATCAAAGTTGTGTGAGTTCGACACTTGGTGTGAAAACTAGTTTTGTAGTTTCCGTTTTAGGCGTCACTTAGGGGCGACACTCGATTGGGTAGCGTCACTCAAGTAAGTGTCGCTATAGGCGACACTTGGTTGGTTAGCGGCACTAGGTTAAGTGACGTTAAATGTGATTTTTAAATTGGCAGTGACACTTGGGATAAGTGTCGCTATAGGCGACATTTAGTTCAGGCGGCACTTGGGTAAGTGACGCTAAATAAGCAATTCAAATAATTAGGCGGCACTAAGGGTAAGTGACGCTAGATTAGGCGTCACTTGAGTAAGTGACGCTAGGAAAGTTCAATTTAAAATTAAGGTGCGGCACTTGGATGAGTGACGCTAAATTAGGCGTCACTTGGGTAAGTGTCGCTGGTTAGGCGATACTTGTGCCTGATCAGCTTTCAAATTTTTTTATCCAAGTGTTCTAAGTGTCGGTTAGTCATTCGGGAAACTTTCTAAGTTTAGTTTTTGGTCTAAGTCACTAACTAAGTCACCCAAATCCATTTTTGTTACCACTTTCCAAAAATAGTAAGTTTTGTCGTTTTTAGAAACCGAGCCGTTTTTGTTGACTCGGTCAAACCTACCCGGTTTGACCCGAAACTTTTACCCAACCCATACATCAGTTTATAGAGCCCATAAAATTTGTCGGTCCGTGTCGGAGTTCATCAAAAGTGTCAGTTTTTGACATGCAACTTAAGATTTCAAGATTTCATATTTTTGACTTTTGTCGGTTTAGTTCGCCACTAGATTTCACCTACTTCTGGTCCAATTATGAGTTCACAATTTTTACCAACTGATCTTCTATGTGTGTAGATCACAACATAATTTTCCTGAGATTTATAAGGTCCATTTACATTTTTAAATAATTTCGCGTAAGAACCGAACATATTTATCGAAAACTTTCAGGTCAGTCTCAAAGATGGGTTTATTCATAAAAATCCGTACATATCTGGAAAAAGTGTAAAACACGAAAGTTGTAGCTCTTTTCAATACGCAACTTTTAAAAACAAATTCGTTGTCTAACTCTTCGTAAAACGCAAGATATAGCCATTTTACTGAACTGTGTTTTTGAAGATAGATTATGCATGTTTGTGTATAATTTATAAAAACAATTTTTGACCCTAGATTTGGACATATTCAAGTTATATGAGATGGGTAATACATAAATAAACATCATGTAAATTTTTAGATAGAGAAAGTGGGTTTCCTCACAATGAGATGATGAAAGAAAGAAGGAAAAGATGATGGTGATGATGGTCTTGGTGCTAGCTCTCCTTTCTTGCTTGATCAATGGTGGTGTATGGGTGGTTATCTGGTGGTTGTTAGAGCTGAGTTATTTTCAGTGTTTTTGTTTTTGAGAGAGAGTTTTTGGTGAGGAGAAGTAAGGTGGAGTGAAAGAATGAGGTGAGTGCATGAGTGTTGTGTGGTTTTGGTGAAGTATCACAATGATTGTGATTTGCATGGTTCTCCATTGGGTTTCAAGAGGGGTGGCACATGGGGTTGGGGGTGGCCGGCCAAAGGGGGACCACCCAGGGGTATTTTGGTCATTTTATTGTTCCTAATTTAATTTATTGCGTTTTACGTTCGTTTACTCGGTCGGTTTGGTGTTTATATATACGTTAAACGTTTAGTACGCGTTTTTAAGTAACGATTTAAATTTCAACATTTTCACTTGAAGTATTTATTCTAAATACTTGAAAAACATTTATAAAAATGTTCCGTTAAGTCGTCGGCCTCGATTTGCGTGAGCGTTTTACGGATTCTAAATCGCGTGACGTTTTTATTGGACATTTTTCGTTATCGTTTTAAGACACGATATTTTAATTGATAGTTTTATACTAAATGATATATTTTAAATTCTTAAAATATATTTCGGTTTTCGTTCGGTTGTCGGGTGCGTTTCGCGCATTTTCGTCACGTTTGAGACGTTTTAGCCAAAACGTCTAGGTTTTTCGTGTATTATTTTAACAAAATAATAATAAGTGATAAATAACTTGTAAGAATAGATTAAAGTTATTTATAAAAAGGTTTTCACCAACGTCGTATAGTCTGTCGGACTCCGTCCGGTTGTTTCGTACAATTTCATCAAATTGCGTAAGCATAATTACAACTAATCACGTAAGCGTAATATAAAACAATTACGGGAGTCTATATTCACATAAATATACAAATAGTTACAAGTAATTACAAGTATTTAGCCTAATACTAAACTAAACACACGTAATTCAGGTTGATCAGTAACCCTAAATCGTCGGGTGTCACATTCTCCCCCTGTTAGGAGAATTTCGTCCCGAAATTAGTTTGTTGCCGCAGACTGTGGGGTATCTAAGAATAGATGTGGGTGTTTCAGTCGCATTTGGTCTTCCCGTTCCCAAGTGAATTCAGGACCGCACCTAGAATTTCACCGGAATTTAATGATGGGAATACGACTCTGTTTCAAGCGTTTGACCTCACGGTCCATGATTTCTATTGGCTCCTCGACGAAATGAAGTTTGTTATCTATGAGGATTTCGTCGAGCGGGTTTATAAGTGTCTCATCAGACAGACATTTCTTCAGGTTAGAAATGTGGAATGTGTTGTGCACGCTACTGAGTTGTGGTGGTAGCTGCAGTCGATATGCCACCGGACCAATTCTTTCAAGAATCCCAAAAGGTCCGATGTACCTAGGGTTTAGTTTGCCGCGTTTGCCAAAACGAATGACACCTTTCCAAGGTGACACTTTTAGAAGTACTTTGTCCCCGACCTGAAATTCGAGGGGTTTGCGTCTCACGTCAGCGTAACTTTTCTGACGATCACGTGCGGCTTTCAGCCGGTTTTGAATGGTCACGATTTTCTCGGTCGTTTCATGGATGATTTCAGGACCAGTGAGTTGGCTATCACCGATTTAGGTCCAACAAATGGGTGATCGGCACTTTCTCCCATAAAGTGCCTCAAAAGGTGCAGCATCAATGGTGGTGTGGTAGCTGTTGTTGTAGAAAAATTCACACAAAGGTAGGTGGTTTTCCCATGTGTTTCCGAAGTCAACTACGCAAGCGCGCAGCATATCTTCTAAAGTTTGAATGGTCCGTTCACTCTGACCATCGGTTTGCGGATGATAAGCAGTACTCAAATTAAGGCGAGTACCAAGGGCTCGTTGAAGTGTTTGCCAGAATCGAGAGATGAAGCGGCTATCTCTATCAGAGATATCGAGATAGGTATGCCGTGTCGTGCCACAACCTCTTTGATGTAGATGCGAGCCAAACGCTCCATCTTGTTGGTTTCTCTGATGGCTAGGAAATGGGCAGATTTCGTGAGATGATTGACGAACACCCAAATGGTATCGCAACCGCTCGGTGTTTTTGGTTGTTTGGTGATGAATTCCATGGTTATGTTTTCCCATTTCCATTGAGGTATTTCGGGTTGTTGCAGCAACCCGGAGGGTTTCTGGTATTCGGCCTTAACCTTGGCGCAGGTTAAACATTTGCCAACATAAGTGGCGATGTCAGCTTTCATGTTGGGCCACCAATACCGTTGTTTGATGTCATGATACATTTTATCGGAACCAGGATGTATGGAGTATCGAGATTTGTGAGATTCATCCATCACCAAATCTCGTAGGTTTCCAAAGTTTGGTAACCAGATTCGGTTAGAGAAGTGTCAAGTTCCATCGGGTTTGATTTCGAATTGTTTGTCCATGCCTCGCAAGGCCTCGTTTTTGATATTTTTCTCGTTGAGTGCTTCGAGTTGAGTGGAATGAATTTGAGAAATAAGATCGTTGTGGATGGTTAAACCAAGGGCTCGAACTCGAAGGGGTTTCACTCGTTCTTTTCGGCTTAGGGCATCAGCAACAATGTTAGCCTTACCCGGGTGGTATCGGATTTCACAGTCGTAGTCGTTAAGTAACTCGACCCAACGACGTTGTCTCATGTTTAGGTCCTTCTGATCAAAGATATGTTGAAGGCTTTTGTGGTCAATGAAGATAGTACATTTTGTACCATACAGGTAGTGTCTCCAGATTTTGAGTGCAAAAACTACAGCTCTCAATTCGAGGTCATGGGTGGTGTAGTTCTTTTCGTGGATTTTCAGTTGTCGTGAGGCATAGGCGATGACTTTATCACGTTGCATTAACACACAACCTAGTCCTTGTTGTGAGGCGTCGCGGTAAACTACGAAATCATCGGTGCCTTCGGGTAAGGACAAGATTGGTGCACTGCAAAGTTTCTGTTCCAGAAGTTGGAATGCTGACTCTTGTCTATCGGTCCAGTCGAATTTCTTATCTTTCTGAGTCAGGGAGGTTAATGGTTGAGCAATTCCGGAAAAGTTCTTGATGAATCGCCGGTAATACCCAGCGAGACCTAGGAATTGTCGTACCTCGGTTGGAGTAGTAGGTGCTTTCCAGCACTTGATGGCCTCGATCTTGGCTGGATCAACATGTATCCCTTGACTGTCAACGACATGCCCTAGGAACTGTACTGTTCACATCCAGAACTCACACTTGGAGAATGATGTGACGCAAAAAGTCATGTTTTTAGGTATGATATTCCATACTTTTTGGACACATCTTTAGTGAAAACATTCCAAAACAATCTTTATTTACTAAAATTCACTAAAGTGCTCCAAATATAGGCGTTGCTACAAAAATCACTAAAAACGTCCAAATAACGAGCAAAACAGAGCGAATAAACAACAACCAATTCTCACACCCTCATTTACCTTATGTTAAGCACATTCTAACCTTATGGTATGTTGTAATAGGTAAAAACGAGATGGTAGAATCAAGAATTATGCAAATTGGGTGAAGAACGGAAGAGATACGGCTTCTACAGATCGTTAAAAGGCATTCCAAACATGCTTAAGCTACACACATCCAATTTTTATGAGATTGGTACCATTAGAAGCGTAACGGAATTACGAAGCCGTGAGCGAAAGAATCGGGTCAAACGGACGTGTAACGAAGGAGATATGGCCGTTTTAAGCAACGCAGAAAAGCCGAAACACCACGTATACGGCCTTGGCAAGCCGTATACGGCCTTTACACACCGTATACGGCCTTGGCAAGCCGTATACGGCCCCCTATACCCCATATACGGTTTTTGGTGGTCTAGGGGTGGCTTGGTTGGCTTCCTTCATGCTTGGTTTGCTTGTACGATGCGTTTCGGTGCTTGTACGTATCAATTCCTTTGGCTCCAAGTTTGGCTTCAACTTTGGCTCCAAGATTGGCTCCATGGCTCATTACTTTGGCTCCAAGTTGATCTTCACCTATAAATAGATGGCCTCCTCCACCATTTCATACACACCTCACACCATTCTCATTTCTCATTTCTCACTTTCTCTCTCACACATTCTCTCTCTAGCACTACTCTTAGGAGTTAGAGGAGAATTATTCTTGTAGTTAGTTCCTCTCTCTAGTTTCTCTCTCTAGCACTACTCTTAGGAGTTAGAGGAGAACTAGAGAGAGATTAGTTATGTAGTTAATTAGTAGAGGCTAGCTTATGTAATGCTTGGATTTTAATGAAGAAATACAAGTTGTTATTCTGCTCGCAATTCGTATCGGTATCATTTATCCTTTCTATTATTAATTTGTCATATTGTTCTTGTTTGATGTATGTGATTTATTAATATTAGAAATGTTTATTGTTATGCATTGTGAGTAGTGTGCTTGTATGTTTGTCATGATTTAAATAGTAGTGATGATGTTACTTCAAATATATGATATTGGGATAACAACATTATGAAACAACGGAGGTAACGTTATACGGCTTTCATTTGTATAGCGCCGGAAACATCACTAATGTGTGGAGTACGGAACGTGGAAGCTATGAAAGTCATGGGCACAATCCGTTGTGGAATAATGTTCCCGATCATTATATAACTGGGAGTTGTTATACTTTGTTATCTGTCTAAACTTATCCTGAATATAGATCTAGTGTCTCTTACCCTTTCCAGACTTTCACGTGACTGTTGCCCTTAGGATAGGACTTTGCAAACCCTAATACTACGTAAATACAGTTATCTCCAGTTACAGTATGAAGCTATGAACTTTCCATAAAACGGCACAGTACTTCGTATAGCGTTGGAAACACCACTAGTGGAGTACAAATACGTGGAAGCTAAGGAAATGCTGTAGGACTGTTTCATCGTGGATTACCTAGAAGTGACCCTTCTAGAACTCGGGTCTAGGAATTAAAGCTGTGGAAATGCTCGTTGCCCTGTACACCGTTATTACACCTAAGATCTGGAAAACTGTGGAAATGCTTAAATGCCCGGTACACCGTTAGTACATCTAGGATTTGGAACACTGTGGAAATGCCTAATTGCCTTGTACACCGTGATTATTCCTAGGGATGAACGCCTGCATGTAAAGGAGGGTCTATGTTTATGACGGTAGAATATATGCTTCAATGAATGAATACAGAGTTCTGTCAAGAGGGCTTAATGCTCCATAAACATTGCTTAACTCTACAATACCGATAGTTTAAAATAACAACAGTTAACAACCAGTACACAGTTAGATAATAACAAATAGACTTAGGGGTTAAGAAAGGTCAGTAAATACAATTGCGGCCTGTTGCCTTATGCCTGCTCCCTAGATAAATCAAGGGTGGCTTTGTCTTATTCAAGCAAAAGTTCAGGGGGGTTTGAAAACAGTCTGATCTGATCAGGGTTCATGATAGCCTAGGTACTCAGTGACATACGTATTTAGATCCGGAACTAAATAAGTAGGGTCCTAGTGTTTACAACTAAGTTTATCTGTCTGTTAACTGACTGTGTCCCCAATAAACATCATCCTAACTGTATGCTATCCTAAATCATGGTGAACCACGTCTTTGTTATGTTTAAGTGTTACATATGTGCTAGCTTCCCTTTACTTTTATGCTTTATTAGTTTAGTAGTTTTAATTAAATGAAAACCCAAAAACAATCACCTATCCACTTATCCAAAACCCTAGCTTGATTACTAAGTTATCCGAACTAGCTCTGTTTCAATTCTGCCGTCGTGAGGAACGACCCTGGATCATCCTTACCATATACTAGTATCAGGTATTCGTACCAAGTACCAGTAGATAGTACGGAGGATTAGGCTCCCCCGACAAAATATAAATTTAAAACTACTCACTGACGCCGTGCCCAGCGGAAAGGTCTGCAACGACGGGAAGCGATTCCTGATCTGACCGTTGGACGCGCGTCAGAGAACTTGGCATATAACCCCTCGTGTCTGAGTAATTCCAAGATAGTTTTCATGTGTTGGCCATGTTCGGTTTCGTTGTGAGAGTAGATCAAGATCTCGTCGATGAACACGATGACAAACTTATCTAGATAGGGTTTGCATACCCGATTCATAAGGTCCATGAATACCGCCGGTGCGTTGGTTAAACCAAAAGGCATCACTTGGAATTCGTAATGCCCGTAGCGAGTTCGGAAGGCGGTTTTCGGGATATCGGTGTCTCAAACGCGAAGTTGGTGATAACCAGACCGAAGGTCAATTTTTGAGTAAAAGCTCGAACCTTGAAGTTGGTCAAATAGGTCATCGATTCTAGGAAGCGGGTACCGGTTCTTGATGGTAAGTTTGTTCAGTTCGAGGTAATGGATACACATTCTGAAGGATCCGTCCTTCTTTTTAACGAATAGGACCAGAGCTCCCCAGGGTGAGGAACTTGGTCTAATAAATCCCTTGTCCAGGAGTTCCTGTATTGGGTGGACAACTCCTGCAACTCGGATGGGGCTAGTCTGTATGGGGCTCGTGCCACGGGTGCAGCACCGGGCACAAGGTCGATTTGGAATTCGACTTGTCTTGGCGGGGGAAGGCCTGACAAGTCTTAGGGAAAGACTTCTGGAAAGTCCCGGACGATAGGCACATCCTCAAGTCGCTTTTCAGCCGACTTCTTTTTGGTTACATGAGCAAGGATTGCCGGGTACCCTTTCCTCAGGTACTTTTGGGTTTTCATACAAGAGATGATGTTCAGGTTTCGCTTACCAGTCTCCCCTGTATGATCAAGGTTCCACCGGTAGCGAGAGGTATACGCACGATCTTTTCGAAATAGACAATTTCAGCATGATGCTTGGATAACCAATCCATGCCTACGATGACATCGAAGCTCCCGATTTCCACGGGGATGAGGTTTGTGGGGAAAAGTTCGTTGGCGAGGTTTAGAGTGCAATTAGGTATCACACTGTCGGCCTCGATCAGTTTTCCATTAGCTAATTCTATGGTGAACTTAGCATCCAAGGCAGTGGGAGTGATGTTAAGTAACGGACAAAACTCATCGGATATGAAACTTTTATCAACACCGGTATCGAATAAAACAGAAACGGTTAAATCGTTGAGGAGAAACATACCCGTTACCACGTTGGGATCCTGGCGGGCTTCTCCGGCGTTGAGAACGAAAGCTCGGCCACGGGGGTTGTTGTTATTGTTGTTCCTGTTGTTGTTGTTGTTGTTGTTGTTGTTGTTGTTGTTCCAGTTGTTGTTGTTCAGTTTTGGGCAGTCGTTTCGGAAATGCCCAGTGTTACCGCACTCGAAACAGGCTTTCGGTGCATTGGGGTTTGTGTTTGGATTGGGGGTTCTACAGTCTTTGGCGGCGTGTCCTTGTTGTTTGCACTTGGTACAGGTACAGGGGCCTTCGTGGTGTAGAGTACACTTAGAACAGTAAGGTTTGTTTCCAGCGTACCCTTTCTTGTCCCCCGACCCTGAACCAGAGGTGTAGGCCTTAACAGTCTCGGCCTTCTTGGCTTGCTGCTGCTGATTGTTGTTATTCCCGGACCATTTCCATTTGTTGTCCCCGGGGGTTTTCACTGTGGGTGTCCCACGACGGACAATTTGAGCCATGAGCTCATGTGCCATTCGGACGGAACTTTGGATGGTCTCAAGTTTGGAAGAGGTTACATTCCCTTGGATTGAGTCAAGTAGCCCCCAAATGTATCTCTCGATACGTTTGTATTCAGGGTCCACCATGGATGGGAATAAAAGAGCAAGCTGGTGGAATCTGGTAGTGTAGCTGGTAATGTCGTTTCCTTGAACTGTGAGGTTCCAGAATTCCTGTTCGAGCTGTTGGAGTTGCTCACGTGGACAATATTCTTCCCTCAGCATGTTCTTGAGTTCATCCTAAGGTAATTGATAAGCAGCATCAATACCCTGAGTTTGGGCGTAAGAGTTCCACCAGGTGAGAGCACCTTCAGATAAAGTGCAGGTGGAGAATTTGACCTTATTTTCCTCTTGGCAGTTGCTTATTCAGAAAATGGATTCCATTTTCTCTATCCATCGCATGAGGCCGATGGCTCCTTCGGTTCCCTTAAAGTTGAGGGGTTTACAATTCATGAAATCTTTGTAGGTGCAGGGCTTTGGCACAGGTAGGTTGTTGGCTGCACCTCCTGGATTTCCTTGGTTTGGATCGGGGTTATTCCTGGCTGCTTCTAGGGCCGCTTGTACTCTTTGGTTGACGAGTCGCTCGATATCGGCGGAGCTCATTTGGCGTTTCGGTGCCATGATTCTAAAAGAAAGAAAGTAAGAGGTACATAAGATTTCTTTGAGTAAGATTTAAGAGTGTTTGCAGGTGTATACAAGAAGGTAAAACAAGTGTTTACAACAAGATAATCAATAAAGCAAGGAAGCAATTTTTATAACCACACTGAGGCGCAAGTTTAAACGATTACAAGGTTTAGAAAGTTTACAAAACGTGCCGGGCAGTGTTACATCCGGTCTTAATTCAAAAGATGATCAAAAGATAGATAGTTTGGCACATCCCGCCTTAATAGGTTACAAAATAGAGTACTAATCTAATCCTGACGTGGATTCGGTGGTGGATTTGACGGTGGGAGTAGTGTGACGACTCGTTCCATGTTTGCAGTAAGTCGGCCAATCATTCCGACAGCTTCTCCCAGTTGTTGCTCTAGCAAGTGCACATGATCCTCGGTTTCTCGTAAGCGTGTCTCACTTTGTTGCAGCCTCGATTGTAGGACAGAGATTTCATCTCGGTTACCGATCACTTGGTTGTGAACAGCTCCCATGGTTTCGGTGATGTTCTCCTGGTCAAGGTACATCTGTGCAACCCGGCCTTGAGCCAAGTGCATCCAGTTTTGGTAAGTTTCGTGCTGCTCAGCTTCCACATCATCCAGCCGCCTTCCGTGACGATAGATTCTGGCAGCGAGCATAGGTATGGTAAGGTGAGGAGGTTCATCGGTGTGTAAGGTGTTTTCCGGGTCTAGGTCCTGTGAGGGAATTGGTATGTCCTCGTCGGATCTCCAGGCGCAGAGAGTATAAGGTAACCAGTTCCGTCGAGGGATGTCGGTCCGACGGCGGGCTTGGTTGAGTGTGGAGGTAGTAGTGTTACGAGGAGGGTATGGGCTAGCTCGTGCTGGCCTAGTAGTTCCCCAACCTAAGTGAGAGTTGCGTGATCCCGAATGAGAGCGGGAGGAAGGTGTAGTTGCATTGGGATTTGTTGCCATTTTCTGTGGCAAGGAATTTAGTATGCGTAAGGTTACATATGAAAATATAATAACCTAGCACATAAGCACGTATAAGGGTTGGTCCCGTTCTATCCTCGGTTTACGTTACTATTGTACGCTCGTTCACTATAACCATTTCAGGTCTTGCATCGATTCTCCTTTAATTGTACATAGTTGATCAGGCTATGTTAAATTAATTTCAAATGATGCAATTGCTGAACCAGTCATACCAAATGAGGAATACTAACCTAACGGTTATAGTCTAGGTCACTAATGCAATCCTAGTTCGCTATAACCTTAGGCTCTGATACCAATCTGTCGTACCCCCAAAACACGTGGCAGCGGAAGTATGAGGTGTCATGGGGGCACCGACCAAATCAAATATCACAACACACAGATTAAAGCAAACGACCTCTATATGAGACGTTTGAAAATATTACATTACCATAATTCAAATGTTTACAAAATATCTGGAGTTCGCATAAACCGTTAAGAGAATTCTAATACATTACTGAATATATAAAATACAGCTAAATGCAATCTATTCTCTTGATGTTTGAAAACCATGCGACTCGAGCTAAGCTTTCCAAAAGCTTCCTACTGCGGCGGGTTACCTGAGAAATACATACTAAAAGGGTCAACATAAAGTTGGTGAGTTTATAGGTTTGTAAACAATCGTTTAGTTATGATCCACAAGATTTCAAGTTGTATCATTCAAAAATGACAGTTTAAAAGTATCACCTACAACGATAAAAGTATTGCACGAATGCAATATAAGTATACCATTTGCCATGAGTCTCATAGTTCGAGCTTAACGTTGTTTGCCTCCGGTAAGTGTACTAATCCGGTACACTTCTAAATCACAAATAATATTGCGCCCGTGGGTTGGCTAGAGCGACTAGCCCGGACGAGGTTTGTCAAACCCTGATAGATCTATCCAATAGTATTCACGCATAAATTTTAACGAACTATGATGGGTAGAGGACTTTAGTGGATTATATCAAGTCTCATGCAATCCGTATAAAAAGTTGTTACAGTTGCTTGTGATCATAAGAGCAGTTATAAAACAGTTGTATGTATTCTCACCCCAGTTAGAAAACAGTAAAAAGGGGCTATGAAACTCACCAGAGTTAAGCAGGTAGCAAGCAATATTCAAATAGCAAGCAATATGTGTCCCACGGTGCAACTTTCTAACGCCCTAAACGTATAAGGTTGTGTAAGTAGATGTCTCATAAGACCATCTATAGCGATTGTATAAGTGGGGGTTAATGTCCACTTAAGCCAATCGTGTAGGTGGAGGGTTATTGTCCACCTAGAGCTAGTTCATCAACTAGTATGTCCAAATAAGTTGTTCAAGTTCGTTTATCAAAAACGTGTACGACCCGTTGGTGAAAGTTTGTAATAATAATCTTAGACCATTATTATTATGTGTTGTTTCATTGTATACTATCTAAGTATATGTTTCGTGCGTTGTATCGTACACAAGTATCAAAGTTGTGTGAGTTCGACACTTGGTGTGAAAACTAGTTTTGTAGTTTCCGTTTTAGGCGTCACTTAGGGGCATGATATGTGGTAAAAAGTCATGTTTTTAAGCACATATTTCCCGCACATTTTACCCGATTCTTGGTGAAAACACTTGAAATAAACGTTTATCTACTTAATTTCACAAAGTTGGTCAAATTATAGGCCTTGTTATAAAAAAAAATGCTTAAATCATCCAAAAGGCACGTAAATCGAGGCAGATTATTCAAAACACTGATTCTCACATACTTTTAACCACATTATGATACAAGTTCTTAAATAGTCTCATATGATGTATCAGGTTATTCCAAGACTGTAGAATCAAGAATCGTGCAGATCGGGTAAAGAACGAGGAAGATGGAGCTTTCTGAGCGTAAACCGAGGGCATTCCGCACACGCAAACTCTAGAGACATCCAAATTTGGCACATTTGGCATCATTAGAAGCATAACGGAATTACGAGCTCACAGGCAAAAGAATCAAGTCAAACGGACGAGAAACGAAGAAGATACGACCTTCATAAGCAACGAGAAAAGTCAGATAAATCACACAGCCTACCACACGGCCCCCCCAATCCGTACACGGCCTTGAGGAAGCCGTACACAGCCCTCAACATGCCATACACGGCCTGTTTGAGGCCGTACACGTCCTGGTTGAGGCCGTACACGGCCTGTTTTGCTCTCACACGGCCTCGTTCTTGCTTCGTGTGCTTGTACGTATGCTTGTGGGCTTGTACTCTTGGATCCAAGGATTGCCTATAAATAGAGGCCTCATTCACCTCATTCCACACACCTCTCATCTTCAACATTTCTCACTTTCTCTCTCACACACTCTTTCTCTCTCTCTCTCTAGAGTTTCTCTCTCTAGATTAGGGTTTTAGTTCGTTAGTTCTTGGTTAATATTTAACCTAGACTAACGGAGGGGCTACTTTTGTAATAGTGTAGGGAATATTCTGAGGGGATTATTTGTAATATTGTCGAAGATATTGCGGAGGTTCCGTTCGTGTATTCTTTTAACACTATTCTGTCTACGCATAATCTACGGTTATTTCTTTCCTTTTCTATTATGATGATTGCTATTATTATTATGATAGATTTAGGATTGTTTGCCATGCGTAGTGAGTAGTTCTCTTATGTCCTTGTTGTGATATAGTTAGCTTGTTAATATTTGGGGTGATGTCACTTTAAATACGCAATTGGGATAATATCGTTATGAAACAACGGAAGTAACGTTATACGGCTTTCATTTGTATAGCGCCGGAATCATCACGAATGTGTGTAGTACGGAACGTGGAAGCTATGAAAGTCGTGGGCACAATCCGTTGTGGAATAATGTTCCCAATTGTTACAAAATGAAAACCGGTGTATTGTTAACTTTGTATTTATGAATTTCTAAACTAAAATCGCCTTTCCTCCAATAAACGTGGTTAGAACCTGTATGACAAGGAGTCGCGAACCTTGATCAATCGGTAACTACCTATCTATGTTTACAGATTTATTGGGATATGTTTAAATAAGTGAGGGTTGGGTTTATATCATTGATGGTCAAACTTTAATACAAACTTAGTTAACCTAGTCCAGAGTGACCATAAAGTATGTGGCACCAGAAAGACCATAAATCGGCACAGTACTTCGTATAACGTTTAAATACGTGGGAAAAGCTAAGGAACTGCCGTCGGTTGAAGACTGTGTCACATCCTGGTTGAATCACACAGCTCTGGACTAAACAAAGACCATTAATACAAAGTTAGCAGTCACCAAACCAAGTCTTAATCTTAAATGCCTTGCCTAGCCTTAGTATCCCCGTGGTGTTAAGAACGGTCAGAACTTTTAGAGGGTCTGTTACTCTATCTCATGCGCCCAGGAATACCATTCCAAAAAGGGTCACTTTTCCACCTTATGAAAAGTGTTGAAGAGTTGAGCAGCCTCCTCTGATCAGAATCACCATAACCTAGCAACCCAGTGACATACTGTCTGAGAAATCAGACAGTAGGGTGTTAGTGTTTACACTACGAACACTCAGGCAAAAGCAAGACACAAATCTTTAAAAGACGTTTTCATATATAAACCTAGACATCACCCCATAACACAAGCTAGCGAAGTCATAACAAGCACTATTCTCCATTACTGATTCCCTATCTAGCTTTTATTTACTGTTTTGTTTATTTTCTGCTTTTATTAGTTTAGTTTAAACGGACCTAAAACCAAATCAAAAACTCTTTTCAAAAACCCATCACTGATTTGAATAGTTTGTCTGGACAACTCCGCTTCACAATACGATTGATCTTAAGAACGACCCTGAGTTATACTTACCTCTGTAAGTAGAATTTAGGTCCCCAGCTTCTATAAATTTAAAACTCACCACCGTTGCGCCCGTTCCGAGAACGACCGTTTCGGGCATAACAAGTTTTTGACGCCTCTGCCGGGGAATCAATCGTAAGACCCAGAGGTGTCCTGACGAACCCTTTCTTTTTAGTGATACCTTTATTTTTCGTACTTTACTTTTTACTTTCTTTGTTACAGCCAAAAATAACTTCCCACAACACACAACGATATCAGACCAGATTGTCCGAATTTGAACCACTCATTTTCGTACCTGATCCTGAGTCTATTATCCGTACTATCCGAAAACAAAAGCGCTTCCATCTTCCCGAAATGGCCGCTCGTGTCACTCTTGCTGACAACACCCAGCCATCCATTGAAGGACGAGGAGGACCAATCACCTATCCGGAGATAGAGGGAGCATCCTTCGAACTGAAGCATCACATCGTACAACTCATCAAGGACAACTGTCAATTCCACAGACTACCACGTGAAGATCCTAATGCTCACATTGACAAGTTCATCCACATATCAAACTCCTACAAGCAGAATGGGGTCGAGCAGAACATAGTTCGCCTATACTTGTTCCCCTATTCTCTCGCTTTACATGCACTCTCTTGGTTTGAGGGACTTGAGACCGGCTCAATCACCTCATGGACGGATATGGGTAACAAATTCCTTGCCAGATACTTTCCTCAATCCAAACAAACCAAACTCAAGAATGACATCGCGCACTTTGAACAAGCTCACGATGAGTCAATCTACTCGGCATGGGAGCGATTCAAAAGTTTGATAAGGAAATGTCCAAATCATCAGATGACGAAAACCGACAAGTTATGCACCTTCTACAACGGTCTCGATCCAAATCACCGCATTACTCTTGACGCAGTTGCTCAAGGTAACTTTATGAAGATGACCGATGATGAAGCATGGAGCTTGATCGAAGACATGACGATGCATCACCACGATTGGAAAGCTGATGGGCAATCCTCATCAACACCTCTCTCCGCTCATAACTCCATCCAAGCTGAAGCTATCAAATCTCTGACGGAACAGATCGAAACTCTAACGAAGCAGATTGGAGAACTTAAGAAGCAGCCGTAGCGAGTCCATCAAGTTCAGGCTTGCCAGAACTGTACCAACCATCCCACTGAAGAATACGAGGTTGAGTATGAAGACCCGACTGACGATTCTGTCTATTTTGCCCAGTTTCCATCTAGACCTCCAAATCCACCTGGCTTCGCTGGAACATCTCCACCCAGAAACCGAGGAAATCAGTATCCTCCAAGGAATAACCAGCCACCTTACCCACAGAGATTTCAGCCACGCTATCCGACATATCTACAACAACCCCAACTTCCATACAACCAACCTCTGTCATTGACTGCACCTGAAGATGTCCAGTCTACTGAGCCTGCAAAGACTACCATACCAATCACCAGTGCTGACGACAATCTTAACAAGTTCATCCAGGGACAGACTGCTTTCAACCAGAAGACTACGGCCAGACAAGACCAGACGGACCTATTCCTCAGAAATCAACTCTCGGTCCTAAAAAGCCTTGAGAATCATATTGGTCAGTTAGCCCAACGTCTCGATACCCGACCACAAGGATCTCTACCCAGTAACACCGTTCAGAATCCTCACGTCGAAGAAGCAAAAACCCTGAGCTCTCCTCCTACCACTTCTACTCCAGTAAAGGAACATACTCCTGTCCCGCCGACAGTCGAGACCCGATCCGTACCCACTCCGACTCATGAGGTGCGAGTTCCTTTCCCGAACCGTCTATGCAAAAAGTACAATGCCAAGTCATTCAAACTTGACGGAAAATTCATGGACACCGTGTCTAGAATCCCTTCCGGCACTAAGTATATCCGACGAATACTGGCTACTAAAGATAAGGTTCCTGAAACCCCCAAAATCTCTCTAAATGCTGAATGCTCAGCCGTCATCCAGAATACCCTACCGGAAAAACTAGGAGACACAGGTCGATTTACCTTGCCCTGTTCTATCTATCACTCAGGCATGATACGTTCCTTGGCCGATCTTGGAGCTAGCATCAATCTCATGCCCTATTCACTTTACACCAGACTAGAGATAGGACCTCTCCAGCCCACTAAGATGAGTGTCCAGCTTTCCGACCAATCCATTCGATATCCAAAGGGCGGAAAACGTCATGGTTAAAGTTGATAAGTTTTGGTTTCCCACTGACTTTGTAGTGATGGATATTCAGGAAGACATCAATATCCCTATTATCCTAGGTAGGCCATTCATGAATACTGCACGTGCTGTTATTGATGTTTATTCTCGGGTTATTAGTCTGCGAGCACATGGACAAACTGTATGTTTCAAGATTGATCAAGACGAATGCTCACTAGCAGAACAGGCAGAGATTTACGCAATATCAATGGGCAGAATCACTTCGGATGATGACACTTCTGACTCGGATCCAGAGCCATATAGACCAGATGATCACACCTGTCTCATCTCGGCAACAGAGGAATCAGAATCAGAAGAAGAGGAGATGGAGGAATCAGAACCAGAGGAGAAAGAGGTAGAAGAGGAAATGGATGAATCGGAGGAAGAAACAGCACCAGAATCAGAACCAGAGGAAATGGAAGAATCAGAGGAAGAACAGGAAGAAGATTCAAATCCCAAAGAAGAAGAGGAGGATGTATACCAGTCTACACCACCACATCAGCACTTACCAGAATCACACCTTTCGACAGCTGAGATTATGAAGATTGAAGATTCTATCTCTCTATAAGATGTTGATTATGATGCAGGGTTTGGTACTACTGTGGAAAAACTCATGGCATCTGTCATGGATCCTTCCCAGCCTCTTGTCTCACCTAGACTCACCGCTTTGCTGAACATTGAGAAGACCATTACTTTTTCAAAGCAACACCCAGAGCTTAGAGACAAACTCCTGAAGAAAATATTGGCATACAAAGAATACATGCTACCGGATCTTTATTCAGACTTACCTTCCCGAAGGATTCAAGCCTTCGATGCTTCTGCACCTCGAACTCTATTTGAATGGGGGGATACTTCTGAAAGTAGCCATGATTCTGAGGAGATAGACATAGAGATTGATTCTTCTCAGCTGATATCTCAGATCACCAGTGATATCCAGTTACCTTCTGATGTTGTTGAGTTCCCAGACTCTCAAGATAAGGATACTCCGTCAACAAAGGATGATAAGGATAACATTGTATACATCGATATACCGATTGATATCTGCTCTATCCAACTTCCGAAACCTCCAGCTATCCCCATGGTTTCTAATCATGAAGAAATGATTAGTGCTATCGAGGCATTCAAGAATGACCTCCCCTCAATGATGAACATCATCATGAGTTCTACCAATGAGTACACACCACGCCAAAGGGACCTGATAGAAGAAATCAAGGCCGAATATGACGTTTATCAAGCCAGCAACAGCCGAGACCCACTGCTATTTCAAAACCGCCTTCATACCTTCACCGAAGATCTCACCACTCAGCTCCTACACCAAACTGCCGAACCTACATTTGAGGAGTTAGAGTTCTTCGAGGACTAGAGGGCCATGTATCGAAAGATACATGATGTACTGATCAGATCAACATTCCCATATTCTGCACAGCAACATGAATACTTGAGCTCATACCGGAGAAATATGTACCAAGCCACAGGGAATCCTGATGCAGATGCTGATGTCCGGCTAATGAATGATCTTCGAAGATTGATAAATCTAATGGCTGAGAACGATCATATAGACAACACTTCTTCCCACAGGTTCTATATGGATTGTACCATTGAGTACCATGCTTACAAGATCATCCATGATCTCGAGTTTGAGATTTTTGACGAAAGAACGCGTGCCATCCCTTCTTCCGTACCTGAAGGCTCGATGATTAACATCGCGACCTTCCTCTCAGACCGAATCAAGGAGATTTTCTGTGAAGTCCACCCGGATGAGTATCGCCAGATCTTTCACTACGGATTACGAGAAGTGTACGATATTGTCAACAACATCTTTTGTGACCCTACTCTCTCATTCTCCGTTCATCAGGCCCATATCATCCAGAACATTCACGAGTCTATCCGTGAAATAAGAGGAAACGCTAGCCGAGCTGATCACGAAAACATCCATCAGATGTTCCTCAGATTCATGGACTCGTTGAAGCAAGACCATCCAGAACGTGAGCTGATGGAAGCCAGTGAAGCAGGGTTCTTTATAGTTGATCCCCATGGAGTTATCTCCAAAATCGTAAAAGACATCACTTTGGATCTCCTGCATATGCAGAAAGTCACTGAAGACCACCTTGACAGCTTCCCTGATTTTGCATCTCACACTCCAAACATCATCAGGATCATCGCTCACCAGTTTCTACGGATCTACCCTCGCAACACTTGGGCACCACACGCTTCCGGCCCAAGTGATTCCAGTTCTCATTAATCTCAGGAAGGCAAAGTCGAGCTCTCGACTTTAATAGCAGCGCTTCTCAGGTGGCAACCCGTGCAATAAAAAGAGAAGATTGAGTGTCAATAAGTGAAGCAGAATCTCTGACTATCCTTCACACTTGGTTACGTCTAAAAATATTTTCAAAATCATTTCTCAAAACAACTCATTTTGCAAAACACTCGTCTCAGCAGGAAGTAAAAATAAATAATTCACTGTTTCGAGCATTTGAGGGTACTTGCATACTACTTCTATGCATTATGCTCGAACTCGTATAAAAACAATGTTTTATAAATGATTTGTCTTAGAAAACATCTCTTCAAAATCTGAGACGATAATTTCACTTCCAATTGCAAAAATATATGAGTCTGTTAAAAGGCATATCCAACGTGTTCACACCTACGAGATCATTTCACAAAGAGAAAGATTCTGAATAAATGAAGTTTTGAAGTGTGCAAGAAAACCCTAGCAAGAGTCTCAAGGATAAAACCAGAAGAAAATGCATAAATGGATCCTGGCAGCTTCTCGTTTCAGCAATTTTCTTATCATAAAGCATCCGAGCATCTCGCTATTTGGGGAGTTTCCTTATCTTTTCTTCATTTTTCAGTAAATAAATAATCTGTTTTGCTTAATGTGTTATCTATGCCGTATCCTAAAATTATCACTAAGTGTGGGATTCAAGCTCAATAATGACACTTGAGAAACATTTTCTATATGTTCAAACTCTAAGTGTGGGATTTAACTTGTAAAATCCCTACTCAAGAGAACATTAGGGACAATGTTCCTCTAAGTGTGGGATAGCAGGTATAAATACCTTGGATTGATTTTACGCATTTTTGTCCAAATAGTAAACTCAGAAAATGTTCCTCAAATTTCAAAATTTTTTCAAAAATAATAAAAAGTATGAGTTTTTAACTCTGCTATTTTTGAATTCTAAAAGTTCTAAAGAGGAATCATTCCCATATATGAGTATGCTATTTTGGAAACTAAGGAAAATAAGGTAGGAATCTCTCAAACAAAAATGATAATCTAAGAGGGGCATCGCATGACTAGGCACATATAACCCAAAAACTTGCAGTGAGGTATCTTGAGTCCCTATAGCATTCATTTTTAATGCTTCACTTTTCGTTTGTTGTGTGTGCTGATGTATACATCTCTGAATTAGAACTTGCTCCTGACATACATTTCGAGACCATATTAGTGAGTACCGTACGCGGTATAGGTGAAATTAAATGATCTTGACATTCCCTAGGATTTAACCCCCTTTTCTCATATCTTTTCAAGCCCAAAACCCTTCCGATGCTCATTTTTAGCATCGATGATCCGCTTAGTAAACCCTGTTGAGCCTAAACCTTTTCGTTTCATAAAACCCTCATTTCAACCCACTTTACCAAAATTCCCAAAAGCTTACCGCAGAATTTCTAAGGTTATGGAAAATCGCCTTTTAGAATATCCTTTTCACTTGATTCAACATTCCACTTTCTCAAATCGCTTCTCTCACAAAATCATCAAAGTTATATATGAAGGAGAGAAACATGGTGTGAAAAATTGACACCAAAAGACTATCACGAATGAAAAAGGAAAGTTAAGAAGGATTTTTAAGGGAGCCAAAAAAAAGAAAAGAAAAAGAAAAAAAAGAAAAGAAAAAAATGAAAGAATAATCCCTTAGAAATTCTGTGGCAGAGAAATTCTCAAGAAGAAAAAGAAGACAAAATAGTTAGTCTAAGAATAAAGCTAAGTGCTTTTAGTAGTATCACTCTCCAGAAAATCCAATAGAAGCAAAATAGCTATCTAGTTCATTTTCCGTATTTGCGCTATTTCAAAATAAAGTTTTCCATGATCTTTAGAATTCTAAGGTATAACAAAACCCTTACACCCAAAACAAACCACTATCCATACCCTTTCACCCCCACCAAACATTACAACCCTCATGAATGTCTTGGGATAATTAGCACCGTCCTCACTTCAGTGGTAGAGATCCGATTCTCGATCAAGCCTATGACGATGAGTGCTACATGACTGGCTTTTGAGTAATTTCATTTGTTCTAGAATATTAGGAAACCCGATACACTTTGAGTGAATTGAGTGACCACCTTGTGAGGAATCGCCCGGTCATGTATACTCCAAGATCACGAGAGTTGGAAGTATGTCTAAGAAAGTCATTCCTTGTTTCTGGGACGATTATCTTATTTCTCCTTATTTTCTATTATGGTTTGCTGATATGCGGGGTGATTGCTTTTAAGAATTTTTAGAATTCGCCAAATCTGCTTAAAACCGTATTCATAAAAACTGAGTTTTGCTTGAGGACAAGCAATGTCTAAGTGTGGGATATTTGATATGTGGCAAAAAGTCATGTTTTTAAGCACATATTTCCCGCACATTTGACCCGATTCTTGGTGAAAACACTTGAAATAAACGTTTATCTACTTAATTTCACAAAGTTGGTCAAATTATAGGCATTGTTATAAAAAAATGCTTAAATCATCCAAAAGGCACGCAAATCGAGGCAGATTATTCTAAACACCGATTCTCATAGACTTTTAACCACATTATGATACAAGTTCATAAATAGTCTCATATGATGTATCAGGTTATTCCAAGACTGTAGAATCAAGAATCGTGCAGATCGGGTAAAGAACGAGGAAGATGGAGCTTTCTGAGCGTAAACCGAGGGCATTCCGCACACGCAAACTCTAGAGACATCCAAATTTGGCACATTTGGCATCATTAGAAGCATAACGGAATTATGAGATCACAGGCGAAAGAATCAAGTCAAACGAACGAGAAACGAAGAAGATACGGCCTTCCGAAGCAACGAGAAAAGTCAGATAAATCACACGGCCTACCACACGGCCCCCCCAAGCCAACACGGCCTTGAGGAAGCCATAAACGGCCCTCAACAAGCCGTACACGGCCTGTTTGAGGCCGTACACGTCCTGGTTGAGGCCGTACACGGCCTGTTTTGCTCTCACATGGCCTCGTTCTTGCTTCGTGTGCTTGTACGTATGCTTGTGGGCTTGTACTCTTGGATCCAAGGATTGCCTATAAATAGAGGCCTCATTCACCTCATTCCACACACCTCTCATCTTCAACATTTCTCACTTTCTCTCTCACACACTCTTTCTCTCTCTCTCTCTAGAGTTTCTCTCTCTAGATTAGGGTTTTAGTTCGTTAGTTCTTGGTTAATATTTAACCTAAACTAACGGAGGGGCTACTTTTGTAATAGTGTAGGGAATATTCTGAGGGGCTTATTTGTAATATTGTCGAAGATATTGCGGAGGTTCCGTTCGTGTATTCTTGTAACACTATTCTGTCTACGCATAATCTACGGTTATTTCTTTCATTTTCTATTATGATGATTGCTATTATTATTATGATAGATTTAGGATTGTTTGCCATGCGTAGTGAGTAGTTCTCTTATGTGCTTGTTGTGATGTACTTAGCTTGTTAATATTTGGGGTGATGTCACTTTAAATACGCAATTGGGATAATATCGTTATGAAACAACGGAAGTAACGTTATACGGCTTTCATTTGTATAGCGCCGGAATCATCACGAATGTGTGTAGTACGGAACGTGGAAGCTATGAAAGTCGTGGGCACAATCCGTTGTGTAATAATATTCCCAATTGTTACAAACTGAAAACAGGTGTATTGTTAACTTTGTATTTATGAATTTCTAAACCAAAATCGCTTTTCCTCCAATAAACGTGGTTAGAACCTGTATGACAAGGAATCGCGAACCTTGATCAACCGGTAACTACCTATCTATGTTTTCAAATACAAACATGGTCTGAATTGTGTAGCTGTGGAAATACTGTCAACCCTATCGTATAGTACACCGTGAATCAATAAGGGATTTATTGGGATATGTTTAAATAAGTGAGGGTTGGGTTTATATCATAGATGGTCAAACTTTAATACAAACTTAGTTAACCTAGTCCAGAGTGACCATAAAGTATGTGGCACCGGAAAGACCATAAATCGGCACAGTACTTCGTATAACGTTTAAATACGTGGGAAAAGCTAAGGAACTGCCATCGGTTGAAGACTGTGTCACATCCTGGTTGAATCACACAGCTCCGGACTAAACAAAGACCATTAATACAAAGTTAGCAGTCACCAAACCAAGTCTTAATCTTAAATGCCTTGCTTAGCCTTAGTATCCCCGTGGTGTTAAGAACGGTCAGAACTTTTAGAGGGTCTGTTACTCTATCTCATGCGTCCAGGAATACCATTCCAAAAAGGGTCACTTTTCCACCTTATGAAAAGTGTTGAAGAGTTGAGCAGCATCCTCTGATCAGAATCACCATAACCTAGCAACCCAGTGACATACTGTCTGAGAAATCAGACAGTAGGGTGTTAGTGTTTACACTACGAATACTCAGGCAAAAGCAAGACATAAATCTTTAAAAGACGTTTTTATATATAAACCTAGACATCACCCCATAACACAAGCTAGCGAAGTCATAACAAGCACTATTCTCCATTACTGATTCCCTATCTATCTTTTATTTACTGTTTTGTTTATTTCCTGCTTTTATTAGTTTAGTTTAAACGGACCTAAAACCAAATCAAAAACTCTTTTCAAAAACCCATAACTGATTTGAATAGTTTGTCTGGACAACTCCGCTTCATAATACAATTGATCTTAAGAACGACCCTGAGTTATACTTACCTCTGTAAGTAGAATTTAGGTCCCCAGCTTCTATAAATTTAAAACTCACCACCGTTGCGCCCGTTCCGAGAACGACCGTTTCGGGCGTAACAGGGCGACACTCGATTGGGTAGCGTCACTCAAGTAAGTGTCGCTATAGGCGACACTTGGTTGGTTAGCGACACTAGGTTAAGTGACGTTAAATGTGATTTTTAAATTGGCAGCGACACTTGGGATAAGTGTCGCTATAGGCGACATTTAGTTCAGGCGGCACTTGGGTAAGTGACGCTAAATAAGCAATTCAAATAATTAGGCGGCACTAAGGGTAAGTGACGCTAGATTAGGCGTCACCTGAGTAAGTGACGCTAGGCAAGTTCAATTTAAAATTAAGGCGCGGCACTTGGATGAGTGACGCTAAATTAGGCGTCACTTGGGTAAGTGTCGCTGGTTAGGCGACACTTGTGCCTGATCAGCTTTCAAATTTTTTTATCCAAGTGTTCTAAGTGTCGGTTTTTCATTCGGGAAACTTTCTAAGTTTAGTTTTTGGTCCAAGTCACTAACTAAGTCACCCAAACCCATTTTTGTTACCACTTTCCAAAAATAGTAAGTTTTGTCATTTTTAGAAACCGAGCCGTTTTTGTTGACTCGGTCAAACCTACCCGGTTTGACCCGAAACTTTTACCTAACCCATACATCAGTTTATAGAGCCCATAAAATTTGTCGGTCCGTGTCGGAGTTCATCCAAAGTGTCGGTTTTTGACATGCAACTTAAGATTTCAAGATTTCATATTTTCGACTTTTGTCGGTTTAGTTCGCCACTAGATTTCACCTACTTCTGGTCCAATTCTGAGTTCACAATTTTTACCAACTGATCTTCTATGTGTGTAGATCATAACATAATTTTCCTGAGATTTATAAGGTCCATTTACATTTTTTAATAATTTCGCGTAAGAACCGAACATATTTATCGAAAACTTTCGGGTCAGTCTCAAAAATGGGTTTATTAATAAAAATACGTACATATCTGGAAAAAGTGTAAAACATGAAAGTTGTAGCTCTTTTCAATACGCAACTTTTAAAAAAAAAATTCGTTGTCTAAATCTTCGTAAAACGCAAGATATAGCCATTTTACTGAACTGTATTTTTGAAGACAGATTATGCATGTTTGTGTATAATTTATAAAAACGATTTTTGACCATAGATTTGGACATATTCAAGTTATATGAGCTGGGTAATACATAAATAAACATCATGTAAGTAAATTTTTAGAGAGAGAAAGTGGGTTTCCTCATAATGAGATGATGAAAGAAAGAAGGAAAAGATTGGTGATGATGGTCTTGGTGCTAGCTCTCCTTTCTTGCTTGATCAATGGTGGTGTATGGGTGGTTATGTGGTGGTTGTTAGAGCTGAGTTATTTTCAGTGTTTTTGTTTTTGAGAGAGTTTTTGGTGAGGAGAAGTAAGGTGGAGTGAAAGAATGAGGTGAGTGCATGAGTGTTGTGTGGTTTTGGTGAAGAATCACAATGATTGTGATTTGCATGGTTCTCCATTGGGTTTCAAGAGGGGTGGCACATGGGGTTGGGGGTGGCCGGCCAAAGGGGGACCACCCAGGGGTATTTTGGTCATTTTATTGTTCCTAATTTAATTTATTGCGTTTTACGTTCGTTTACCATGTCGGTTTGGTGTTTATATATACGTTTAGTACGCGTTTTTAAGTAACGATTTAAATTTCAACATTTTCACTTGAAGTATTTATTCTAAATACTTGAAAAACATTCATATTAATGTTCCGTTATGTCGTCGGCCTCAATTTGCGTGAGCGTTTTACGGATTCTAAATCGCGTGACGTTTTAATTGGACGTTTTTCGTTATCGTTTTAAGACACGATATTTGAATTGATAGTTTTATACTAAATGATATATTTTAAATTCTTAAAATATATTTCGGTTTTTGTTCGGTTGTCGGGTGCGTTTCGCGCGTTTTTGTCGCGTTTGAGACGTTTTAGCCAAAACGTATAGGTTTTTCGTGTATTATTTTAACAAAATAATAATAAGTGATAAATAACTTCTATGAATAGATTAAAGTTATTTATAAAAAGGTTTTCACCAACGTCTTATAGTCTGTCGGACTCCGTCCGGTTGTTTCGCACAATTTCATCAAATTGCGTAAGCGTAATTACAACTAATCACGTAAGCGTAATATAAAACAATTACGGGAGTGTATATTCACATAAATATACAAATAGTTACAAGTAATTACAAGTATTTAGCCTAATACTAAACTAAACACACGTAATTAGGGTTTCTAGCAGGTTGATCAGTAACCCTAAATCGTCGGGTGTCACACTATTGGTTATGTGCGCATACCAATGATGTAGTTCCTAGCATTCATGTTGACGTGATATGGTGCTACGTGATATTGGCCGTGGATCCCATAGAGTTCAGAGAAGTCTCTACAATTGCTCAGTATTTATTTGATTAAGCAAATACGTGTTGATAATATTTGCTATATGTTGTTGTGTTGTGGATTATTCATTTAATTGCTCGTATGCTCACTAAGCGTTTTGCTTACCTCTTCAGTTGTTTTATGTTGTAGGTGTAATGTTTCGGTTGAACCAATTAGATAATATGTGGTGGCAAGAAGGTAGCGTGGATGGGAGCTTGCTTATGGTTAGACAAGCTCTTATTTCTTTTGAAGTGTCGTATTTGATTGCCATTGAGTAATTCGCCCATTTGAAATGAGTTTTGAAGTTAAAACACGGTGACCCATGAAACATGTGGTTTTAGTTATAGTTGACTTTGAAAGTCAACAACGGTTGTAAAATGCGTACATTGTGGTTCGGAAAGTGTGTAACAAGTAATGGTGTTGACATGTTGCTTATTGAATAATGAAATAGGATTAGAAGTCATATTGTGTTTTGGTCGAATTTTGGTAGTGACGTGTAGTTAACTACTTTTGTTAGTCAATTATGGGTTATGGTTGACTAGTGAATGGGTCAAAATAGTTTTTGTTGGCAAACGGGTCAAAAAGTGTCCAAATGGGTCACTAAATGTATTCGTGAGCTAAATAGAGTTAGATTAAGGTTAGAGTTGTTGTGTCGCTTCCTTTAACCTTGTTTTGATGTGTTTGAATTGTGTCCAAAAGCTCTAGGTCTCAGTTCATGTGGTTTGTGATTTAGGTAGTAGCCAAAAAGTGGTCAAAACGGCCTCAAATTGGTCACACGCCCAAATCGGTCGTTTTTGTGAAAATTGAAAAAGTGTCAAAATGGAAACTTTCATTTTGGTAAAGTGGATGTGTCCGCAAAATTTCAGGTCATAACTCCTAATGAGTTAAAAGTTATGCGTATTTGAATGTCGGTAGTTTTGAGGAAAGAGGGCAGTTTTGAGGGTAAGGGGGCAGTTTTGAAGGCAATTTTGAGGGCAAAGAGGCAGTTTTGAGGGGAAAATATAAAACGGAAAACCTTCGTTTGGTTACAGTGAAGGTGTCTGCAAAATTTGGTTGTCTAATTGTTAACGAATAAAAAGTTACACGTATTTGAAAATGGCAGTTTTGAGCAAAAAAAAAAAATAAAAAAAAATCGGGCGTTTCATCACCACCCATAAAATAAAACATAGATATAGAATATAGGATAAAATAACATAAAGTAAATCATTCGTTTAGACATCATAACCATTCTAATAAATAAGAAATATATATTTACTTACTTTCTTTCTTTTCAGCAAGTACCTCAATCTTGATTTTATAAAAAAATAACTTATCTAGCTAACAAAATCAGATAAGTCATCAAATGTACCGATATAAGATTATAAACAGGAAAGTGAATTCACCATTCTATTTGATAAATCCACTAAAGTGTACATTACTCATTTGTACAATACACATTTTTAATGCATGATTTTGATGGATTTATTAAATACAGTGGTGAAAATATCACCACCCACGGAAAAAATATTTTTTGGACTTTTTTAAGTAATTAGTCAATGTGAAGAAGCTTGTACATTTTGAGAGTTAAAATTGCAAATTTGGAAATGATTGAAGCTATGAGGTGTGAAAGCCAATAGAAACAATATCAAAGGCGACATCAACCTCACTCAAATGCAATATCTTCAACGGTTTTAATCTACAAATTAGAAGATCAAAATTACATCCCAAATCAATTTACTTCTGTTGAATGTGATACAAGCCAATGTATAAGTTACACAACCAATAATAAAACCGAAAATTTCCTAAATCACACTCAACGGAAAAGCTCACAACATAAATTAGTTTGTTTATACAACAAATTTACATAAAGGATTACTTTTATTGACAATTTGATTACTTTAAAGAAAGAAAAAAAGAAGCGAAATAACAAACTCTCAAAACTAGGAAACACCGGGGAAGGAGAGCCGATCCCGGAGAGTATCAAAGATTGATGTAGCAGTGGAATTCTGTTGTAACGTGTTTTTGAGGCGCTCCAGCAACTCTCCGTCTTTAGTCTGTGATGCAGCATCTGCAGCTTCCTTTGCCATTCCTATTCGAGCATAAGCCTGTTTCACATGAACAAACTTTTTCAGGCTTACCGTTCTAGTAAAGGAGTCGTAAAATAAGTGTGATGGGCTAGTTGGGTTTGGGTCTAAACATGTAACGTTGAGTACAGGCCAAATTGATTTGAACACTTTTTGAACACCTTTGTCACACAAAAAGATACAGAATGTGTTAAATATGATTACAAAAACTTCAAAATTTGAATGATGATAAATTTTGAAATAAAGCTGATAATGGGGGAGTTTATGTACCACAAGCAAGTATTTCAAACATAAACATACCTCTGCTCTTTCTCGAGGATCTGCAAGCTTTGTAATATACTTCAAGGCTTCACCTTTTTCTTCAGCATCAATGCAAGCCTCCACAAATGGCCTAAAACCTATCGTTGCTCACACCAGAAATGACAGTTCAATTACATGCGATCAACAACTTGAAATGCCAATGATATTGTTTTCATGATGATAAAGTTAAGGTTTACTTTTTTTAAGGTGACCTTCTCCTTTAATATATTAAACAAGTAGTAAAATATCATACCAATTGGGGGCCTTTTCTCCTTTGAAAACTTTTCCAAGGCATCCCAGTCCCTAATCGTGGCCAAGGCAAAAACTTTGAGCCAATACCATCGTTTCTCTGAAACCTGATTCAAGAATTGTAAATTACGAATGAGTATGTTGCAATAGAAAAGATTGAGGATTAAAACAAACATACATCGTTATCATAATATATGTTTTGAATATTATGAGCCTCAAAGGGATGTATACAACACTAAATTAATTCAAACAGTTGTAAAGTTCAGAAACGTGATATCTGACCTTAAATTCAGTTTTAACTTTCAGAGCAGCCCGATGATTGCCCAATACTATGCATGTCCGAATTGTATCACTGATACTCGAATCAACAAATATAGGCTGCTTTGTACTTACTTCTAGCTCATGCTGTATCCTGCATTAGATGTAAAAAAAATGACACAAAATAAATAGATCAGCTATATACTATAAAAAACATACCATGCCTTTCATATAGCACAGGTGGCACGCGTCACGCACGCCCACACGCACCCGCGCTCCCGCACACGCACGCGCACACACACATAATGGTAGCCACCAATAAGTAACAATAACATATCATATAGATCCTAAATCCTTCAAAGTTAAATGTACAAGTTTACAGAATATTAGTTTAAAAATCATATGTAGACAGATTAATTTATTAAATTTAAGTTAATAAGCTACAACAAACTAAAAGAATATGTTGTATTTATTATCTACATTTAATAAGTTAAAGATTGAGACTGGGTATGGTTAATTTTCAGATTTTTGTCAACAAAATAAAAATGAAGAATCATAAAATCCAAATACAAGATTAAAAAAATCATTTTTTAGCATTCGAAATCTCAGTAAGTGACAGGATTTCCGATTTTCAAAGAAGCTCATACCGTAATAATTTTGCATGCTCTTCAGCAGCCTTCGACTCAAAAACATGCTCCTTTGTTTCAGCAAAAAGATTTTGCGCTTTCTCAATGAGTTTTATGCGTGGACCATGAAGTGGAGATCCTCTACTTGCCATTGGATTCTTTGCTATTTCCCAAGATTCCTTCCACAACAAGAAAGCAACATCCTACAACATTAGATAACACATTGTTAGGCAATTGTAAACAGTGGTACAAATGTGTTATATTATATTTATTTGCATAAGAGGGAGAAGAAAATGAGAAAGAATCAAGTTTAAAAGTCAGGATCCAGGCTTACATGAAGCTGCCCAGTAGAAAGAAAGAAATCCTTCAAAAATTCATGCGTATAGCACCTATGATAGATAGAGGTATTGAAAATCCCATTCAATACAAGGTAATATGCAAAGAAACAATAAAAAACTTGAGCCATGATGCCTCACCGTGCATAACGTATAAATAGATCCCGTGCAAGGGGTCTAGCTTGTATCATTCCGAATAACTCCAATGCTGGTCTCTATACAAAGTTAAACAGCATATAAAGTTGAGAAATTAAGCATAAAGTGATCTTTCAGCATTTTACCTCCATTAAGTCAATATCAAACAAAAATATCATGGAAAGGGATTTTCCAATACCTTCTGCCATATGTGAAACAGAACAAGATAAACAAGATCAGTATCACCACTTTCAGTTGCCTTAGTCAGGGCCGTATCTTCTTCCCCTATGCCGAGTAACAAAGGAACCTGGAAAACTCAGATGTATATTATTCAAACCGTGCTATATCTTCTATGACATTTAAAAGTATTTTTTCGTGAGCAATATTTTATAAAACAACAAACAGCAGAAATAGAGTACCTGCTTTGAGGAAAGAGGTTCATGTTCAACAAGCATAGCAGCTAACTTCCGGCGGCCGGTTTGATCCGCATGAGCAGCAACTGCAGCATACGAAATGCTTCTGGACAACTTTAACTGAAACTCCCAAAAAGATGGCAAATAAAATACAACGAAAATGACAAGTATACATTTATTAAGTTCAAGAGTCTATATAACTTTGCACACCTTATCAAGCAAAATTTCAAGGAGAGTAGCATCAGGAATTGCTGATGACACTGTTAACTTTGAACAAGCCCAATGCATGATAACCACTTCCTGCATTAAACTCAAATAAGTAATATCTTTACATTATATAAGCATTTCTAATAGTCATTATCATAGTGAAGATAAGACTTACTTGATTCATTCCAAGGTAATCCGATATCCTGAGTGCCAGCAGATGTTGGTGGGCATTAACCAATCGCCCAATCAAAACTGATGGTGTAAGCAACTAAGAGTAGAAAGAATATTTAATTACATGAATATAATCGAGATCAATCCTGTAACTGAATTCTGATGAGGTGGTTAGAAACCTTGTATTGATGTATACTAAGTGGAATGCCGGTCTCCGGGCTGCGTACAGCATTTAAGACCCGCAATGTTTTGCTCATCTCCTGAATGCTCTCACGCTGAAATTGGCTGCCAAAGCCAACTGGATATCACTACCGTAAACAAAAATTAGAAAATCTTACAATCTATTGTAGGAGCCCATAAGGTCAATAGCTAGCAATGTAGAGTAAGGTTGTCACTTGTAAAGTTAGAAAACCTAAGTAACATTAAGAAATTTGATGGGGAGCGTGCAACATATAAGCATATTTTGGCGACTATCCTATCATAACAGATTGTATACGGTTGTACAGATCATATTAGCTGTTACAAATCATATATAGAAGTATCATAAACCTAGTTTAGCTCTCCATTCTAGTTAGTATACCCTGATTTAATGGGCTGCTACTAATTATTATGTGGGGTAGTTACAACTTTAGTCCTTTACTTTAAGATAACAGACTTATGTTTGTATCTATATGCAGAGATACGTGAGTTAACAGAAAACATTCTAATTCTATATAATATAGCATTTTCAACTTAAATTCTCAACACTAATCATTTGTTTCTTCGTATACCTATTTTTTCATGTTCAATGACATGTTATCTATACAATCCCAATATATATAGTTGCTTCAATATCAAATGGACAAATATAATAACAAATATATAAAAAACCTCACCATCCACAATGATAACAAAATACTTATTAGCAATAAATTAAAACTAACCTACAAAATGCTTGCCCATAGCTTGCAGCCCTTAGAAGTGTCTGTTGTAGAGAAGGATCAAATTCATGACCTGCAGCGTCTACACAGGCTTCTACAGCCTCAGGCAGTGATGCGCGTATCAGTCTCAAATTTTCATCAGCCTAGAATAAGTTGACATTAGAATTTAAAATATTCAACCCAGATTTTTATAATCATAGGTAGCATTACATAACAAGTTTAATTATTACAAAAAACCCTACCTTCGCACTCCGTCTGTCAAAATGATCCAATGCATCATACAATAAAGCTGCTGGTTCTGTGCTCCCAATCTTAAAGATGGATTCAGTGGAAGCTGGAACCCGTTGTAGAAATTCCATGTTTGTGTTAGACAATAGCCTTGCTCCATCACACTCTGGAATTAGGACAATTGGTTCATCATAAAGGTAGCGAACCGGATCTCCATAGGGACCAACCATCAGAAGCATATCATCCCAATATAGTAACACACTGTCCATTCCACACCAAACAAGTTGCTCTGGAGCAAGAGCAGACTGTACACATGCAAATTTATGAATAATTAAGACACTGCATACCATCACAATCTTGATTTCAAAGCCTGATATCCCATTATGCAAATCCTCATATTTGATTTTTTTTTTATATACATATTCATTTCTATAAAAAATCATTCTGTAAGCTTGTGAGTCTCATGTTAATTTAAAGTAGCCATGTATATGGAGTTTTTGACATTGCATTTAGAACGAGATTAAATGATCATAGTGTTTTCAAATCGCATATAATCAGTTTCTAGAGATTGGATATACTAAAACTAATTTTTGGTTATCTGATCATTTGGGGGTCCAATAATGAGTTCTCAATTATCAGAATTTGTTGAACACTTAAAACCTAATAATCCAATTATCACATCCTCAAACAACATACCAAAAACTATCTTTTGCGGCCCTTTTTGTTATATTTGATATGTAGTTCTAACTGATAACCACTTTCAAAAGACAATAGCAAATACAAACCGTAAACAAACTAAACAACATTCAGAGATCCATAAAAGTTTCTCAAAACGAACCTCACAAGCGTACTCGAAAATGATGCTTGAAAAATCAGTAGGCATGACGAGTAACTGACCATCATGAGTAAACGACGCCAACAATTTCCCATTAGACGAAACAACCATCTTCTGCAAAGGTCCCAACCCTTCACCAACACTCTGAACACCATCTTCTTCCACTAACAACACATGATCACCAACACCTAACAACACCTCCACGTTTCCCGACATCGTATACTTCGGTTCAATAACCGCCATACACAACGGGAACTCATCAATTCCCGTATCGGCTAACTTACAAGCCTTAGGATTTTTCATATCAGCAATACAAAACAATTCAAACACTTCATTCATACACACAACACCATTCCCCCAAAACACACATTCAACAACACTATGTTCAAAACACTCATGACCTAAACTAATATTAGGTTCAATTAACTTACAGTGTATATCGTACCGATACACGGTGCCGTCTTGTGTGATGCAAACGAGGATTTGTTCATCGGTCCATGATAATCCGATCAATCGGCCGCCGGAGTTGCGCCAGACGGTTTCGGAGAGTTGACGGCCGGCGGAATTGAAGATGCGAAGTTTACGGAGGGCGGATTCGGCATAAAGTTGAACGATTTTGGATTCGTCACGTATAATGGCGATTGGACCGGAGAATGGAGCGCAGGCGATTTTGTTGCGTGAAAGATCTATATTTTTCCATTGTAATTGGTAAAGTTCAGGTTTACGGTAGTATTTGTCGCCGAGAAGTTGCCATTCGGCGGCAATTGATACGCCGGCCATTTTTACGACTGTGATCGCCGGTGACCTTATGAAGAAGTATATATTTTGTGTATCTGTGTGATTTTCTGTATGTATTCAGCTTTGATCTAATAACTTTTTTTAATCTACGGGTAATTCAAATTAAAATATTTTTAACGAACTCATTTTATTATTAACGTATGTAACAAATTTATCGGTCTTATGTCAAGTTAGAAGTGATCTATATATTCATTATATAATAGATTTGAACAAAAATTCTATAAGGAAGAAATGGTACAGTAAATGACTAAATGACTAATTTATCATTTTATCTATCTTATTTAACATTAGAACACCTAAAGTTTATACAATTAATTACAAAACATAATTTTTAATAGATAATTTCAGCTACAAAATATGTAACCCCATAATTATTGATTATACTTTATAACTTGTGTAATAACTTACATTACATATTTATGGATATTAAAATGTCGGTAAAAATTATTTTAATATAAATATCGGTAAGCAATCCGTGCCATAAAAAGTGAGAAGTGGTTCTTGTGAGGAAGGGTACTGCACTCAAAATTATCATTTTGCATTGTAGGTCTTATGCGCATAAAGTTGAGTCCAAAACTGTTTGGATGATGCTTTGGACGGAAGTGTGGTTCTACTTTCTTCATTTCAATTAATTTCAATTATTTCCTTAGTAACCTATGTGTATTGTGTAATAATAACCAGATACATAAATATTCATAGTTTATTAATGTACTAGCAGAATACCCGCGCAATGCGAAGGGAAAATAATTATTAGATTCACGTTTATTCGATATTAGAGTTTTAAATCAAGATTAAAATTTATATGACGATACTATAAGATATGATGTTTTTAAATAATAAAAAATAACCTTTTTTTCCCTTTTTAAAAATTGTTAAAAAAAACGTAAATATACATATGTGTGTGTGTGTCTAAAATGTCGTTGTGAACTCGATAGTCAGGTTGCAAGTCTCTAATAACTAGGTGGCAAGTTGGGAGGTACGAAGTCGTTGGCTGGGTCAAGAGTTTAACCATCAATACCTTTTAATTTGTTTTTTGTTTTAATCTGTTAATACTAAACATTATGTTCCTGAAATTGTAATCCCAAAACTTGATTAAAATTTTGAAACTCTATAATATAGAGATTTATGATATCAAAACAAAATGAGAAATGTAAGTAAACCTGTAAATTTATAATCTCATACAAAAAGACATCAAATAGTTCGTGTCTAATTTTTGAAAACACTTAAAAACGTATCAAATTTAGAGAAAGTTAATCTTGAAGACTTTAATGGCAGAAGTTGACTCAAGACAGTGGACAAACCGCCTTCGGCAATTTGCTAACATGTTTGTCTCGTTTTTAGCTTTCCGTACATAATTGACACATTGCGTAACTCCTTAGGGCTAAAAGTTGTCATGTTTAATATATTAGTAGTAGATATATAAAAGAATTAATCAATATGTGTTTAATGTCATATGCTTGTTACTTTAATTTTAATAATGATAGTATTAATTAGATTTTAATATATGTAGGGGTATATTAGTAATTTCAAGTAGATTTTTAAAATATCAATAGTAATGTTAGGGGCAAAATGGTAAAATCTATCTTAAAAAAACATTGAAATGCATTATATATTAGTAAAGATATAGATAAGTATTTTTCACCTTAAACACATAAGATTAGTAATTTTATATTTATTGTATATACTGATTTTTATTATTTATTTAATCAAAATTAAAATGATTTCATGTTAACGCTATGTTAATTAACTAAAATTCGAATCAAGTAACATAATTAAAACGGTGTATATTTTTATTGGTTAACGGTATAAATGTGACGGGTGGAGGAAAACGAAAATGGGTCAAATAGCTCGAAAATCATATGAAGTAAATATACTAACATGTTTGTCTCGTTTTTAGCTTTCCGTACATAATTGACACATCGCGTAACTCCTTACGGTTTAAAAGTTATGCCATGTTTAATTTAATATATTAGTATAGTAGATATATAAAAGAATTAATTAATATGTGTTTAATGTCATATGTGTAACATCCGAAAATTTGTAAAATAAAATACTAGTTGTAAAAAAAAATTAGTAAGTTTGAGTTGAACAAATTTGTAAGGAGTGAAAGTAACAATAGAGCAAAAGTAAAGGGGGTTATCATGTAAATATGTAAACCGTAGTAATTCTCATATATCCTTGCTGATAAATATAAACCGTAGTAATTCTCATATTATTACGCACAAAACCCTAAAGAGAAAGGAAGAATGAAAACGGCAGCTAGGGAGAAAATGGGTTCGATGTTTGATTTTGAGTTGTGGTACAAGTATTGGTTAGATTTCGGTACTTTTTAAAGGAGGCGTTTTATTGAATTTGTGGCAGAAAATTGTTAACAAGAAGTAAAGAGCTAGTTAGAGACTTCAAGGTGAGTTTCGTGTGACTTTTAAACTGGGTTGCATTATTCGTTTATAAATTGTTATTCAAAGTGTTTATGGGATGTGATTAGAAATTGTTTATTGCTTTATAAATATTTTGATAATATGAATATGTGATATGAAAATGTTATATAATCATATTGTTTATCCCCTCTCTCTCAATAATAATGAAATCGTATAAAAAGTGGCTAAAAAGTGGACGAAGAAGCAAATAGTGGGATGTGTTAAACTACGGTTTGACATAAAAGAGTGGAAAATAGTGGGATGTGTAAAACTACGGTTTGCCATCAAATTGTGGAAAAGTGAGAGATGTGTAAAACTACGGTTTGCCATCAAATTATGGATAAAAGGTAAAAGTGGAAATTGAAACTTGTTAAGAGATTGTTGGATTGAATCATTATTGCTTATGTGACAAATTGGGATTGAAAATTGTTGGTTAAACGTTTTATATGAAAGGCTTTATATTGTGTTGCGAAAACCGTGATTCTCACAAGGCTTTATAGCTGACCCAAAATGTTTTAAAAATTTTGCAACTCAGGTTAGGTAATGAAGGATGAAAGTGTAGACTGTAATTGTTGTGAGGATATTGGAGAGGATTATAGTATACACGCATCCGCTGAATCGAGGTTAATATGGTAGGTACGCACTCTAATAAAGTGGGTTGTTTCAGTTGGTATCAGAGCAACGATTTAAGTGAATTAGGTTTAGAAAACCTATAGATTAATAGTAAAGTTAGTTGATGACAAAGATACATCAGCTAATACGTTGATGCGTAGAACTGAGAGTAAAAAAATTGGATTACCTTTAGCCTAGCTAGTTACAAAACCATGGCCTTATTAATGTAAGTCCCTAGTTCTTGGATCAATAACGAGGTTATCTATAGGTATTAAGGTGCGGAATCCCTTAATACTAGTTACACGAATGTATAACGATTAATAACATTTATAATAACTAATTACTTTGCTTTATACATAAACCCGTCAAAGCATAGCCGTTAGTATACTTAGGTTTTTCTCTGGATTGAGTTCGCAGGAATCAGAAATCGCAAAAGCTTCGTTTGTAAAAGTTATGAATTAAATTACCAAAAATTCAATATATACTTCGACTCAACTCGCAGCCTGTGGGCTTGCGAGTTGACTTCAATTCGCAGTCCAAGCCCAAGCCCAACTCGACTCGGTTTGCTATGACCCTTGCGAGCCCAGATCTCATTTCGCAGTCCAATGACCTGCGACATGAGATCTCGATTCGCATAGCCTTTGACTTTAGTTCGTATTCGATAAATGTCTAACACTTTAACATACTAATATATTTAACAAATATTAATAACAAAACTAATATCATATTATTTACAAATCTAAACCAATATACAAACTTAATAATAATTACACCAGTCCTATTACAAGCTAGATCTGTTGTCACAAACTATGTCTCAACAGACTCCCCCTTGACAATAGCTCTAGCGTCATTATCTTCACCCTTGTCTTTGGTCTTTACTTGTAAATCTTGCTTCCTGCGTAAATCTTCAACTTGATGCACGTTTTAACCATCTTCTGATAATCTCTTGCAGCATCACCCCAACCATAAGTAGACATGATCTTGTTCTTGTATAACATCAACAAGTCACTCTTGGAGAGGTTCATCAAGTGTCTTTTATCATATATACGCAAGATCTCCTTTTCTCCAGTTGGATAGTCATCATCAGCCTCAACCATAACAGCTTCACCCGTTGCAGAATCTACACCCTAACTTTTCAAATTTCCCAAAATATTCTAAGGTATAATCTTCACAGGAATCTGCTGTATACACTTGACAGCTGGATAGACTTTCTGTCTACGTCTCCTTCCAGTTCGCTGACTCTTTTCCTTCAACTTTATAGTTCGTCCAACTCTTGGCTTAATTCGATCAAACTTCATTATTCTACCCTTAGTCCTAATAATTCTTTCAACATACTTTGCATAATCATCATTACTGGGGTTAACCATCTCCAATCTAGCCAAGTCTCTAACTTCATATCTCGGTAAGGAACTAAATACAGCCAACTTCTTTTCAAAGTACTGGACTCCATCATATCGCTTGATAGCAAAAAGTTTTAACTCTGAATCATAGTACCAACCGATAATGCCAATCTTAAGCTCACGTTTTCCTGTAATATCAACTTCTTTCATCACACGTGGCTTCTTTTCCTTTTTCTTCTTTAACATCTCTTGTATAAACATATGATTTCCAACTAGATGTTTAAGCTTTTCATCAAACTCATCAGTAACTTCATCCTCTGAATTTGTAGAATCATTTTCAAATTCTTCTAAATCAATAACTGATTCTCCGTCTTCATTTCTAAAAACAAATTCAGTCTTTGACGGACTGACGACGTGCTCATCTACATTTACATCGGGATTAGCACCTTCGTCTGTCTCAGGTTCAGGAATAGAAGTCCAATCTTCAGGAGACACAAACTCTCCTTCTTCTAAATCATAATCGATTTCTTCATCTATCTCATCAAGAAAATCATCTTCAGAATCTGATAGATCAAGCATTTCCTTTTCTAGAAAAAACACAAACACAAATAATATGTTAATAATATAAATTCTTTTATTGATTTCCCTGAATCAATCTAATAATCTCCTTATTAATTATTTTGTGTAGAAAATCCATAATATAAACGCATTATATATAACTTATAAATTTTTTATTGATTACCCTGAATCAATCTAAGATTTCAAAAGTCTTATAAGTTATACTTATCAAACATTAATTAAATTTAAACTCTAATGTATTGTGAACAATCAATATCACCAAACATTCAAATTTAAAATTAAGTAACTTATATAATTACCAAGACTTAATTGAACTGTTATATTCTAAAAAAAACTTAACTATCAATTATATCTATAAATTATATATCATTTGTCTAGTTATAAAAATTATTACATAATTAACTTGTTAGTTATAAAAACTTTCAAGTCTAAAATGTATATGTTTATCATAGAAATTTTGACCGCCGATATTAATCGGAACACGCCGCACGACTACTCAATGAGTCGGAAGTCTTTCGATCACTATTCTACTTAACCTTTAGTGATTATAACTTAAACTATTTAAAGCATATTTAACTTGTAAACTTTAAAATTTCAAGTCTAATATATTACAAAATACTTTCAAGTTACAATTATAATTTACACAGTACTAAATACAAACATCTACACAAGTCTAAGCTATCTTACCAGCTTCACTTGTACCCGCGGCACTTGTATCAGTACCAGCATCCAAACCACTAGCTTCAACACCCACAGACTCCCCCTGAAATGTAGTCTGCTGACCAATCGTTGAAGGACCAGCCAGCTCACTATCCTTTGGTGCACTGGGATCATCATCTCTATCTTAACGTCTCTTCTTTGCCAGCTCATCACCTCTGCAGGATTCATCCAGTATGACCACTCCCCCTTGAGATGGTCTGTCCTTTCGCAAATCAGCAACTAGATTATCAAGTTGGTCAATCTCTCATCTGTTGGCAGCATTATCCTCAACAAGTGTAGTATTTGTCTTCAACAACAACTTATAAGATTCACCTTGTGTGATAAACTACTGTGAGAGAAGTAGGAACTGTGAAGACAACGTGGCGGTGGAAGCCTCTAACTCCCGAACCCTAGACTCTAAGGATCTATCCTTCTCAGTACCAGTCGTAGGTGGAGTAGTAGCAATAGTAGTTGTTGGTTGAGATGGAGGTGTGATGATGTGAGCTGCTGCAGTAGCTACATCAGAAAGCAATTGAGTTGCAGCTCTACTAGCTTTATTCGTCGAATACGTCTCAGGACGTATGATAGCAGCAATCATCTCCGCATATTAAGTTAAACAAATAGAATTAATAATTGTTATAGATTACTCTGTCTCAATCTCTAACCTATTTAATATCACAAACTTTTACTAAACATATATCCATACCTCAGAAGGCACTGATATCGGTTCAGTCACAGCTTGTGACACCACTTCAACCTGTGGTCTATCTTGAGCAACTGTTACAGAAATATCTGTCTCAGTTTGAAACTCCTGAATAACAACAAGTTAAGACTATCTAACTTTATTAGAAACTTACCGTCACCGATAGTAAGCTGAGTAGTAGCAACTCGAGCTCTCTTTCGGCGTTGAGTCTATAAGGAAAGATCCTCTTCCTCAAGATCCTCTCGGATCAAAATACAGATCAACATCAACAGCTTTACGCTTTTCCTTCAAAGCAGGATCCGGTATATGCTGAGATTGGTAAAGAATCATACCAGCAGAAATACCCGATGCAGGACCAGAAGGATAAGTCAAATCATCCTCAGTATCACTGGAATCGGAAACTGTATGACCATCACGTCCAACCGTATCAAAACCACCAGATGTCCCAACATCCAGTTCAATCACCTGTCTCTGCTCGCCCTCAGGCCTCGCGACCTCTGGGTTTGCAGCCTCAGGTTCCTGTATGTAATTATATTGATATTTTATGATTAGAGAACAATATAATCAACTAAATGTCAATATCATTAGACGTATATAATAATATTTATACTTTTATGATTAATAATAGAATCTATCAACTAAGTATCTATATCATCATACAAAATAACTAAATAAACTTTATGATTAGTAATTAAACTCTATCATCTAAGTATAATTATTATAAAATCATACTTCCACAGGCGGAACATACTGATCAATCGCTTTAAGAAGCGGATCATGTGCATCGTCATTTTGACCTAGCACATCCTGCACCACCTGTGCAGCAACATCTACATTAACCTGTTGTCCTGGTTGATCAGCCTGTATAAGAACATCCTCGAGCAGATCCTGTGGTCCAGGTTGTGGAACCACATCAGCTACAGGCTCGGTCACAACACCAGCAGCAGCAGAAACATCCAGCCAACCATTGTTTGGCAGCGTCACATACAAGGGATCAATAATAAAGCCAAAAAGATCACGAATCTCCGGCTTGACGTACTCTTCCCTTCGGATAGTCTGCTGAAACATCGCATTGTATCCTCTGAGCGCTATAGTATCGACACGTAAGTGCGGCTCAGGAACAACCAAATCCGGAAGATGTTGACGTATGATGAGCATGCAGAATCTCGGATAGATCAGGAATTTAGATCTAACAGTCCCCAAAATCTGCCTCACTAACTCACCAAAAATAAAATCTCAAAAACTATATGGTTTGTTGTAAACCAGTGACAGCACAGCCGATAAGAGAGAGGCTCAACTCATCGAAACCTCCCTTCTTAGGTTAAAAAATGGTCACAATAACGTGCCATAAGAATCTTCACTCTCCAATAACGAGAGCCTTAAGGAACTGGCGCCCATACGGCCTAGAGCACCCTCGATAAAGTCTATCGGATACTCTGTTGGACCGTCTTCCTGGGCGACTGTACCCAAATGTAAAATCTGACGTAAGTCAGAAGCAGCAAAAACAACCGGTCTCTGGTTAACCGTTGTACGGATCACCAGAGGGTTGACCGTCTTGTCATACTAAATATTTTGCCAGAAGTCATTCAGTATATCCTGAGAAATCGCTGGAGACTCCGTAATCGCATATCGGATCCGAGAACGTGCTAGAAACGTAAGCACTTGAGCCACTTTATTAGCTCCACGTGCTGTAAGATCTAAATTAACGAGCACGTTGTGACCCTTGTCAAATTGTCAAGCCATATATGTAAGAACAAAAATAAACAAAGAAAATTAGGACATTTTAAAGATATCTAATAAATTTTAAACTATAATGTTTTGTGAAACATAACGATCACCTAACATCGTAGCTCTAAATTGATTAAGATCTATAAACGTAAAAGTTCTCATGTCAAAACATATATTAAAGTAACTTTTGAGATCGTAAATTGAGTTTATATAACTCTTAGTGCAACTTATTACGTCAAAAGTTCAAGTCACAAGTCTGTTTTGAAAATTGCCTAAGTGTTGAACTCGCAGCCTATTTTCAACACGCAACTCAATTCTAATACAAGTCAACTCGCTAACCAAATCAATTCGCAACTCAACTCGCAAGTCGATTCGCAAAACTACTCAGTCCGCAGAGTCAATAAGTCAACGAATAGTGTCGACTCGCAAGGTCAAATAGTCAACACACGTTTGAACTCAACTTGCTTAATATGACCTACGAGTTGAATCTGGAACTCGACTCGCAGCATGAACTGTCGCTGCGGGTTGAAACTTAAATTGATTAATTTGTCAAATTTAACATGATATATCGATTTATTTACGTTTAGGAAGGTGCGTTTAACATTAACCCTAATGATTCTTGTTGAATAACACCTTTAATCTACGTAAATCGTTATCAACTTAAACCGAAACCTAAAAAAACTAAATATGTCGATTTCGAGTTGATTACACGGTGGAATCGTTTGATTTTTACCTCAAAATGTTCGTAATTTGAAGTTGAATAATATTCACGGAATGAAAAGTGCGTTCCCGTAATACGAATCGCAAAAATAAACGAAAACTATTATCGTTTCGTTTCGCTGAATGTCGACTCGCAGAGGTAATTGGATTCGATGGGTGTGACTTGTCGGTCCACACCCCTTTTATACTCTATATTCGATTCGAAGGTTTGACCGGTCAAACTCGCAAGTTTTACCAAAAACGAGAATTTTAACACTAAGTATAAATGAAAACCCATTTATTTTGTACAAGTCTAAAATAAAATTATTTTTTACTTGTTTTGTTACGTCTGTTCAACACAGATAAAGATATCACAGTATAATTTAATTCCAAAGGGTAAAAACTTATTAAACACAAAAGCTTTATTTAAACATAAAGCTAAAAATAAAATAAAGTAAAGTAAAAACACAATCATATACGAACAGTGGTATCATTTACCATTTTATTAATCACTTAAAAGAGAAACAAAATACATATATCAATTAAATAAGAATTCATCTGCTTAGGGATCATATTAGATAGAACAAGCTATTTAGAAAAAAATTATTAAAAAGTTTAAGTAGATTGTTAGTATACATACCTCATGAAATCCAAATAAATTACAATAAAACTACAACTTATTTTATCATTTATTCATTTATATTCATAAAATTATATCTTAGGTACCCTTATCCACAAAGTATAATTTATAAAAATACATAATTCACAAAAGTGAATATTTGTCATAATAGATAGTTCAAGACGATTATCGATATTATGATCCACATAAACAAATTATACTCGAATTTCTAAGCAAACTTATTATTGTTAGTATGAATATTATCAAGTGCTTCCTATAATATGACATACTGAAGAATTTCAAGTAAAACACATAACACTGATTTTAAGACAAGGTAGTGGTTACATAATGTAACATACACTTGAATTTTAAGTTTAGACAAATATCAAACATACCTTGAAGATACTAGTGGTCGTAGATTTGTACTTAGTACAACAAAGAAACCCTTAGTATGAACAAAATATACTTGAGAATATTAACCTAACTAATGGCTTCAGGTCTGTACTAAGTACAGCAAAGTTACCCCTAGTTAAGCTAATACCCATATTACTACTATTTGTCCTTTTCAGTTATACAGTAACAGTGTATGGCAATACCGTTATTCAACAATTAAGACTTATGTCATACATCATAAAATAGTAACACAAGAAAATAAACATGTAATTATTAAAACTTCTTAAGGCTTAGAAATTGTTATATAATTTGCCTACCAGTACATCATATGATGAAGCCATCTAGACCTTAAATAAAACAGACAAATTATAAGCTGTGGAAAAAGGTGTATAATAAAATAAATATAAATAAATAATTGATAAAACAGTAGCAGTCTTAATGTAGCTTTAATTGAACCTACTAACATATCAGACTTAGGTCTTAAGCTTTATTATTATTAAGCTTATTCTTCTAATGTACTATCATATCTCGTTTAGCAGACAAAAACTTAAACAATGTTGAGTTTATATTTTTGTATTTTTTTAATGAAGGTGATTCCCCTTAGGTAACATGCAAATGAATGCCATACGCCTTTTTTTTATTATTTTAATAAACATACATACTAACTATTACAAATTACCCTTGGAAGACTAATCACTCTGGATTTCTCATTCCGTTCAGTTGAACCAACGTCTCAAATTGAGCTCTGTCGAACGCCTTTGTGTATAAGTCTGCTAAATTATCCAATGATGGAACCTTAACTAACTTTATCAAATTTTTCTCATCACAGTCTCTAATAAAATGATGTCGAATATCACTGTGCTTAGTTATACTATGCTTCACCGGATTGTTGGTGATCGACATTGTTGATTCGTTATCAATCATCATAGGAGTATTGGTTATGTTCAACCCGTAATCCCGCAGTTGCTGTTGGGTCCATAGCACTTGAGAACAACAGCTGCCAGCTGCAACATACTCAGCTTCACATGTAGAAATGGCTACTGAGCTTTGCTTCTTGCACTGCCAAGACACTAATCTACCTCCTAAGAATTGACATCCTCCAGTTGTAGATTTCCTATTCTGATTGCATCCTCCATAATCCGAATCAGTATAAGCTACGAAATCTAAGTCTCCATCAGTCGGATACAAAAGTCCCAGCTTCGGTTTCCCTTTGAGGTAACGAAAGATTCGTTTAACAGCTTGCATGTGAGACTCTTTCGGATTAGCCTGATATCTTGCGCAAATACAAACAACAAACATAATGTCAGGCCTAGATGCAGTCAGATACATTAGTGATCCAATCATGGCCCTATAAAGAGTAGGATCCACATCGCTATCACTCGATGTATCCGGACCAAGTCCATGATTTAGTGGAATGGGAGTATGATAGATTCTACTTTCATCCATCTTGAATCTTTCTAACAGCTCAGCTATATACTTAGATTGATGAATAAAGAATCCATCCTTCTTTTGATCAACTTGTAATCCTAAGAAGAAGTTCAACTCTCCCATTGCAGACATTTCGAACTTGCTTCTCATTACTTGCTCAAAGTCTTGACACATCTTTTCGTCAGAAGACCCAAAGATTATATCATCAACATATACTTGAACAAGTAGAAAATCTTTCTTTTTCCATTTCACAAACAGTGTACTATCAATTGCTCCTCTTGTAAAACCATTCTCAAGTAGATGTGTTGATAGTGTCTCATACCACATCCTAGGTGCTTGATGTAATCCATATAGAGCCTTATTCAGTCGATATACTCTATCAGGATATTAAGGATCAGTAAACCCTGGTGGTTGAGCAACATACACCAATTCTTCTACTTTGCCATACAAAAAGGCACTCTTAACTTCCAACTGATAAACTTTTATCTCTTTGAATGATGCAAATGCTAAGAATACTCTAATTGCTTCAAGCCTAGCAACTGGTGCAAATACTTCGTCGTAGTCTATACCTTCTTGTTGGTTAAAACCTTGAACCACTAGACGAGCTTTATTGCAAGTAATGATTCCCCGATCACCTCTCTTGCATTTAAAAACCCATCTAGTTCCAATTGGATATTCTCCTTTTGGAAGATCAACCAACTCCCATACTTGTAGTTTAGAGAACTGTGACAGTTCTTCTTGCATTACTTCTACCCACGAGCTCTCTTTTAGAGCCATTTGAACATTTTTAGGTTCAACTTGTGAGATAAAGCATGAATATAGACATTGATTAGTAATCCATGTCTCTTTCATTTCAGTATACAAGCTTTGGTATTCTAGGTTTTCAGATGTACTAGTTCTGGATTGATGCCTAGTTTGAACCGGAGTATTAATATCACCGATGATGTTTTCAACGGGATGATTCTTACTCATTCTAGTTGTGGTAACTGGTTCAACCGGTATATCATCTCCTAAATTAGTACCTAACTCTTCCAATGAAGGTGTATCTTCTGTACGAGCAGAAGATATCCTTAAATGTTTCAAAGGAGTAAGTATATCATCAAACTTTGTATGAAGAACATTTTTAGGATCTTCTGTTTCTTGAGACTTATCCTCTGAAGGTTGTTGTGACTCACTTGTAGAAGCTTCACTTGAGTCAACATTTGTCTTGATTCCAGAATTTGGAACACTCGATGTCGAAGCAGGGCCAATATCCCCATCCTCAAACAATAAATGTTCAGGTATCTCTGAATCACCGACATAGTCAATAATGGGAACTTTAAATGATGTAAAGAGATCTGAATAATCAAATTGCCAATCAACTCCCTTATGTACATCAGGTGAGTAGCTCGTAACTTCAATGTTATAAACTACCTCCAAACCTCCCGTGACTTTATTAAAGACTCTTTTGTTTGGCAAATTTGGCATATAACCTAGGAAAAATCCTTCGTCAGCCTTAACACCAAATTTTGCTTGATTTCCAGTCTTCAATATTGTGCATGAAACTCCAAAGGGCTCAAAACCCTTCAAGTTAAGTTTCCTATTGTTTAAAATCTCATAACAAGTCTTGTTATGTCTTTTAACCGTAAGAACTCTATTAAGAACATGACATGCTGTATTCACCGCTTCTGCCCAAAAGATGACCGGAAGCCTTGAATCGGCAAGCATTGTTCTAGCAGCTTCAATCAACGTTCTATTATTCCTTTCAGCTACACCATTCTGTTGAGGTTCATAAGGTGCACTGAATTGATGTTGTATCCCCTTGCTTAAGCAATAGATGTTTAACGTTGAAGTTTTGAACTCTGTTCCATTATCATTACGAATACGCTTAACTCTCATTTTATAGACATTCTCTATTAGATCTAAGAACTCCATTAAAATTCCAGGAGTTTCATCCTTAGTTCCCAAAAAGAATACCCATGAGAATCTAGAGTAGTCATCTGTGACAACTAAACAGTACCATTTGCCACCTAGACTTCTCTTGCTTATAGGGCCAAAGAGGTCCATGTGTAGCAAATCAAATGGCGAGGAGATTGAGTTTTCAGTCTTAGATCTGTGTGGTTTCTTATGCTGCTTTCCTTTCATGCAAGGAACACACTTATCTTCAGACTCGAAACGTTTCTGTGGTACACCCAGAACTAATCCATTTTTGGTTATGTAGTTCATCTTTCTAAAGTTCAGGTATGCCATCCTCCTATGCCATAATAAAGCGTCTGCTTCAGAAGCCTTGGATAATAAGCATGTAGATACCACTGAAGAGTTAGAAACACCCATGTTTATAGCATAGATGTCCTTCTTCCTTGGTGCCCTCATCAATATCTATTTATCGGGAATTGTAAAACCCGGCTTCAGAACTAAAGCCTCCTTTTCATTAAAATGAACTGGATGACCTTTATCACAGACTTGGGAAACACTCACTAGGTTGTGAGTTAGTTCTTCAACATAATTCACATCCTTTAGAGTCAAAGTTCCATTTGAAACTTTTCCTTTCCCAGTTATTACTCCTCCTTTCTCACCAGCAAAGTTTACTCTCTGCTTCATTCCACCAGTGAAGTCCTTCAGTAGACTTCTTTCTCCTGTCATGTGTCTTGAGCATCCACTGTCTACATACCACCAACTATCCTTGTTCACAGTTTGCTCCTGCACATGACAAGTTGTACACAATTAGTTTTCAAGAGGGACCCAAGCCATTACGGTCTTGGTCTGTCCCTGTCGGGATCCTAGCGGTCGGACGGGTTTTACTCCGGGCGTTGATCCGGCCAACAGGGACTCACGGCAGGGTGTTTTAAATTTATAGAGCAGGGGAATCCTAAGCTATATACTACTAACGGACCTAGAAGGGCAGTAAGCGGTATGTATGACTCAGGTGTCGTTCTTCAAACTACAACGGGCATGGGAGTCTAGGAAGTTTAATTATCTTTTGTAATCTAGCTAGGGTTTTAAAATCTTTTGAAGGGGTTTTGTTTTTATAACTAATTAAAAAGTAAATAAAATATGATAAAAAAGGGGTTTGAACGGAGACTCGGACGACAGTGAATAACGCGAGTGTTTACTATGATTTCGATATATGTTGTTGTTGAGTAGTCAAAAGGGTGAGGCTACTAGTTGTGATGACTAATCTGGAGAGGCTGGAAACATAGGTAATGCAAAGTATTGTACCTACGACCTTTCCGCCGCTTCCGTACATTTGTACTCCACCAACTGGTGTTTCCAGCACTATACCGAGTATTTGGCCATTTTACGGTTTTTCCGTTACATTAACTAGGGTGCCACATTACTCCCACAGATATCCTATATCCTAATAAGCTATAACTACGAGCCTATTATAAATCTAACGTAGAGTTGTCCGCAATCAAATAAATAATATGTCACATGGATAGCAGTTATAGAATGTCAAATACACCGGAAGTTCTCCCAAATGTACAGACCAATTCAACCGATGACTATCCTCAAATCCTGGTCCCCAGTCACAGTCATCATGTAACACCCGCCAAATTAGGACTAGTAATTAGTGCCTAATTCTCTGTTAATACATGTAATTAGTTCTGTGTTAGGCTAATTAATGTATCGAATTATATATGTTGTTGAATATATACGAAAATGCGATTGGTTAAATCGTACGCAATCTAAATCAAATGTATTTCGATTCCATAAATACGGACGTTGGTGACACAATTTATATTTAAGTATAAAACATTATCTGAAAACATTACTGGGTCCAAACTACTGTTTAAATTTTATTTCCAAAGTTGTCCCGCTTTGTACAATTAAAAACGTACCTAATTAACAACAAAATACGCAAATTACCTAAATCACATTTTAAATCTTTAAATTATTAGATAAGTGGTAAAACAATTTAATTAAATTATTAAACAAAATTTGTATTTTAAAATGGTTAATTAACGCGCAAAATATTTATTAAAACGTTAAAAAAAACCCGGAGAAAACGAACACCACGCGGAGCGCGGGGCGGAGACTGAAAGTGGAGGATAACCTCCACTCTTCCCTTCCTTTTTCCTCATTTTCTATTACCTCACTCTCTCTCTTCTCTTTCTCTTTCATTTTTCTCTCTAAACATTTAACCACCACCACCATCATAAATCGACAAATAACACAATCAAACGCATTCGGATCATCAATATTTTTAGAGATTCACGACCACCTCGCAACGATCTACATTTCTATCTTTCCGGATTTCCATTTCGGCAACTTGTAAGTTTCCGACAAAATCCCGAAACCTCTCGATTCTTAGTATTTTCACTTGTTAGTTGTTTATATAACTTATATATGTCCATTACAAAGTGTAGAACACGATTTCATAGCTTAAAAACGGGTTTGAATTGGGTTTTTTGCTGGAAAAATCGCGACAGTCGGACTTTCTGGGCTGATGTTCTTCAATGCGACACAAGCCTTGTGTCGCATGTTGTGTCGTATTTTGCCTATTGTGTCGTATAAAACCCTCTATGTCGCACCTTGTGTCGTACTAAATAAATAGTGTCGTAAATCTTGCGACACAACCATTATGTCGCATACTATGTCGCAAACTTCATACGACACAATCACTATGTCGCTGTTGAATCAGCATCTCGCATCTATGCGACACAACCCTTGTGTCGTATAGATATTGTGTCGCATTTCTATGCGACACAACCCTTGTGTCGCATAACAACTTTTGTGTCGCATATTGTGTCGCAAAACACAGAAAACTCATATTTTTACTAAGTGTCGAGACTCGAAATTTATCACTCGATTTTACCCGAATTCAGATCCCAGATGCGTTTTTCACCAAAGCAATATAGTAGAAATAAAAATTTTTCGAGCTGACCTGGCATCTCGACCCCAACCAGGGGCCAGCCCCTTGGACCCCGCCAGGGGCGCTGCCCCCCGACCCCCGTACTTAGATTCCGTAAGCACATTTCTCACCAAGTGTCAAACTTGTATGACTTCAAAACGCTTATATGATACAACTTTTCAAACATAATGGAATATACTTTTCAAGTATAACACTTCGAAATCAATGTGATAACATCAGGACTATCATTACAATTAATCACCAACGGGCCATACACGTTTTCAAACACTTAACAAATCAACCAAATCGTAGTAATTTGGACATATATATAGTTGTGTAACAACTACGAGGGTGATCTTTTGAGATACCCAATCATGTTTATAACCATCGCGTGTCGTGGACACCCTCAGGTTACAAGTCTTTGGACTTCAATACTCGGCTAATCAACTCAAGTTTATTAAGTTAAACTCACAAGACTCAGGTGAGTCTCATGGCCCCTCTTTTGACTGTTTTTACTCAGGGGTGTGATATATTGCTCAATTTTAACATGTGAACGCAAGTACAAACATTTCATATACTACATGAGTTTTTCACAACTAATCATTTAAAGTCCTCCGTCAGCATAGTTGTTAATACGTTGTAGCGTGAATATTAGTATATGGTACCATATAGGATTGACCCTCCTCGTTCGGGTTAGCAAGCACTAACCGGGTAAACGGACGTACTAATATTTGGGAAGACGAATGTTGATTAGGCATTCGTGGAGGCACCTCGCCCGGAATTCTCTATAGGGGACCCGGCCCTCGAGTTAAGCTCAACTATGTGCTCATGGCTGTATACATGATTATTATCATTTCATTTGCTGGATGCAAATCATTATTAAATCTTGCGGTTCATACCTTATTACTTGATTTCAAACCTGTGAGCTCACCAGCCTTAGCTGACCCATTTAGCATGTATCGCAGGTACCAAGCAGTAGATTGCTTCGGCTTCAGGACTTTTAGCTCGAGTCAGCATACAGACGATTGAGATTTTCTTGCATTAGTATATTTTGTACAAGTACTTATGTACTGAAATCTCCTTTTATTTAAACTCGAGCTATGTATAGCTACAAATGTTGTAAACATTTTCAATATTAATATATTTTGTTAAAACGACGCATATAGAGTCGTTTACTATATATCTTTGTGCTTTGTTATTGATTAGTAACACCCAAATCGTGCTTCCACAAATCATTAAATTTGGGGGTGTTACACATTAGAGACGTCTGTATCGTGGCATGAATTGTTGATTGAACAAAAACATGAACAGGAAAAATCCCGCGGAACAAGTTGGGATAGTCGGGCTAACGGTCAGTTGAATTGTTCAGCATTAAACATATAAATCATCACAACTATTCTATGCATGTTAATCTACTGTGTAAAACATTATTCCGTATCTGAAAACCCTAATTATACAGTTACTGATATAATAGGAGGATAATTCTAGCATGCATCAATCCTAAGGCAACAATCAAACAAGAACATGCAGTAGGACATCACATAACAGAACACCATAACCCTAATCATGGCAAATAACTAATAATCAGATCATAGATATCCCGAAAGTTTCTCAAAGATACCTAACAAATAAACATGAATCTAATCTATCTCTAATCCTACGCTCCGTGTCTCTTATGATATGTTTCAACCTAGAGAACACAGCCATGTTGAGTTCATTGATCATCAGGCATAGAATAGGTAGAGAACGTACCACTAGTAATTGGCCAAGTTCTAGCAGGAAGCTTCTAACCACAGCATAAGTTGGATTGATAAACATTTGAGATTCAGTTTATAAGTTCGTATACAGTTTAATGCAACACAGACAGAGTAACATCATAGCATAAGTATATTAACTACTCCAACATAACTACATCATAGTAAACACAAAGAAATGTCTAGCCTAACATTATATATCTAGCATACATTCCTAAACAAGCATAAACAAAGCAACACATGTTTAGAAATGGAAAGTAAGAGATATATAAATAGAACCTGATACGAATTTATTACAGACAGATCTTCACGAAAATAAAGTCTTGGAATAACTCCGTACAAAAGCTAAAAGAACCTCTACCTAACTATCTCTCTAACTAGCTCAATTCTAGAGAGAGAAACTAGAAAGAGAGTGATGTGTGTGAGAGAGAAAGTGAGGAGGAAGAAATGAAAGAGTGAGAAAGGTGTGTTTGAAGTGTGAGGGGGTATCCTCTATTTATAGGCAAAGCTCAAAATCGCACGTACAACTCGCGAAGCAGCACGTACAAGCAAACAAAGCACGATATGGGGTAGGCGGGGCCGTATACGGCCATGGTAGGACCGTATAAGGTGTAGTGAAGGCCGTATACGGTCTTGGCTAGGCCGTATACGGTTGCCATGGCCGTATACGGTGTCCGTCTGATTTCGTTCGTTGCTTAAAACGTCCGTATCTCCTTCATTACACGTCCGTTTGACCCGATTCTTTCGCCTGTGGCTTCGTAATTCCGTTACGCTTCTAATGGTACCAATCTCATGGAAATTAGATGTCTAGAGCTCAGGCGTTGCCGGAATGACTTTTATCGCTTTGTAAGTGCAGTGTCTTCTCCGTCCTTTGTCCGTTTCAATTGATTCTTGATTTTTCCGTCTTGTTTTTACCTATATAACCGATGGTAGCAGTTAAGAGGTATGTTTTAATAGGAAAGTGAGAGCGGAGGAATCGACTTGGTTTAAAATGCCGTGTTTTGTGCCGTTTTCGAGTGTTTTCGGTGATTTTTGTCGCAACGTCCATATTTGAACCATTTTAGTGAAGTTTAGTAAATAATCAATGTTTTGGAATGTTTTCACTAAAGATTGGCTCAAAAAGTGAGGAATAATGCGTGCTAAAATATGACTTTTTATGTCTCATCAGTCCCTTATCATCAACAATCTGAACTTCTTTAAAGTAACCATAACTATTCACATCGGGAGTCTTGGTAACTTTCACAGGAGTTTGAGTTTGTTGATGATCAGTAGTCTTATGCCTATGAGGAGAGTGAGTAGAAAACCTCCTAGGCACATAACTAGTTCCTTGTGCACGTGAAGTAGAACCACTTTCAAATTGACTGTGATTTCTACTGGGAGTCCTAAACCTCGAAGGTGTCTTATCTCTAGGCTTATTGAAAGTATTGTCATTTTGAGTATACGGCCTTTTAGGTTTAGGTGGGGAGACACTATGAGTACCATCTCTCTTCAGAATGTTTACAGGTTTGCTACATAATCCCGATTTGGTACCTAACCTGTCCACAATTGAACTAGAGTTGATCAGTGTCTTCTCATTATTCATTAACTTATGTGATGCTTCCAACTTCTTGTTAGGACAACAAGAAGCTACATGTCCCTTTTGGTGACATTTGAAGCAAGACATCCGTTTTCGTGACTTACCAACTTTTGCATTCTCAGTGTGAGTCTTAGGCACTAAAGGATCACTAGGTTGTTCCTTATTAATCTCATCATCTGTCTTAGTATCATTCATCATTCCACTCGATACAAACTGTACTTTAGTGAAAGGAATATTCTTACTATTATCAGATGAAGTATTCATAATAACACTCTTCTGTGCCTCTGACTGTTCAGAATTATTAGTTACTTTAGTCTCAGGATTTGCTTCAGTCATCTCAATGTCTATAGGAGTTTTAGTGTAATTTGAATTGAATGGAGGGGGTACATCAGTGTAACCTAATCCAGACCTATCCTTTACACTACATTGAGCATCAAGCATTTTATCCATTTTGGATGTTCTATAATTTTCTATCTTACGATTTTGCTCAACTAGCTTTAACTTATAATCAGCTAACTCCTTATCCTTATTAGAAATTGTTTGATTTAAGTCCTTTAAGTTCAAATAGAGACCATCTATGATAATAGCTTTTTCATTAATGGTATCTCTAAGTGCAGTCTTATCAGAAGCATCGGACTTAGCTTATCTTTTAAAGCATGTTTATCCTCACTTAACCTCTGCACATCAACCTTAGCTAGTTCAAGTTTAGATAACATAGTCTTATTAGATTCAGTAAACATATTAATTTGAGATGACAGATTCTTATTTGATTCAGTTAAAACACTAACCTATGACTGTAAATCAGTAACTAAATAACAGACATCAGCAAGAGTAAGAATATCAATACATACCATTTTCTTGTCTGTTTGCACTTCAACCATGCGTGCTACAAAGTCATCTGGATTCATGTCCTCAGTTGAATCCATATACATCATGTCTTCATCACTTGCTTTCACTTGAAACTCAGGCACCTTTACTTGAAAATCTGCATCAGTAGGCATATAGGATGTGGACTCAGCAGTTTTCTCTTGATCATCAATCTCAGCCATGAGTGCTTCCTCAGACTGAGCTTTCCAATCATAAGACCCATCCAACTACTGTACCACTAAGGCTTTGGAAGCTAGAGTACTTCCCGAACCTTGTTTCCCATTTCCAGTTTCAACCTTAGGTCTTTGACACTCACGAGCAAAGTGTCCATAACCTTGACAGTTAAAACACTTGATCTTGGTCTTATCAAACCCTAATCGATTTCCCACTACCTTTCTACCAGTTCTCTTCAAGAAGTTCTTAACTCTTCTAGACAACATTGCTAGTTGATCCTGGAGATCTATTTCTTCAAGATAATCACGGTCTATCTGATCATAGTCTTCATCAAACAAGATGGGATCATTGATTTTACCCTGAATGTAGTTTTCATAGGAAGCAACAAAGGAAGCAAGAACAGACAGTTGCTGTTCAGCAGATTTCACACTCATAGGCATCTTCTGATGCTCTTGAGGTGACTTCTCAGATGGTTTTCCTTTTGCTTCACTGCCAGATGATGTAAGGAAACACATGTCCTCAGTTATCATTTCACCATTCTCATCAGTATCACCAACTAACAAAGCAGTGGTCGAACTAGATGAAACAGTCAAGAGATTTGATTTACCATGGTATAGCCCAGGATTCTGAACCTGATCAGAATCTGTATCTCTCGATTTCTTAGTGAAATCATGAACTCTAAGCTTGTCAATCGCCTGCTCTAAGGTCATTGTTGCATACCTCTCATCATTGTCCTTGAGCATCACACCATACATTTCCCACTTGGAAGGAAGACCCTCAATGAACTTGTCGGTCTTTTCCGTGTCAGTGTAGACAATCTCATGGTTGTCTAGCTCACTCAATAAATGGTAGTATCTGGTGGTGTAGGCATCAAGATCTTCTCCTCTCAAGGCTTTAAAAACAGTGAACTGCTTCTTAAGGAGATTCTTCTTGCCCGATTTAACTTGTGGACTTCCCTCACACCTTTTCTCAAGAGCTTCCCAGAGTGCTCTAGCAGTATGAAAAGATTTTAGCTGATGATTGATCTCCTTAGGAAGACTCATTTTGACTGAAGAATGAGCCTTATTTTCAATCTCAAAGTCTTTCTTTTGCTGATCATTCATATGCTGATAGGATACAACCACAATAGCATTTTGAACAGTAGCAGTAGGTGCTGTGTATCCATTTTTGATACACATCCAGATAGACAGATCATGGAATCTACAGTAAGATTTAAACATATCCCTCCAGCTAGAGTAGTCTTCAAGTCTTAACAATTTAGGTGGCACATTAGATTTCCCAACCTCATGTTCCATCTCGATCATTCTACTTAAATCAGACATTGTGAAAGTTGAAAAATTAGACTGTTTTGCGAGTTCAATTCTCAATTCGTAACTTAGTTCAATTCGCAGATCTCAGCTCGATTTGCAAATCTCGGTTTGCCAATCTCAGTTCGGATCGCAGTAATCTCGGTTCGCAAGTGATCTCGGTTCGCAAGAGATCTTGGTTCGCAGCTTGGTTCAACTCGCAGAACACAGCTGAAAAACCCGAAAATGAAAATTTTAGGTATTTGTACGATTTAAACTGGAAATTTCGTCCGTAAACTAACCTAAAAACGTCCAGAGAATGATTTTGATCGTAATTATATACTCAATGCACTTAAAAACAATCCGAAATCAATCGTTATTATCACAATGACCTCGAACTCACTAAGTATTTAGCCCGAAAGCTCTGACACCAATTGTAAGTCCCTAGTTCTTGGATCGATAACGAGGTTATCTATAGGTATTTAGGTGCAGAATCCCTTAATACTAGTTACACGAATGTATAACGATTAATAACGTTTATAATAACTGATTACTTTGCTTTATACGTAAAGCCGTTAAAGCCTAGCCGTTAGTATACTTAGGTTTTTCTCTGGATTGAGTTCGCAGGATTCAGAAATCGCAAAAGCTTCGTTTGTAAAAGTTATGAATTAAATTACCGAAAATTCAATATATACTTCGACTCAACTTGCAGCCTGTGGGCTTGCGAGTTGACTTCAATTCGCAGTCCAAGCCCAAGCCCAAGCCCAAGTCCAACTCGACTCGGTTCGCTATGACCCTTGCGAGCCCAGATCTAATTTCGCAGTCCAATGACCTGCGACTTGAGATCTCGATTCGCATAGCCTTTGACTTTAGTTCGTATTCGATATTTGTCTAACACTTTAACATACTAATATATTTAACAAATATTAATAACAAAACTAATACCATATTATTTACAAATCTAAACCAATATACAAACTTAATAATAATTACACCAGTCCTATTACAAGCTAGATCTGTTATCACAAACTATGTCTCAACAATTAATAAATCTTTGATCATTAGTTGGTAGATAAAGCATAAAAAATTTATATTAGGACTTGGTGATTAACTTGCTTACTATCATCATATTTGGTATTAAAAAAAGTGTTTAGAATGTAATTAATGACTCGTATTTTTCGAAGAGAAAAAAATAGATTAAATAGGCATAAACAAATAACCTTTTCCTTGTAATTGTTTAATTATTAGAAGTCTTGAAAAGATTATGTTTAATGATGGGTTATAATATGAGAAAACAAATGTACTATAATGAGGTAATAGATACTAGAGTTAATAACTTAATATCCGTTGTAAATGACAAGAATAGTTGGAACGAATAATTTGACCATGCTTAGATAATTGGTAAATGCAATCTTTCATGTGTCACTAGAAATACTTTTTAGTTTTATAAGAGGTAATAAAGTTATACATTTTGAGTTAACTGAATAAATTGTGAAATTTGTAGTTTGTCAAAACATGGATTTAGGTGTGAACAAATGCTCTTTGAACATTAGAATGAATTTTCAAAATTTGTAGGACAGAATTTTATAAGAGGGAAATAATTGTCACACCCGAAATAGAGTTTAATAGAATTTGTCAAATTTGAGTTAATGAAATAAGAAGGGTTGTTCTAACGAACTGAACAACAATTGTAATTGGATTGGAATTGTAAAGGATATTAAAGATATATCATACTTTTATTAAATGAATTCATAAAAATAAAAGATATAAGCGTCAAAAGCTATAACCTAAAGAGTGTCTTCGTATAAATAGTTTGAAGTTTAAACATAGCTAAAAGGAGAATAAAGCTTTCATACATACTTGGTTTATGAAATTTCGGGGACGAAATTTATTTAAGGGGGAAATTTGTAACATCCGAAAATCTGTAAAATAAAATACTAGTTGTAAACAAAAAAAAAATTAGTAAGTTTGAGTTGAACAAATTTGTATGGAGTGAAAGTGACAATAGAGCAAAAGTAAAGGGGGTTATCATGTAAATATGTACCTATTTAGAAATTTGCAACGTGACTAAGAAAAGATATAGATATCTTTCAGTTGTGATCGATCCGATATATCCTTGCTGATAAATATAAACCGTAGTAATTCTCATATTATTACGCACAAAACACTAAAGAGAAAGGCAGAATGAAAACGGCAGCTAGGGAGAAAATGGGTTCGATGTTTGATTTTGAGTTGTGGTACAAGTATCGGTTAGGTTTCAGTACTATTTAAAGGAGGCGTTTTATTGAATTTGTGGCAGAAAATTGTTAACAAGAAGTAAGAGCTAGTTAGAGACTTCAAGGTGAGTTTCGTGTGACTTTTAAACTGGGTTGCATTAGTCGTTTATAGATTGTTATTCAAAGTGTTTATGGGATGTGATTAGAAATTGTTTATTGCTTTATAAATATTTTGATAATATGAATATGTGATCTGAAAATGTTATATAAGCGTATTGGTTATCCCCCCTCTCTCTCAATAATAATGAAATCGTATAAAAAGTGGCTAAAAAGTGGACGAAGAAGCAAATAGTGGGATGTGTTAAACTACGGTTTGCTATCAAAGAGTGGAAAATAGTGGGATATGTACGGTTTGCCATCAAATTGTGAAAAAGTGAGAGATGTGTAAAACTATGGTTTGCCATCAAATTGTGGATAAAAGGTCAAAGTGGAAATTGAAACTTGATAAGAGATTGTTGGATTGAATCATTATTGCTTATGTGACAAATTGGGATTGAAAATTGTTGGTTAAATGTTTTATATGAAAGGCTTTATATTGTTTTGCGAAAATCGTGATTCTCACAAGGCTTTATAGTTGACCCAAAATGTTTTAAAAATTTTGCAACTCAGGTTAGGTAACAAAGGATGAAAGTGTAGACTGTAATTGTTGTGAGGATATTGGAGAAGATTATAGTATACACACATCCGTTGAATCGAGGTTAATATGGTAGGTGATGCGTGTGAAAGCGTCTAGTTTTATTATTTATAAATGGAAATACCTTATTAATACTATCACACAACCAGGCAAGAATACCCGATAGCTATGGTAAGTCCATGTCGAACACAGGAACGATGTTATTCAATTAAATTGGAATTATTAACTAAACTAATAAAACAGTAAGATAGGGGGTACGTTTTAGTTCCGTGCGAACGTTCAATATGAACTAATTCACTAAACCAATAACATTAAACAAGGTAAAGAGTAAAAGATAAACAATTAGAGATAAACATGTAATTGTTAGGTTCTTCTGCTCAGATTCATAGTATCCGGTTCATGTGTTTTGATTGTCTAATTGTGATTTCTTTTATATTAACTTAGATACTAATCAAGAGTCCAAGTTAAATGTAAATTAGCCACGGTTCGGGTTAACTAATATCTACAACCTAGGGTCCCACATTAAACATCGATCCGACGTCGCAAGAATGTTTCTCTATTGCGTGCTTTTCCCTAGATTGTGCATTAAGTATTCACGACTTGTTACGATTATTCCTCGCGGTATGACTCAACAATACCTACTAATAATCTCTTATTAGCTTACTCATTTTAGATTGATTAGTTACTATTTTCTTAACCCATCAAACTCAATATATTTAGCAATGACTATAAACCTAGATTCATAATCATCAATAATTAATAACATCAAAGGAACTCAATCTCAATGACACTATTAACCACGTTAAATAATAACTAACAATCACCAATAAACAAGGATTCACGGATAACATAACAATCTTCAATCAGACAATTGATCCAAAACACAATTATAAACATCAAATAATCATAATCCAAGGTAATTAAACTAAACAATATACATAAAGTCTAATTCATAACTTAATCATACAAAATCAGATTCATGATTTCAAACAAAACACATAGACGATGTTCGAATTGAAATCAGAAAAAGATATGCAAACCAAATCATAAACCGTGCGAAGTAGAATCGATAGGAATCAATCCTAGCCTTTTACGCCTCCGAATCATCATCGAAATGCTCGCAAAATGGGAGAAAACTCTCTGGTTGTCGGCTGCTATTCTCTGGTTTTTGGTTATGAGAAATTAGAGTTAAAATGAAGCAAATGAGATTTTTAACCTAATCTGCCGAATTGATCCATTCGCCGGATGGAATTTCCATCCGCCGGATGGATGCAAAACTCTCAGAAGACCGGCCCGCGTATCTGTCATCTCAATTAATCAATCCATCCGCCGGTTGGAATGTTTATCCGACGGATGGAATTAAAATTCTATTTTTCTTCAATTATTCCAACTCTCTTTTTCCTAGCTTCAAGGATTTAGCTACTTTTCTTCAATATTAGCTCGTTTTCTGATTCTTTTCGATCCAAGCTCCAATTAAACTCCTAAATGCAAATATGAACAAAATAAGTATCTTATTCACATCAAATGCATAAGAAATCTACTGAACAAAGGGGTAATTAGTACTGCAATCTAGTACATTTTGGCGTTTATCAAACATCCCCCACTCAAATCCTACTTGTCCTCAAGTAGACTATCGATTTAAAACTTCGAAACATCAAGATTTCCAAAATAGTAGGCAAACAAGGGCGCGTTGGGACTTACATACCAGCTAGCATTTCGCAAACCAAATTTTTAGCTTAAAAATAATTCAACTTTAAGATTTAGCTATCAAGAAACTCTTCTAGTAAACCCAATTTTCTCATGCATTATTATTATGTATACAAGATGGCTCACAATGATTACCGATATTGTTGTCCACCTAAACAATCTATACTTAGGTAATTGAGCTTGACTTATCATTATTCTAGCAGCTTTACCCTTGATTCCCAATAGCAAAATATCCTCATACATATAACGTGCTAATATTACACATATTATGGATATCCAATTAAAACAATCATTTTTCAAGTCAAGACATTGGTGACATGTATGTGCCTCAACACAACAGAGCGACATAACTTGACTTTAGTTTAGCACAATAACTTTTTAGTCAAACCATTGGTGGCAGGACTGTACCTCAGTACAACAAAGCAATATAATTTGACTACATTTGAAAATCTTGAGTTCGTTTAAACTCTTTTTGCTCTTTTTCATTAAATATACTGACGGAGACCAGGTCTGTACTTACGTACAACAGAGGAAATAACATCCAGTATATCCCTAAATGATATTAATTAAATTCCAAAATTATGGCATATCGCACGCTATCATATATAAGAATTAAGACTAAAGTCATACATTGCTAAAGTTCCTCTCGGAATATCGCCTACTTCTTGCATTAATTTTACTTAATAGCTCAACAACGTATACATAGATTGCCTATCGATACATCACATGATGAACTATCTAATATTTTAAAATTTAAGCTCAAATTATCCTTTGAATTTCTCAGATTTGTTACAAGATTTTCTAAACTTAAAGAGAATACATTTTTAAAAGAAAAAATTGGGTTGAAAAATGACTAACATAGAATGCCTTCTAGCTATGCTCCCTAAACAATGCCTTAAAAAAATAAAATTCTAAAGTCTACCAATATTTATCACTTTATAACTCAGGACAATCACACTTCTTTTCCCCTATCCCCCACTTAAAATAAAGCAATGTCCTCATTGCAAAACAAGGAATCGTAAAATAGGGAATAGAAAAGAAGTGAACAGAAAACTCCCCTGATCTTGAAGAAAAATGCTTTCTTGATCTGATTCTGAAAATATACAACAGCACACTTCCGTAGGCATCACGATTGCATTTAGCGTATGCAATAAGCCTTTAAACCCCTCGGTATCCCGAGTGGACAAGTTATAGTCTTGTGAGGGTTTCCAGGGAACACACCCACAAAGTTCAAAATTGCAAAAACAACTAACAAGAAAACAAAAAGAAGAAAAAGAAAACAAAATATAAAATAACTAACAAATTAAAACTAACAAATTAACAAACAATAACCTACATAAAATAAGGTACAGAATAAATAAACAATAATAATTAGTACATAATACATATGACAAACAGAGCAGAAAACTAAAATTTTCTCGCAAAACAGCCTTCCAACCGTCGGCTGGTGCACTCAACCGCCGGTCTAACGTCTGTGCAAACCAAATTCAAAAACCTTGCTCCAGTAAAAATTAAACTTATATAATATGCAGATACATATAATTAACAAGAAAACAATTATTTACAACCAAATTACATCATTAATCATCACAACTTCTAGACAAGACAAAAATATTTGTTTAGCAAATCAAGCCTATAAAATTGTGCGTGATTAAAAATATTTTTTATTTATTTTTTTATTTTTCAACTTAATCGAATAAGCAACAGTTCCCCGGCAGAACAAAAGTCCAACCAGTTAAGTGATCCCCGGCAGCGGCGTCAAAAACTTGATACGTGTGAAAGTGTAACACCTGCATAATTAGGATAATTAATTATGCCTAATTGTTTGTAACTAGTTGTAATTAGTATGTAATAGGACTAATTACAGACTCTATTTGTATATATATATAAGATGATTTATATATATATGTGTGTACTTACGCGATTTGGATAAATCGTGCGAATTAACCGGACGGAGTCCGACACAGTTTACTTGGACGTTGGTGACAGAAATTTACTTAAATAATGAGAACGTATTTTGTTATATAAAATACACAACCGAACGAGCATTATTTATATGTTATCGCGACGACATTTTAACTAACGCAACAAAACGTAATAAACGCGACTTAATAATTCAAATATTGCGACAAATGTTTTTACTATTAATTTCAAGGTATTTTTATTTAAATACTCCAGTTACGTTTTAAAATATAAACGTTTAGTTAAATATTAAAAACTAGCGATTAAACGATTAGGACACGGAGTTAACACGATGTTTTGGGGAGTATTTCCCCCTCCTTCCCCTTTTGGAACCAGCCAAAAGCACCACCCATCCCCATCTCTTTCTTTTCATTTACATTAAACACACACACACAAACTCAAAACCCTCTCTAAAAATCTTCACCAATTTTCGGATTCACAAATCGACCCACAAAGATTACATTTTCGGAATCACCATCACTAAAGGAACAAGATTAACAAAAGCCGCACCATCAAATTCGCTCTCGTTTGGTCTCGATTTGCAAAAGTAAGAATTTTCTAAAAACTTAGATTTATTCGTTTTGGTGTATTATCTTGGTGTTATAAGGTGTACACAACTTAGTTATGACCAAAACAACAAAGGAAACATGATTTTTCAGCTTAAAAATGCGTTTGATTTGGGTTTTGATCGGAAAATCGCGACAGCCGCAACTTTCTGGGCTGGTGTTCATCTTTGCGACACAACGTTTGTGTCGCATGCTATGTCGCATAAACCATTTAGTGTCGTATTTTGTGTCGTACGTTATGTCGCACTATTGTGTCGCACTTTTATGCGACACAACCCTTATGTCGCTATTAAATTAGCATCGCAAGCTTTTGCGACACAACCACTGTGTCGCAGAGCTCTTGTGTCGCATTTTATGCGACACAACCACTGTGTCGCATACCAAACTTTAGTGTCGCAGATTGTGTCGCAAAAACACATAAAACCAGAATTTTAAAGTCAAAGTTACTGTACAAAAAAGTCAAATTTTACTGTAGCAGTACTGTAGCAAATCTACTGTAGCAAAGTCAACAATTTAGAATTATTTTGATAAACCGTCACCAATGGGCCAAAACTGTTTTCTCAAAACAAACGACTACTCACATACAAACGAACATTGGACTTAACTAGTTGTGTACAACTAAACGGAACGTCTTGCGAGACCCATACTTACATAACCTCATGTGCTAGGCATTTGAAGGTTACGGGTTCGGAGAACCTACTTGCTATATTTACTACTTGCTATTTGCTACTGCGTACTACAAGACTCAGGTGAGTCTTACGGCCCCACTTTTACTGTTTTATCTTATTGGGGGAGATACATGCTACTGATTTTTCTTGAACACAAGTGCTAAACTGTTTACTATACCAAACGGAATTGCATGAGTTTACTTACAAACAGAAGTCTCTCCATCATATATCGTTAGTTATGGACTTAAGCGCGAACACTAGTTAATGGATCCATTAGGGAAATGACCCTCCCCACCCGGGGCAGTAGCGCTGCCACGTACTGATTTACGCGTATAAACGGGTGACTAATTATTCGTTACTGATGCTTGCTCATTTACGAGCATGTCACGGGAGCAAACTTATTATTTACGGGTTAAGCTTCGATTATGAGCCTCATGGCAACGGTATAAACTTACTTACTTACATTTGCGGGATTGCAAATACTGGTTTACGATTTCTGGATTGAAATTGCTGATTTTACGCCTACGGGCATTACTAATGAAATCTCGTGTTCAAAGCCGATATTATTTACAAACCTGTGAGATTCACCAACCTTTTGGTTGACACTTTTTAGCATGTTTTCTCAGGTACCCGGATGGAGTAGGATTACTCCAGGATTTTAGCTAGAGTCGCATGATTTCAACACAACTGCATTAACGGATATTCTTAGCATTATCTTTTGTATATTTTGATTATGTAATAGAATCTCCCGCTACACGCGCGGACTCTAGGGAAACTACATTTTTGTATACGAAAACACTAAGTTTTCAAACAATATATCTATGGAATGTAACTAATTTACAAACGTTGCATATAGATGTCGTTTACTTTATCTTTGTGCTGTGATATTTGATTAGTAACACCCCAAACTATGCTTCCGCAAAACAGTGAATTTCGGGGGTGTTACAGAAAGCGTCTAGTTTTATTATTTATAAATGGAAATTCCTTATTAATACTATCACACAACCAGGCAAGAATACCCGATCGGAATAATAACTATGGTAAGTCCAGGTCGAACACAGAAACGATGTTATTCAATTAAATTGGAATTATTAACTAAACTAATAAAACAGTAAGATAGGGGGTACGTTTTAGTTCCGTGCGAACGTTCAATATGAACTAATTCACTAAACCAATAACATAAAACAAGGTAAAGAGTAAAAGATAAACAATTGGAGATAAACATGTAATTGCTTAGGTTCTTCCGCTCAGATTCATAGTATCCGGTTCATGTGTTTTGATTGTCTGATTGTGATTTCTTTTATATTAACTTAGATACTAATCAAGAGTCCAAGTTAAATGTAAATTAGCCACGGTTCGGGTTAACTAATATCTACAACCTAGGGTCCCACATTAAACATCGATCCGACGTCGCAAGAATGTTTCTCTATTGCGTGCTTTTCCCTAGATTGTGCATTAAGTATTCACGACTTGTTACGATTATTCCTCGCGGTATGACTCAACAATACCTACTAATAATCTCTTATTAGCTTACTCATTTTAGATTGATTAGTTACTATTCTCTTAACCCATCAAACTCAATATATTTAGCAATGACTATAAACCTAGATTCATAATCATCAATAATCAATAACATCAAAGGAACTCAATCTCAATGACACTATTAACCACGTTAAGTAATAACTAACAATCACCAATAAACAAGGATTCACGGATAACATAACAATCTTCAATCAAAAAATTGATCTAAAACACAATTATAAACATCAAATAATCATAATCCAAGGTTATTAAACTAAACAATATATATAAAGTCTAATTCATAACTTAATCATACAAAATCAGATTCATGATTTCAAACAAAACACATAGCCGATCACCTATCTGTTGGACTGAGTTAGGAGATTCCCAACTCACGGGTCCAGATATCATTCAAGAAACTACTGAGAAAATCGTTGGTATTCAAAACCGGTTGAAAGCCGCACGTGATCGTCAGAAAAGCTATGCTGACGTGAGACGCAAACACCTTGAGTTCCAGGTAGGGGACAAGGTACTTCTCAAAGTGGCACCGTGGAAGGGTGTCATTCGATTCGGAAAGCGAGGCAAACTAAATCCTAGATACATCGGACCATTCGAAATCCTGGAAAGGATTGGTCCAGTGGCATACCGCCTGCAACTTCCTGCTGAACTTAGCGGCGTACACAACACATTCCACATTTCTAACTTGAAGAAATGTCTGTCTGACGAGACACTGATTATACCGCTCGACGAAATTCAAATCGATGATAAACTTCATTTTGTCGAGGAACCTATGGAAATCATGGACCGTGAGGTCAAACGATTGAAACAGAGTCGTATTCCCATCGTAAAGGTCAGGTGGAATTCTAGGCGCGGCCCTCAGTTCATCTGGGAACGGGAAGACCAAATGCGACAGAAATACCCACATCTCTTCCCAGATAACGCACCGTCCGTACACTCAAGCTAATTTCGGGACGAAATTTCTTTAACAAGAGAAGAATGTAACACCTGCATAATTAGGATAATTAATTATGCCTAATTGTTTGTAACTAGTTGTAATTAGTATGTAATAGGACTAATTACAGACTCTATTTGTATATATATATAAGATGATTTATATATATATATGTGTGTACTTACGCGATTTGGATAAATCGTGCGAATTAACCGGACGGAGTCCGACACAGTTTACTTGGACGTTGGTGACCGAAATTTACTTAAATAATGAGAACGTATTTTGTTATATAAAATACACAACCGAACGAGCATTATTTATATGTTATCGCGACGACATTTTAACTAACGCAACAAAACGTAATAAACGCGACTTAATAATTCAAATATTGCGACAAATGTTTTTACTATTAATTTCAAGGTATTTTTATTTAAATACTCCAGTTACGTTTTAAAATATAAACGTTTAGTTAAATATTAAAAACTAGTGATTAAACGATTAGGACACGGAGTTAACACGATGTTTTGGGGAGTATTTCCCCCTCCTTCCCCTTTTGGAACCAGCCAAAAGCACCACCCATCCCCATCTCTTTCTTTTCATTTACATTAAACACACACACACAAACTCAAAACCCTCTCTAAAAATCTTCACCAATTTTCGGATTCACAAATCGACCCACAAAGATTACATTTTCGGAATCACCATCACTAAAGGAACAAGATTAACAAAAGCCGCACCATCAAATTCGCTCTCGTTTGGTCTCGATTTGCAAAAGTAAGAATTTTCTAAAAACTTAGATTTATTCGTTTTGGTGTATTATCTTGGTGTTATAAGGTGTACACAACTTAGTTATGACCAAAACAACAAAGGAAACATGATTTTTCAGCTTAAAAATGCGTTTGATTTGGGTTTTGATCGGAAAATCGCGACAGCCGCAACTTTCTGGGCTGGTGTTCATCTTTGCGACACAACGTTTGTGTCGCATGCTATGTCGCATAAACCATTTAGTGTCGTATTTTGTGTCGTACGTTATGTCGCACTATTGTGTCGCACTTTTATGCGACACAACCCTTATGTCGCTATTAAATTAGCATCGCAAGCTTTTGCGACACAACCACTGTGTCGCAGAGCTCTTGTGTCGCATTTTATGCGACACAACCACTGTGTCGCATACCAAACTTTAGTGTCGCAGATTGTGTCGCAAAAACACATAAAACCAGAATTTTAAAGTCAAAGTTACTGTACAAAAAAGTCAAATTTTACTGTAGCAGTACTGTAGCAAATCTACTGTAGCAAAGTCAACAATTTAGAATTATTTTGATAAACCGTCACCAATGGGCCAAAACTGTTTTCTCAAAACAAACGACTACGAACATACAAACGAACATTGGACTTAACTAGTTGTGTACAACTAAACGGAACGTCTTGCGAGACCCATACTTACATAACCTCATGTGCTAGGCATTTGAAGGTTACGGGTTCGGAGAACCTACTTGCTATATTTACTACTTGCTATTTGCTACTGCGTACTACAAGACTCAGGTGAGTCTTACGGCCCCACTTTTACTGTTTTATCTTATTGGGGGAGATACATGCTACTGATTTTTCTTGAACACAAGTGCTAAACTGTTTACTATACCAAACGGAATTGCATGAGTTTACTTACAAACAGAAGTCTCTCCATCATATATCGTTAGTTATGGACTTAAGCGCGAACACTAGTTAATGGATCCATTAGGGAAATGACCCTCCCCACCCGGGGCAGTAGCGCTGCCACGTACTGATTTACGCGTATAAACGGGTGACTAATTATTCGTTACTGATGCTTGCTCATTTACGAGCATGTCACGGGAGCAAACTTATTATTTACGGGTTAAGCTTCGATTATGAGCCTCATGGCAACGGTATAAACTTACTTACTTACATTTGCGGGATTGCAAATACTGGTTTACGATTTCTGGATTGAAATTGCTGATTTTACGCCTACGGGCATTACTAATGAAATCTCGTGTTCAAAGCCGATATTATTTACAAACCTGTGAGATTCACCAACCTTTTGGTTGACACTTTTTAGCATGTTTTCTCAGGTACCCGGATGGAGTAGGATTACTCCAGGATTTTAGCTAGAGTCGCATGATTTCAACACAACTGCATTAACGGATATTCTTAGCATTATCTTTTGTATATTTTGATTATGTAATAGAATCTCCCGCTACACGCGCGGACTCTAGGGAAACTACATTTTTGTATACGAAAACACTAAGTTTTCAAACAATATATCTATGGAATGTAACTAATTTACAAACGTTGCATATAGATGTCGTTTACTTTATCTTTGTGCTGTGATATTTGATTAGTAACACCCCAAACTATGCTTCCGCAAAACAGTGAATTTCGGGGGTGTTACAGAAAGCGTCTAGTTTTATTATTTATAAATGGAAATTCCTTATTAATACTATCACACAACCAGGCAAGAATACCCGATCGGAATAATAACTATGGTAAGTCCAGGTCGAACACAGAAACGATGTTATTCAATTAAATTGGAATTATTAACTAAACTAATAAAACAGTAAGATAGGGGGTACGTTTTAGTTCCGTGCGAACGTTCAATATGAACTAATTCACTAAACCAATAACATAAAACAAGGTAAAGAGTAAAAGATAAACAATTGGAGATAAACATGTAATTGCTTAGGTTCTTCCGCTCAGATTCATAGTATCCGGTTCATGTGTTTTGATTGTCTGATTGTGATTTCTTTTATATTAACTTAGATACTAATCAAGAGTCCAAGTTAAATGTAAATTAGCCACGGTTCGGGTTAACTAATATCTACAACCTAGGGTCCCACATTAAACATCGATCCGACGTCGCAAGAATGTTTCTCTATTGCGTGCTTTTCCCTAGATTGTGCATTAAGTATTCACGACTTGTTACGATTATTCCTCGCGGTATGACTCAACAATACCTACTAATAATCTCTTATTAGCTTACTCATTTTAGATTGATTAGTTACTATTCTCTTAACCCATCAAACTCAATATATTTAGCAATGACTATAAACCTAGATTCATAATCATCAATAATCAATAACATCAAAGGAACTCAATCTCAATGACACTATTAACCACGTTAAGTAATAACTAACAATCACCAATAAACAAGGATTCACGGATAACATAACAATCTTCAATCAAAAAATTGATCTAAAACACAATTATAAACATCAAATAATCATAATCCAAGGTTATTAAACTAAACAATATATATAAAGTCTAATTCATAACTTAATCATACAAAATCAGATTCATGATTTCAAACAAAACACATAGACGATGTTCGAATTGAAATCAAAAAAAGATATGCAAACCAAATCATAAACCGTGCGAAGTATAATCGATAGGAATCAATCCTAGCCTTTTACGCCTCCGAATCGTCATCAAAATGCTCGCAAAATGGGAGAAAACCCTCTGGTTGTCGGATGCTATTCTCTGGTTTTTGGTTATGAGAAGTTAGAGTTAAAATGAAGCAAATGAGATTTTTAACCTAATCTGCCGAATTGATCCACCCGCCGGATGGAATTTCCATCCGCCGGATGGATGCAAAACTCTAAGAAGTCCGGCCCGCGTATCTGTCAGCCCAATTAATCAATCCATCCGCCTGTTGGAATGTTTATCCGACGGATGGAATTAAAATTCCATTTTTCTCCAATTATTCCAACTCTCTTTTTCCTAGCTTCAAGGCTTTAGCTTCTTTTCTTCAATATTAGCTCATTTTATGATTTTTTTCGATCCAAGCTCCAATTAAACTCCTAAATGAAAGTATGAACGAAATAAGTATCTTATTCACATCAAATGCATAAGAAATCTACTGAACAAAGGGGTAATTAGTACTGCAATCTAGTACATTTTGGCGTTTATCAGTAGGTACGCACTCTGATAAAATGGGTTGTTTCAATATGCTTGTTACTTTAATGTTTAATAATGATAATGATAGTATTAATTAGATTTTAATATATGTAGGGGTATATTATTAACTTTAAGTAGATTTTTAAAATATCAATAGTAATGTTAGGGGCAAAATAGTAAAATCCATCTTAAACAAATATATTGAAATGCATTATATATTTGTAGAGATAAAGATATACTATTTATTACATGTTAATCATGACGAATTATTCACACTTATTGTCTTGTTAACTTGGTATCATACATTTATTTATCTGAGTTTCAAACATTCTAAACTAATTTAATAATACAACTTTTGGAATTTATGTTATAACATAATATGTAACACCCTAATCTCAAATATATGGGTTTTCAAAAACTTTCTTTGATATAAATAATTAAGTGCGGAAATGTCCCATTAAAGTAAAAAATTAACCAAACTAGAAGTTCGGTTCATCAAACTTTGGGTGTTATTTGTCTTATCATAACAATAGTATAAGAAACCCAAAACATCTACTACATGTCTACATGTCTTACATAAAGTAAAAGCATCTACAAAAGTGAGCTAAGGCATCCTAGATATACTTGTCTATCTGTATGTATTAGCTACCCATCTCGCTAAAGTATCTTCCTGGTGTTCCTAACCTGCAAAGTGTACACAATCGGGCAAGTAGAAAACAAGTGTCAGCTATTAAAGCTGAGTAAGATAACGTGTTAGTTATAAAACTAATCCAATTAAAACATATATTATAAATTCTTTTCAATCTGCATAACAAACAAGTTATAATGATTCATGTATCATCTAGAAAATAAAGCAAGAAATCAATTATTGAAACCCTAAAGTCGTGCTTACTTCATCGTTCATTTGTTTCATCAATGGTATTTGATCATCTATTTCATCTTACATTTATTCGTCAAAGATAAAATACCGACCTGCTGGAAAGCAAAATGCAAACCACCGTTGTCGTTTAGGAATGAGTCCACTCTATGATTCACCCATTTCTGGAGCAAGTACCGATCGACTCTCAACTAAGTACCGCTCAAACCCGCCCGGACATTGTCTAGAGTATCTGGTAAACATCTGCACGAACCCCGTTCTCGCGATTTGGATCCATCGGGAAAATCCACTTTAAGTTCGTGTATTAATCATCTTATAATATTATTAATAATCTCAAAGTGTTCATCATTCATCTAGCATCAAGTATTAGGGCCCCTAGATTTTCATCTAATCGTGCATCGTCTCTAAAGCAGCAAGTATTATCATCAAGCATGGAGTACAAACATCATCAAGAATCATGGCATAATACATCTATCCATAATCTCATCCCACATAGTTAAATATTGTGACACTCCTCAAAAAATGGTGAAAGATTAAAGTGAATCAAGATGCCACGTGGTAACCTTAGAGACATATCAATGTGATATGATAATTATTACGCCTGATCAACATAATTGTGACACCCCTTAAAAACTGGTACTTTTCCGTACATCATTTACGTGCATTCTTACGCTAATTCTCTAAACTGAAAACCAAATTTCGTTTAAACTGAGGTAAGTCTAGCACAAGCCCACAATGCATATTTTAAATGCACACTATTTTAAATGCATGGTTTGTATTACATTTACGTAATTATTTGGAATTACTCGAAACCATTGGACAATTCCGATAACTACGAATGTTGGTGATAAAACTTTTATAAATAACTCGAAACTATTTTAGTAGTTATTTATTTATCATTATTATGCTAGGGTATAGCATAACACTATGGAAAAATTTAATCAAATGAACACGATGTCAACTAAACGCGACAACAATACGATAATGAGATTTCGTAATTAGACTAAACGAACAAACGGTAACATACGAATGTTATGGAATCAAGTATTCAAACTCTAATCACATTTTGTTAACTATAATTACCTCTAACTTACCTTAATCATCTAACTAACACCTAATTAAACAAAAGCTTAACCTAACTACCAAAATATCTAAAGATTAAACACTAATGAGGGGACAAAGATACTACCACACCATACCTCCCCCCTCACCTCTTCCTTGGGCCAGTTTTTCAACACCCCCACTTTTCATTTCCAACACTTAACCATTCATTTACACTCCACTTCTCTCCAAGTCTTCTTCATCATCTTCAACATCTTTATCTTCAAGAGCAAGTTAGGAACTAAAAGTGAAGCAAGTTCCATCATCTTTTCTTCATTATTCCAACCCCATCATTGTTAGAACCACAAGTTTCTAGGTTAATACTTTAATACCTATCAACTGGTATCAGAGCAAATAACATTTAATTATTAATATTTAATCTTAACGATCTAAGTAAACCTTGAAATTCAACAAAGGCCACAGTAACAATTCCATAACCAGTTATGGCAGGAAAAGGTATTCCCATATTTGCTGGATTCAACTTCGCTTACTGGAAGCTAAAAGTTGAAAGGTTCCTGGTTGGAGTCCATCTGGACATGCCAAAAGTCATTCATGAAGGACCTATGATACCTACATCACCCGTAGTGTGACACCCCCAATTTCGGTCAACACGGTCAACGCGTGATTTGCGGAAGCATTAATGTGTACAGGGGGTGCTGATGTTAACGTTGAACATCATGCAGATCAGAGCGTATGATTATTGCAGAACAATTAAATTAAGATGCCTGATGCGCCCCCAGCGGTCGGTAAGGATGTTACCCCTTGTCGTTGAACCGGCTGCCGGAGGCGGGCATCAATGGGTGTTTTAAATTTGTAAATGCGGGGCCTAAGTTTTCCCTAACAATGCTAATCCTAAGGGTGAGCAAGTGGTAGGTATGACCTAGAGTCGTTCTTCAAACCGACCGAATTGAAACTAAGGCGTGGCAGATGAGGGCTTTCAAACTAGTGAAAGGGTTTATAAAATAGTGAGGGAGTTTTGGTTTTTATATTAACTAACTTAGGCAAGTAAATAAATAAAAGCGAAATAAAAATAAAACGATAAAGCAGATAAGATAAATATAGTGTTTGTTGAGATTTCATTAATTAAGTTATGGGATGATATTTAGAGAAACTGTTTTGAAAGATATTAGTTAATTATCATTCTTGAATACTTGTATGTAAACACTAGATTCCCTACTAATTAAAATCCCATTAGCATGTCACACCGGGAGCTAGGTTATGGTAAAATTACAAAGTATTTAGAATAATAAGCAAAATCTTAATTATGTTTTAATAATACTTTCATATGAACGGGAACGAAATCTTAAGGTACTAGACATAACTGAATCATATAACGATTCCTCGTCATCCTGACAGATTTGTATATGTAAACAGTTCATTTATGACTTTAAACTAGCCCTTGCTTAAGACTACCCAATAAATCCCCTAATTATCCACAGCGTTCCTCACTTTAAGTGGTTCCGCCGCTTCAAACCTTGGCCATGTCTTGTCCTACGATAATCCCCCATGTAGCCTTTCGGTTCCATAGTTTCATACCTTTGACAAATTATAATGACACAGATGACTGACTACCTTTTAATTGGACGTCGTTAAAAAGGTGTTGTAATCACGTTTATTGGTGGAAAGGCGATAGATTAATTTGAAGTTTAAAAGTCTATTTAGAAAGGTTAATTAAACTAGGTTTCTCATTTTATAATATTAGTCCGTGATATTACTACCTTCGATCGTTACGCAGCTTCCACGTATTTGTACTACACCTAAAGTGTTTCCAACGATATACTGTGTAACAGTCGAATAGGGGCCGTCATTTTACTTCGTAATATTGTACCGTTTCGTAATATGACTACTTTCGGTCGTTCCTCGACTTCCATACATTTGTACTCCACCTTGAAGTGTTTCCAGTACTATATCGAGAAACAGTCGAATAGGGGCCGTCATATTATTTCACGATAATTAAGACCGTTTATATTTTACTACTATGATGATCCTAAGGCAACAATCAAACAAGAACATGCAATAAGATGATCAAAGCAATACTTTCGATCTTTATTATTTAATTATAAATCATCTCATAATTAACTAACTACATCGCAAACAAACACAACAAGCGTACTACTCTCTAATCATGGCAATAACTAAATCTAGCATAATCAATATAAACGTAATTAATTAAGATAGATAAGGATAGAAAGAACCAGGATTAAATGCGAGAGAGAATAGACTTGAATTAATTGACACAATTCCGAGCGTACACCGAAGATTACAATGCGTTCCGCACTTTCCTTCTACTCCTAATTAAATTCCTAAACTAGTTTAAATACTAGTAAAAACTAATCTAAAGAAAGAAATATAGAGTGAGAAAATAGGAGCTTATTTCTAGAGTGAGAAAGATAAGCTAGGAAGGTGTGTTTTGAAATGAACCATGGAGGCTCCTATTTATAGGTGAAGGTTGGCTCATTTTAGCATCTTGAGGAGCACATTAGCAAAAGGATGGAAAAGTGAAAAAGGTAGTGGCATCGGGTACGAAAAAGAGCGTAAAGGTAGTGACCCGGGTACGAAAAATCGCGTAAAGGCCTAGCACCGGGTACACGAAAGGACCAAAAAGCGGAATCGGGACGGGGGCCTGGTGGCCGGCACCGCCATGCTGCTGGCCGGCGGCGGCTGGGTGGTGGCCAGCGGCGGCTGGCACCCCCCCGCCCCGGTTCGTCGCCTTTTGTCTCGTTTCTCGATTCGTGCGTGTTTTCTTCGTAAAGTGTCCGTTTGAGTCGATTCTTTTTTTGTTGGATTCGTAATTCAAAAATGAAGACTTTGATGGAAAGATATCCCAAAGATATGTCTCTGAACTTTAGATGTGTCGTACGAATCGTTTGGATCTTCCGGCGTACGTAGAATCTTCATTCTTCGTCCGTTTTTGTTGATTCTTCTTCTGTTTGAATCGTAATTTGAAAACAAACATCTTGGTTGAGATGGATGTTGGTGATGGGCACTTTTGTCTTGAAATCTCATTTTGATGCCTTGAATCTTCAAACGTGTGTGGAATCTTCGTTTTTCACCCGTTTTGCTTGATTTTTATCGTGCAACCTTGTTTTGACCATCTTGGCATAATACTACTGATTTGTAATGTTTTTGAGTTAATATGCCAAGAATCGTTCCAGAATGAGAGAGATATTGGTAGTAAAAACGTGACTTTATACGCGATATCAAGTATCCTACACTTAGAACTTTGCTTGTCCTCAAGCAAACTCATTTTCAACATAGTTAAAGATAAGAAGATAATGCAAAATTTAAAGGCGGAACTTTTTACTAAGGGGGTTTTATGAAAGTAAAGTACTCGTTCTTTGAAAAGGAAGGATTGTAATCTTTAGGAGCATGCTTGTGATCTTTGATCTTGGATACATGACTAGGCGATCCTCTCAAGGTGGTCACTCAAATCACTCAAAGTGTTTAGGGTTTTCTATTCTATTATGTCAATCGCTCAGAACGCCAGTCATGTACCGTTTATCGTCATAGGCTTGATCGAGTATCAAATCGTTACCTTTTAGGTGAGCGCGAAGTCGATCTACCCACAATCATTATAAGGGAAGCGATGTAGGTTTTTTGGAGTGGAGTGTTGGTGGTATGAGAGGGGGTTGTGTTGGTTTTTCATAAGTTTTCTTTTTGGTGAAGCGGAAAGCTGAAATTTTTAAATTTTCGAGAGGATTGACACCTTTTTCTTTTGGGAGGAGTCTTTTTCTCCATTTGACTTTCTTTTCTTCGAATTTTCTTGGATATTTTTCTTTCTTCGACGTCATATCCTTGATGCTTCTCTTTTTTCATCTTTGGAACTTTCTATGAAGTTTAAGGGATGCTTTTTGAGTAGGAAAGGGATAACGTATTTGTTTTTGGGTGTATAGATGTGTTCAAGAATGATGTGATTCGATCTCCTTTTTTACTCACCAGTTCGGATTCGAAATGCATAACAAGAGCAAGTTCTGATTCTAAACGCATACATCGGCACACTCAAGAATCGAAAAAGTGAAGCATTAAAAATGAATGCTTTTCATATGGCTCAAGATACCTCACGAATCGAAAGTTGGGTTGTTGTGTGCTTAGTCATGCGATGCTCTTTATGGGATTACTAAACTTGTTTTTCAAAAGAATTTGTATTTTATTTTTCTTTCTTCCCCAAAGTAAATCATTCTTTGTTTAAAATTTTTCATTTTCAACATATTTTTAACTTAATTTTGAAAATTTTGTTTACTTTTATGGAGAAGCAGGGTCGTATAAAGAGCAACGATTTTAGAATCAAGCATATACCATTATCCATTTAACAGTAGTGCAACTACTGCTATCCCACACTTAAAGGAACATCGTCCTCGATGTTATTCTAAGTTTTGACTGGGGTAAAGATCCCACACTTAGGATTTAAAACATCTTAGACGTATTCTTTTAGTAGTGTGTGTTGGGTTTGAATCCCACACTTAGTGATAAGCATAGTGGATATGGTATATTTATAACGAATGAAAGAGACTGGTAAAGAAGCACTCTCGGTATTTGCAGTGTTTGCGTTTGCCGAACTTCATCTTGCTGGGTTCACTCTTGATCAAGTCTTCTTTTGATTGGTCTCGTAGGTGTGAACACGTTGGATATACTTTCATTGATGCACGGCGTCAAAAACTTGATGCGTCTAGCAGAAACTTGGTCGTATATCCAAGTGTGAAAGATAGTCGGAGACTTCATCACTTCTTGGAATGTAAAATTGCGTAAATGTAAAACACGGGTTGCCTCCCGAGAAGCGCTCTTTTAAAGTCGAGAGCTCGACTTCTTTTCTCCTAGATGGAGCTAGATGCATCCATGGAATCCCCTTTGTTGATGTTGTGGGCCCTAGGTTGCGGGAAAGTGTGTCGAGGTGGATAGATTCTCATAAAGTGATTGATTATTATCGTAATCAATTCGAGTGGACTATCTCTCGATGATGCCTTGTAGTTCAGAAGATGCTCTGAAGTTGTCCTCGCAAGTTCGTGAAGTCCGAAGGTGATGTAGTCAACTGCTTTAGTGACAGGTCCACTAGGGTCGGTCATGGTGGTTGTGTCTGTCTTAACAACCCCTCTTAGTGGTGGGTTTTGCCAGAGAGAGCATACAAACGCCAAGAATTGCAGTTTTATGCTTTCAAAGCTCTCGGTCTTGGGGTCTCCGTTGAATCTTCTGATGGACGTGCACAGGTCCTCTATTTGCCGGTGCTGATGGTTGTTGAATGGAAAGTTGGATTCTGAGAAAACTAGAGTAAGCTGACGAAGTATCTCCTTGCATCCTGAGTAGAATATGAACTTCGTTCTGGAGTTACTTTTCCGTTGTTGAATCTCCCTTAGATGGATCGTAACAAAAGTAGCGATATCAAGTGGTGATTCATGTGTGGCCCTAAAAGGTCGTTCGCGCCTTGATTCCTCCCAAACGAGATCACTAAGTTCTTCAACCAATAACTCAAGTTGTTTTTCCATAGTGGAGTTGATAACCATAGATCCGCTATCCTTGGAACTGAGGTGATCTTCTCTACTTAGCAAGTTAAGCAATGATGTGAGGTCATTCATCATTGAAATGTCGGCATGACTGCTCGGATGTCCAGTAGTCTCTTTCATGTGCGCTCTAATAGTACCTAACATCTCCCATTGTGTTGAGGTGAATGGGATATTGGATCTTTTAAGGGCATTATAGATCCTAGTATACGTCCGTTACTGTTGTTGACAGAATTGCAGTTCAACAGGGGAAAGGGTAAGCCAGTTGACTACGCTGCTTATTCCTCCTACCGCTTTGTCAAATCTTTGGATGAATTCTTCGAGCACTTTGTGATCTATGATGGTTTGCGGTTGGTATCTTGTGCGTTTGGAATATTCCTCCAGTGTTTCTCTTCTCATGGGATGGTTGTGGTTACTTTCCGCCATTTCTTCGGTGGTAAACGAATTAGTTGGCGGTATGCTTCTTTTGTTTTCTTCTTCCATCTTTCTTGTTTTAATTTCTTCCATCGTTGAGTTTTTCACTGATGGAGATGCATTTTTCATCTCTTGTCCTATTCTTCGGAGGTCAATCGGGCAATATGGCGTGATCGCCATTTCCTTGCTAGATTTTCTTTCACTTATTGACTTTGCAGTTTCTTCATCTTTGGCGGTCTTCATGAAGATCATGTACATATCGGCTTGGTCTCCAGCATTAGGATTATCGATATGGAAAGTGATGGTTTCTCCCTGAGACTGCAAGCTGATAGTTTGTGCGAAAATGTTGATGATTGCCTTGGCCTCATTCATGAAAGGTCTTCCTAGTATGATTGGGATGTGTACGTCTTCCTGCATATCTATTGCTACAAAATCTGCTGGGTAAAGAAATTTGTTAATCCTAACTAAAACATTTTCAGCTATTCCCCTAGGGTATTTGACCGAGTGGTCAGCAAGCTGTATGGTCATTTTGGTAGGTCGAAGATTTTCTAACTCAAGCCTCTTGAAGAGCGAGTATGGCATAAGATTAACACTAGCTCCTAAATCGGCAAGAGAACAGATGATGCCTGAATTGTAGATAGAACAGGGGAGAGTAAAACGTCTGGTATCTCCGAGTTTTTTAGGAATGATATTTTTCAAGATAGCTGAACATTCCTCATTCAGCGGGACATTGGGTACTTCGGGTACCTTATCCTTGGTTGTAAGAAGTTTTCTGAAGTACTTTTTGGAATGAACTTCAGATGCGGTATCTAGGAATTTCCTATCAAGCTTAAAAGCCTTAAGCTTGTCGGGTCGTTCTTTAAGACGAGCCGGAAATGGGATTTTCCTATTTGATGTAGACTCTAAATCCATTTTCGATGAGACAATGGGTGGTTCCTTCACCGGAGAAGAAACAGAAGGTGGGCTAGGTGCTACCTGAGAGTCTTGAATATGGGAAGCCTCTTTATGGCAACTAGTTGGACTATCCTGGGGTTTAGCATTAATACGCTGCGCTAATTGTCCTAACTGGGATTCGAAAGCTTTTAACAAAGTTAGTTGATCTCCTAAGATGATATCAGCTAGGTCTTGTCTAGCCGGGATTCCTTGAATGACTTATATCAGGGTGTCGTCAAAACTAGAGGTCTGTGAAGGAGAGGGTTCGGAAGGTTGGAATTGGTAAGTTAGTGGGCTATTCCTAGGTGGGTTAAGAGAAGGGTTAGTATTGGGTGAAGTTAGATGAGACTGAGGAATTTGGGCTGAGTGGTTCAGATTAGCACAATTAAGGCAGGTTTGAACTTGACAGACTTGTTGTTGTTGACTTTTTAATTCCTTGATCTCCTTGGTTAGGTCTGCCACTTGCTGAGTGAGAGTTTTGATAGCTTCAGTACTGATTGTAGTAGGTGAATTCACTATTGGGGGTTGATTTTCACTGTTCCAGTCATGGTTGTGCATTGTCATTTTCTCAATAAGGCTCCAAGCCTCATTTGCCGTACAGTCTATGAAACTGCCTTGAGAGGCGGTATCAAGTAAAGGACGGTGATTTGGGAAGAGACCATTGTAGAAAATGCGCAGTTGGTCTGAGCGCTCAAATCGATGATTTGGACATTTCTTATGCAATCCCTTGAAGAGTTCCCATGCATCGTAGATTGATTCATCATGCACTTGACGGAAGTTTATGATGTTGGACCTAAACGTGGCTTGTTTTGATGGGGGAAAATATTTGGCCAAAAATTTGGTTGCTAATTCTACCCAAGAAGTTATAGAGTTGATTTCTAGTTCCTCAAACCAGGTTTTTGCATTGAGAGTGAGTGAATAGGGAAATAGGTATAGATGGACTATGTCCTGATTAACCCCAGTCGGCTTAAAGGAGTTGGATAAGGAAATGAATTTGTCAAGGTGAGAGTTGGGATCATCATTTGGTAGGCCACGGAATTGACAGAGGTTTTGAACTAACTGAACAATATGGGGCTTTAATTCAAATGAGGGTCCATCGGATTCTGGATAGACGATTGGTCCTCCTCGACCTTCATATAAGGTTTAGAGTCTTCAGCGAGAGTGATACGTACAGCTATCATAGTCTCGTTGGCAAGTGGTTGACTAGTTGAATGGATAGGGGTGGTGATTAAAGTAGTAAAATGAAAGAAAAAGAAAAACTTAGGGGTTTAAGGAATTCTAAAGGTTCACTAGTAAGTAAGTTCGTCTTAACGCCTAAGGATCGGACAGTTGATTCCCCAGCAGCGGCGCCAAAAAAACTTGATGCGCCCCCTGCGGTCGGTAAGGATGTTACCCCTTGTCGTTGAACCGGCTGCCGGAGGCGGGCATCAATGGGTGTTTTAAATTTGTAAATGCGGGGCTTAAGTTTTCCCTAACAATGCTAATCCTAAGGGTGAGCAAGTGGTAGGTATGACCTAGAGTCGTTCTTCAAACCGACTGAATTGAAACTAAGGCGTGGCAGATGAGGGCTTTCAAACTAGTGAAAGGGTTTATAAAATAGTGAGGGAGTTTTGGTTTTTATATTAACTAACTTAGGCAAGTAAATAAATAAAAGCGAAATAAAAATAAAACGATAAAGCAGATAAGATAAATATAGTGTTTGCTGAGACTTCGTTAATTAAGTTATGAGATGATATTTAGAGAAACTGTTTTGAAAGATATTAGTTAATTATCATTCTTGAATACTTGTATGTAAACACTAGATTCCCTACTAATTAAAATCCCATTAGCATGTCACACCGGGAGCTAGGTTATGGTAACATTACAAAGTATTTAGAATAATAAGCAAAATCTTAATTATGTTTTAATAATACTTTCATATTAACGGGAATGAAATCTTAAGGTACTAGACATAACTGAATCATATAACGATTCCTCGTCATCCTAACAGATTTGTATATGTAAACAGTTCATTTATGACTTTAAACTAGCCCTTGCTTAAGACTACCCAATAAATCCCCTAATTATCCACAGCGTTCCTCACTTTAAGTGGTTCCGCCACTTCAAACCTTGGCCATGTCTTGTCCTACGATAATCCCCCATGTAGCCTTTCGGTTCCATAGTTTCATACCTTAGACAAATTATATTGACACAGATGACTGACTACCTTTTAATTGGACGTTGTTAAAAAGGTGTTGTAATCGCGTTTATTGGTGGAAAGGCGATAGATTAATTTGAAGTTTAAAATTCTATTTAGAAAGGTTAATTAAACTAGGTTTCTCATTTTATAATATTAGTCCGTAATATTACTACCTTCGATCGTTACGCAGCTTCCACGTATTTGTACTACACCTAAAGTGTTTCCAACGCTATACTGTGTAACAGTCGAATAGGGGCCGTCATATTACTTCGTAATATTGTACCGTTTCGTAATATGACTACCTTCGGTCGTTCCTCGACTTCCATACATTTGTACTCCACCTTGAAGTGTTTCCAGTACTATATCGAGAAACAGTCGAATAGGGGCCGTCATATTATTTCACGATAATTAAGACCGTTTATATTTTACTACTATGATGATCCTAAGGCAACAATCAAACAAGAACATGCAATAAGATTATCAAAGCAATACTTTCGATCTTTATTATTTAATTATAAATCATCCCATAATTAACTAACTACATCGCAAACAAACACAACAAGCGTACTACTCTCTAATCATGGCAATAACTAAATCTAGCATAATCAATATAAACGTAATTAATTAAGATAGACAAGGATAGAAAGAACCAGGATTAAATGCGAGAGAGAATAGACTTGAATTAATTGACACAATTCCGAGCGTACACCGAAGATTACAATGCATTCCGCACTTTCCTTCTACTCCTAATTAAATTCCTAAACTAGTTTAAATACCAGTAAAAACTAATCTAAAGAAAGAAATATAGAGTGAGAAAGTAAGAGCTTATTTCTATAGTGAGAAAGATAAGCTAGGAAGGTGTGTGTTGAAATGAACCATGGAGGCTCCTATTTATAGGTGAAGGTTGGCTCATTTTAGCATCTTGAGGAGCACATTAGCAAAAGGATGGAAAAGTGAAAAAGGTAGTGGCACTGGGTACGAAAAAGAGCGTAAAGGTGGTGACCCGGGTATGAAAAATCGCGTAAAGGCCTAGCACCGGGTACACGAAAGGACCAAAAAGCAGAATCGGGACGGGGGCCTGGTGGCCAGCGCCGCCACGCTGCTAGCCAGCGGCGGCTGGGTGGTGCCCGGTGGCGGCTGGCACCCCCTCGCCCCGGTTCGTCGCCTTTTGTCTCGTTTCTCAATTCGTACGTGTTTTCTTCGTTATGCGTCCGTTTGAGTCGATTCTTTTTTTGTTGGATTCGTATTTCAAAAACGAAGACTTTTATGAAAAGATATCCCAAAAATATATCTCTGAACTTTAGATGTGTCGTACGAATCGTTTGGATCTTCCGACGTACGTAGAATCTTCATTCTTCGTCCGTTTTTGTTGATTCTTCATGATCTTATGTTGGATTCGTAATTTGAAAAAAAAAACATCTTGGTTGAGATGGATGTTGGTGATGGGCACTTTTGTCTTGAAATCTCGTTTTGATGCCTTGAATCTTCAAACGTGTGTGGAATCTTCGTTTTTCACCCGTTTTGCTTGATTTTCATCGTGCAACCTTGTTTTGACCATCTTGGCATAATACTACTGATTTGTAATGTTTTTGAGTTAATATGCCAAGAATCGTTCCAGAATGAGAGAGATATCGGTAGTAAAAACGTGACTTTTACGCGATATCAATGCCATTTATGAAAAATAGTTGGTTTACAAAAGAACTACGACTTGTCAAGTCGAAGAAATAGTATTAGTTATACAAAATAAATCCTTGTTTTCCCCAAAATGTGGCATCCTAATTCGTCATGGGTCGCCTAACTCCATAAGTATGCATTCTTACTTGCGCTGTGAATTACCTGAAAAACATAGTAAAAGGTCAACAAAATTGTTGAGTGAATTCACAGGTTTTATGTTTATAAAGTGGTTTGTTAAACCAGGTTCATTTGGAAGTTATTGACATGAGAGTCAAATACAGTCGCTCATAATAGTCTGTAGGAAGTTAAGTATCCTAATCAAGAGTACCTGTAGGAAAGTAAGTATCCTAAGGTAAAGTTTGTAGGAATGTAAATCCTATGAGTTGTTTACACAGCAGCATGTAGGTATACACAAATAGTTCGTAAACACAGTATGAAATCATCATATAATCAGTAGCACATAGACAATTAGGTAGCACATAGGTACCAAAGCAATTATGAATAGTTACTGCATGTTACAGCAAAAACGTTAGCTATGTTTTTCACCCCAAGCTTTAAAAGAATTAAAACAGAAAAAAGGGGCTGTGAACTCACCTGTGGAGCTAGCGATCCTAAAGCAAGTAATATCCAATCCATAATCCTCTAACGTCCTAAATGTAAGAGATATATTAATATGAGTATTTGACGGCTCGTCAAAATATAAAACGCCCCTCATTTCATAAGTGAATATTATATTAATAAACCGGAAGCGTAGTAATTTAAAACACATCATTAGTTTTACTGCACCATAATTAGATTACATAAACAGTTCATAGCTTAATTCATAATAGTTCAAAAACTATTTAACCACATCTTAATTGGGGCATCATATAAAAACCAACTTGTTTAGTACAAAACATTATCAGAGTAGCATGCTTGTCAAGACATTCCCAGCTCCTAGAGCATTAACTTCCTGCTACCCATCTATCCCAAAAATATAATCTGCAGGAAGTAGAGAGGAGGGATTAGCACATAGCTAAGTGAGTGAGTTCATCACACAACATTCAACTTAGCATAATCACCTAATTACAACAAACAACACAATAATGAGGATCGGCGGCTCTGGGGATGACCAATAACCCGGGTGGCTCCCCAAGAACACTTATCCAACCTATCCGTATGGCCATAACGGACGAGACCGATAGCTAGTGATTATCCTACTCAGATACAGTTCAATACACACAACAAATGAAGTAAATCCTTGTATCATTCACACGATAACCAACTAGCCCAACCAACCATTCAATAACTCGTTGACCTCATTAACAACTGATGCCCGAAGGCCACACATTGCACATTGGGTAATAATCAACAAGGTATATTAAATAAGCAACAACAAAATATCAACACTTATTCGTTGTAATCCAATGATTACAACTAAATTCAATGGTGAGTTCTGAAGCCACTCACCGATACCTCTGTAGTCTCCACACTCAGCTTCTATTCACTGAGTCTTTGGGGTATCTGAAATACCACAAAACACACAAGTTAATAACTTGTAATCAACAAATAATACTTATGTAACCAAACATCTTACACAAGTAATTATTTTATTTTCTGAGAGATCTTTATCTTTAATATATATATATATATATATATATATATAGCACTACGCATAGCGTTCAAATATCACAAACTAATTTGGTGCTGACATTAGCCACAGCCGTTCAGCTTTAAGCCTAGCCGATCGGCTTCACACCCTTAACCGATCGGCTATGCAATAGCAGATCGGCTTCCCTAGTTAATTTCAGACTTTTTATTCAAGGGTAAAGTTCTGTGGTGATTTTGAACTAGCATAGCCTATCGGCTAAGCTTAGCCGATCGGCTTTCGTAGTTGTTTCAGCAACCTAGTTTCTTTCCTGCAGAACCTCAGCTTGAATTTAACCCAAAATTTTACCAATACCTATACACAATCGATTTTTGGAGCTGAAAATAACTTCCACCATAACTACTAACATCACTTAACATTATATAATATCAACAACATCAATTCCAACTATTTTCATGTCAAATTCATCAAACCCATTTAGGTTTCCAACTAGTTCCAATCATAGCTCATAAACATGGATTTGATCCATATATCTAGTCAAAAATCATCACATATCATCATATATCACAAGTAATTACCATATAACTCAACTACTCAAAGCAATTCATCAATTATTCATCAAATTTAACATGTGAGCTTATGAAGTATTTACTTACAATTGATAGATGAACAAAATGATAGATGATAGAAGATGATGATGATATACACCACCTCAATTTACACTTCAAGAATAGATGGTTAGGTTTTGATTTAAGTTAGGGTTTATGTGTTTTATTTGGAAGGAAATGAGAAGAAAAGAATTGGGAAAGTGATCACAAAAGAGTCGGCCTCCCTTTTTAACCAACCTAACAGATTGGGTATTTTATACCCGTCCTAAATCTATTGTCTGAAACCTGGAACCAGTTTGCGAGAAATTTATTTTATTGTACCGTCAACTTTAATAAATTAATTCAAGCAACATTTTATTAACCACAATAAGTCCTAAGACCTATTTCACTAAGTTTCACAATAAAGCAATTTATAACAATTAAATTTCTAAAACAATTAATTATCCCATTTAAATAGAGAAATACCAGGCCACGGGAGAGGATGTTACAAATCTCCCCTCCTTAAGGAGATTTCGTCCCCGAAATCTCAACACCATCAAACAATCCAGGATATCTGGACTTCATCGACTCTTCAGACTCCCAGGTTAGGTTGGAACCTAAACTATGTTTCCACTTTACTAATACCATATGAATTTGTTTCTTCCTAAGTTTGGTAACTTTCCCATCAAGGATTTCTACTGGTTCCTCAATTAACTTCTGAGTTTGATCCACCCTCAAATCTTGTAACGGAAGGATTTGCGACTGATCTTCGATGTTACACTTTCTTAAATAACACACATTAAACGTGCTATGGATACCCGCAAGTTCAGGAGAAAGATCCAATGTCACTGACTGGTCATTAACAACTTGTCGAATTTTGAACGGACCAATATATCTAGGTGCTAACTTTCCCCGTTTTCCAAATCGGATCACAGCTTTCCATGGAGAAACTTTGAGATATACAAGTTCACCTTCAGAAAATACAACCGGTCGTCTCTTCGGGTCTGCATACCGTTTCTGTCTATCACGCGCGGCTTTCAACTTTTCACGTGCAATTGATACTTTATCAGCGGTCATTTGTACAATGTCGGGTCCAGCAAACTGTTTCTCACCGGCTTCTAGCCAACATGTCGGTGTTCGACATCGTCGACCATACAACATTTCATACGGAGGCATACCAATACTAGAATGATACGAATTGTTATACGCAAATTCAACCAATGGGAGGTGTGAATCCCACGAACCTCCATATTTCAAAACACAAGCACGAAGCATATCCTCTAATGTTTGAATTGTGCGTTCTGATTGACCATCTGTTTGCGGATGATAAGCTGTACTAAGGTTTACACGTGTCCCCAATTCATGTTGTAAACTTTGCCAAAAACGAGAAACGAAGTGAGAGTCTCAGTCAGACACAATCGACAATGGAATACCATGCCTCGAGACGATTTCATTAATATACAACTGAGCAAGTTTACCTAAAGGAGCAGATTCGCTGGTAGCAAGAAAGTGCGCGCTTTTAGTCAACCGATCAACTATAACCCAAATCATGTCATTACCTCGAGCAGTACGCGGCAATTTAGTTACAAAATCCATGGTTATGTGTTCCCACTTCCACTCGGGTATTTCCAACTGTTTCAACGATCCATATGGCTTTTGATGTTCCGCTTTGACTTGTGAGCAGATATGACAAGCACTAACAAATTTTGCAATGTCAGTCTTCATTGTAGGCCACCAATACAACGGTTTCAAGTCATTGTACATACGAGTACTACCGGGATGAATAGATAGTTTAGATTTGTGTGCTTCATTCAAAATCAAATCCCGAATATTTCCAAGTAAAGGTATCCATACACGAGATTGATAGGTCATTAATCCTCTCGAGTCTTCGACCAATTCATCCTTTCTTTTCAACATAATCCCGGTTTTCAAATTATGATCCTTCAAAGCTTCTAATTGTGCAACTTTTATTTGATTGATCAAGTCGGAAGAAACATCCACTTTCAAGTAATAAACTCTATCGGAATTACTTTTTCGGCTCAGAGCGTCAGCAACAACATTGGCCTTGCCAGGATGATATCGGATTTCACAATCATAATCCTTGATTAACTCTAGCCACCGCCTCTGACGCATGTTCAACTCTTTCTGGGAAAACACATACTGCAGACTCTTATGGTCAGTACAAACAACACATCTAGTACCATACAAGTAATGTCTCCAGAGCTTTAAAGCAAATACAACCGCTGCCAGTTCCAAATCGTGAGTGGGATAATTCTTTTCATGTGGTTTCAACTGTCGAGAAGCATAGGCAATAACTCTATCTCTTTGCATAAGCACACAGCCCAAACCGGAATGAGAAGCGTCACAGTAAACAATAAAGTCATCTGAACCATCGGGTAATGTCAACACAGGTGCCTGACACAACAATTGCCTTAACGTCTGAAAAGCTTGTTCCTGTTGATTAGTCCACACAAATTTCACATCTTTACGGGTTAACTTAGTTAACAGACTGGCAATTTTAGAAAAATCTTTTATGAATTTCCGGTAGTAACCCGCTAATCCAAGGAAACTCTTTATTTCAGAAGCAGACTTTGGGGCATTCCATTTCATCACAGCCTCGATTTTCGATGGATCTACTTTCACACCATCCTTACAAATTATATGGCCCAAGAATTGAACTTCCCGAATCCAAAATTCACATTTAGAAAATTTTGCATACAACTGTTCTCGTTTCAAAGTATCAAGAACCATCCTTAAATGCAGAGCATGCTCAGCTTCAGATTTTGAATACACAAGGATATCATCAATGAACACAATCACAAACTTATCCAAGAAAGGTCGGCAAACACGGTTCATCAAATCCATAAACACTGCAGGAGCATTTGTCAAACCAAAAGGCATAACCAAAAATTCATAGTGCCCATACCTAGTACGAAAAGCCGTTTTAGGAATATCTTCTTCCCGAACACGAACCTGATGATAACCCGACCTCAAATCAATCTTAGAATATACCAAAGAACCCTGCAACTGATCAAATAAATCATCTATTCTGGGCAGAGGGTATTTGTTCTTTACTGTTCTCTTGTTCAATTCTCTATAATCGATACACATACGCAACGACCCGTCTTTCTTTTTCACAAATAATACCGGTGCACCCCACGGCAAAGAACTAGGTCTGATAAACTCCTTATCCAACAATTCCTGTATCTGATTCATCATTTCATGAATCTCAGAGGGCGCTAACCTATACGGAGCTTTAGCTACAGGGGACGAGCCCGGCACAAGGTCAATACGATACTCAACTTCCCTAACTGGTGGTAACCCAGGCAATTCATCAGGGAATACCTCAGGATATTCACAAACAACTGGAACATTGGAAATGGTTTTCTTTTCAAGTTTGGCATCAACTACATAGGCTAGATAGGACTCACAGCCTTTGGACAACGACTTCCTAGCCTTCATCATGGAAATCAAGGGAATTGACATATTATCCCGTTCTCCTCGAGCCACAACGTATGACCCTTCGGAGATTGGAATCCTAATCAACTTTTGGTGACAATCAATGCTAGCCCTATTTTGACTCAACCAATCCATACAAATTATCACATCAAAACTAGGGATTGGCATCAACAAGAAAGAAATAGGAAAAGTTCGGTCATCAATCACAATATTAGCTCCAGTCACCGAGGTGGTAACATGAACTAATTTACCACTAACAATTTCTACTTCTATGGGTTTTGTTATTACAGTAGGGACTAAGTTCAACTTGTCACAGAAGCATACAGATATGAAAGTACAATTAGCACCAGAGTCAAACAATACACGAGCAGGTACATAGTTTATTAGGAATGTACCAGTTTTGACATCTTCTGTATGCACAGCCTCATCGACTGTCATTTGAAAGGCCCTACTTGTTGGTGGTGGAGGATTCTTCCGTTTCTGACCGGAAGATGCCGAACTCCCGACCGAACCCGACCCTGACTTTTCTGCCTCCGGACATTGACCCACCCGGTGCCCCTCTTTCTTGCAAGTCCAACACACAAAGTTCGGGTACCGACAATTCTTTATCTCATGGCCAAGTTCACCACATTTCAAACATTTGTTCGTTTGCACGGTACACGGCCCAAAATGCCTAGATTTACACATGTTGCACCAATTAGAGTTGCTAGACGAACTACTTCTACTCACAAATTTCTTATTCTGTCGAATACCCTGCGAATAAGATTTTCCTTTGCTAGAAGAATCAGCTTTAAATCTTGAAGAAGAATTATCCTTAGCTTGAGAAGCACGAAAACCTCGAATATCACTATCCACCGATCTTGCAAGATTAAAGGCTTGCGATAAACTACTAGCTAATCTCACGGTAGTGCGATAGTTATGAGGTAAGGCATCCACAAACTGTTCGATTCTGGTTTTCTCATCAGGAACCCACTGTTGAACAAACCGAAGCTTCTCGGTAAATTGCATTATCAACTCATCAATAGTCATTTTATCCGATAGATGAAGGTTCACAAAACTCCCTCCTAATCCGTGCCATATCATAGTCAGAACAGTATTGATTGCAAACGGCTTGGTGAAAATCAAACCATCGGATAGCTTCCTTTTGTTGTTTCGTTAAATGACCTGTAACTGAGTCCCACCAAACCATCACCTCATCTTTCATACACTGAACGGCAAACATAACTTTTGATTCCTCCTCACATCGAGTCACATCGAATTTCCGTTCCATATCTCTCAACCAGTTTAAAGTCACGGTGGGATTTGTACTCCCATGAAATTCCGGTGGTTTGCTTGACATAAAGGTTTTGAAGGAGCACACTTTATTGGATTGTGAGGAAGGACTAGCACCGAAAACAGAAGATTGTTGTTGTAAAAGTTGTCTAGTTGTAGCTTCTTCAGCTTTCCTTTTAAACTCTCTAAGGAACATCAACTCATCCTCCATCTCTTGTATATACTCATCCCTGTTCGATTCTTCACCCGCTGGATTAGAGGTACCTTCCTGATTATGTTGTTCCGGATGAGATTCAAAAGGAGGAGCAACGTACAGAGAGGCATTATTGGGGTTGGTGGTTGGTTGTTCTTCATCTGCCATTTCTGAAATCAACACAACACTTGAAACTTGTTAATCGTTAGTACCTATCTATTAACAATTCACAACCGATGCTAGATCCCATACCCAGGAATGTTTGACATATCACGCTCCAGTTTTGGGATTGAACATTCTACAATGTTCAATTAACCCACAACCATGCTCTGATACCAACTTAAAACGCCCCTCATTTCATAAGTCAATATTATATTAATAAACCGGAAGCGTAGTAATTTAAAACACATCATTAGTTTTACTGCACCATAATTAGATTACATAAACAGTTCATAGCTTAATTCATAATAGTTCAAAAACTATTTAACCACATCTTAATTGGGGCATCATATAAAAACCAACTTGTTTAGTACAAAACATTATCAGAGTAGCATGCTTGTCAAGACATTCCCAGCTCCTAGAGCATCAACTTCCTGCTACCCATCTATCCCAAAAATATAATCTGCAGGAAGTAGAGAGGAGGGATTAGCACATAGCTAAGTGAGTGAGTTCATCACACAACATTCAACTTAGCATAATCACCTAATTACAACAAACAACACAATAATGAGGATCGGCGGCTTTGGGGATGACCAATAACCCGGGTGGCTCCCCAAGAACACTTATCCAACCTATCCGTATGGCCATAACGGACGAGACCGATAGCTAGTGATTATCCTACTCAGATACAGTTCAATACACACAACAAATGAAGTAAATCCCTGTATCATTCACACGATAACCAACTAGCCCAACCAACCATTCAACAACTCGTTGACCTCATTAACAACTTATGCCCGAAGGCCACACATTGCACATTGGGTAATAATCAACAAGTTATATTAAATAAGCAACAACAAAATATCAACACTTATTCGTTGTAATCCAATGATTACAACTAAATTCAATGGTGAGTTCCGAAGCCACTCACCGATACCTCTGTAGTCTCCACACTCAGCTTCTATTCACTGAGTCTTTGGGGTATCTGAAATACCACAAAACACACAAGTTAATAACTTGTAATCAACAAATAATACTTATGTAACCAAACATCTTACATAAGTAATTATTTTATTTTCTGAGAGTTCTTTATCTTTAATATATATATATATAGCACTACGCATAGCATTCAAATATCACAAACTAATTTGGTGCTGACATTAGCCACAGCCGTTTGGCTTTAAGCCTAGCCGATCGGCTTCACACCCTTAACCGATCGGCTATGCAATAGCAGATCGGCTTCCCTAGTTAATTTCAGACTTTTTATTCAAGGGTAAAGTTCTGTGGTGATTTTGAACTAGCATAGCCTATCGGCTAAGCTTAGCCGATCGGCTTTTGTAGTTGTTTCAGCAACCCAGTTTCTTTTCTGCAGAACCTCAGCTTGAATTTAACCCAAAATTTTACCAATACCTATACACAATCGATTTTTGGAGCTGAAAATAACTTCCACCATAACTACTAACATCACTTAACATTATATAATATCAACAACATCAATTCCAACTATTTTCATGTCAAATTCATCAAACCCATTTAGGTTTCCAACTAGTTCCAATCATAGCTCATAAACATGGATTTGATCCATATATCTAGTCAAAAATCATCACATATCATCATATATCACAAGTAATTACCATATAACTCAACTACTCAAAGCAATTCATCAATTATTCATCAAATTTAACATGTGAGCTTATGAAGTATTTACTTACAATTGACAGATGAACAAAATGATAGATGATAGAAGATGATGATGATATACACCACCTCAATTTACACTTCAAGAATAGATGGTTAGGTTTTGATTTAAGTTAGGGTTTATGTGTTTTATTTGGAAGGAAATGAGAAGAAAAGAATTGGGAAAGTGATCACAAAAGAGTCGGCCTCCCTTTTTAACCAACCTAACAGATTGGGTATTTTATACCCGTCCTAAATCTATTGTCTGGAACCTGGAACCAGTTTGCGATAAATTTATTTTATTGTACCGTCAACTTTAATAAATTAATTCAAGCAACATTTTATTAACCACAATAAGTCCTAAGACCTATTTCACTAAGTTTCACAATAAAGCAATTTATAACAATTAAATTTCTAAAACAATTAATTATCCAATTTAAATAGAGAAATACCAGGCCACGGGAGAGGATGTTACAAAATATGCAGATGATGTGATTGTTTTGTAAGATCGTTTAAGTTGAATTGTGACCGATTCGTTGGTGATGAAAATCATTATTGTTTCTTGAATTGTACATATTTATGTTCCTCGAGTAATGTCGTTTGTCATGCGTATGCATATCTATGTATACATATATTTTATAAAATATCATTTTATAAAACTATATATTACTCATTGTTAAACATCGTGTCGTACTTTGTCATTTGTTAATACGTATAGATATATATATAACTTACATGTTTGTCGTTATATATATATATATAAGTTTATAAAAATACTCTTTTATATGAGTCGTAACGTTTTAAAATTAATTGTTCGTTTTTGTTTACAAGCACTCGGTCCAAGGTACTAACTCGAGTCGTGTATATGTTTTAAGGTTAAACGGCTCGTTGGACTTAGCCCAACACTTGGCCCAATATAACTTAATAGGTTTTAGCCCATTATAAATGTGGCCCAATCCGTTTGGCCCAATTAGGAATAAAACAGGTCAGGCCCAATATAGTTTTTGGCCTAGTTGCTCAAAAAGAAATTAAATCAAAACAAGTCACAGGCAAGGATCGACCCTGTGACCTATCACTTCTCACCACACGACGTTGCCAATAGGCTATGCGACTCTTTTGTTTATGTTTTGCATAATATGTATGTATATGTATTTATAACAAACTTTCAAAATAATTAATTGGATCAAAAACAGGTCACGGGGCTCGAACCCGGGACCCTTGTCTTCAAACTGCACGCTCAACCACTAGGCTATGGCCTGTTTTTTGTTTCTAAGTTTCCATGTATTTCTATATACATGATACTAATTACATAAGCTGGTCAAAATTTTCCATTACATCTCACACGATCAATTCACCAATTTGGTTTTAGCTTTTAATCCCGTCATGATCGATATATATAACATAAATCTGATCGTATAACCCTTATAAACAAGAATTTAAAGAGTAAGAGTAGAGGTCTCACGTATTAACAGAGAGCGAGAGGGAGATGATTGATGATGCCGAGAAGGTGATGAACGGGTTCACGACGATGATGAAAACGATGGTTCCAACCTGTTGTTTCTGTGTTGTTGTTGTTAATTTATATTTGAAGCTTTGATTGTGATGAGGAAGATGAATAAGAATTGTGAATTCTTGCTCCTGCTGCTGCTTACTCGATGGAACCAGGAAGGGAGAGAGCACAGATGAATTTGTTGGTAGCTCAATTATTTGAGTTTGGTGCTTCACCCAAATGAGAGGGGATTCATATATATAAAAATATGATACGGAGTATGGAAGATCACATGAGTATGTCTCACTAATAATTCAGTTGGTTGATTGATTTTTAACCCGTTAATTTTGGATACGGGTCCAATTAGTGCAATATAAAATTTAATATTTAATATTTTTATTTTGTAGATGTTCTCCTGGTTCGTTATTTAAAATTTGAATAATGAAATTTTCATTATTTTATGTAACACCCACCAAATTAGGACTAGTAATTAGTGCCTAATCAAATGTAATACATGTAATTAGTTCTGTGTTAGGCTAATTAATGTATCTTTATATATATTGATGAATATATACGAATACGCGATTTGGCTAAATCGTGCGCATTTGAATCGAATGTAATTCGGTTCAATTAATACGGACGTTGGTGAACAATTTTATTAAGAAATATAATATTATTTAAATACAAACCGTTACATCCAAAATATTATTTTTATAATATTTCATAACTTCCTTGCATCGTGCAAATAAACGTCTACACGTTTAAAAATAGTAACCGCGCAACCAAACGAAACGAAACAAGTCTAAATTATAATAACTCAATTATAAAGTATTTGATAAAATACTTCGACTAAAACATTTAATAATCTCTCGTATTTAAAAACTTATATTTAAATGAATTAAATAGTTATATAACGTTTAAATAATCGGGAAAACGAACACCGCACGGAGCGCGAATGCACGGAGTTAATAGTGGAGAACCACACTCCGATGGGCCCCCACCAAAGTCAGCCAAGAAAAGGGGTTCCCACCCCCTTTTCCCTCTCATTCTCTATTTTCCTCTCTCTCTCTCTCTTCTCTTCTTCTCTCTCAAAACATCACCACACCACCACCACCACCATTAACCACCATTTACTACCACGAAACGACCTCGGTTTTCATCGCTTATTTGGAAGAAAAGAACCACCTCGACACGATCTACATTTTCATCTTTTCAGATTTCCCTCGCGCGAACTTGTAAGTTTCCGACAAATAGGGTAAATATATTTTGTCGGCATCGTACCCCCCTTTTTGTTCCGAGTTAAGCAACCTACCCCTAAAACTCCCAATGTATGCAACAAACCGGTTATTTATGTGCTACAATCTTTGCAAACTATGTTTTTACCTGTTACAACCTACACAATGATGACGTGGCAACCATATCATGTGGCCTAAAAAATGACACGTAAGTAATTTTACCGGTTCTCCCGGTAACCGGTTACCATATTGCCGATATCGATACAACATTAACCAGTTTACTGCAGACAATGGGAGTTTTAATGGTAGGTTGCTTAACTCGAAACAAACAGGGTGATAGGTTTTAGGACCTAACAAGAACACGTATAATCACAAGATTATACCCCACAACAATAAACGGATCAACAAAGCAATTAAGATAACGAGAATAGTAAATGAACACACGAATATAACGTGGTTATATCCAATCTACTTGATTGGTTTAATCCACGGTCAACTTGAGAGATCTTATTATTTTTCAAGAGGTGTTAGGGTTACAAATACAAAGGGGTAAAATATATAGGAAATAATAATCTTGGTACGGAAGAAATCGCAGCCAACATAACAATTTTGCTGACTCAATCTTTTGCAGAAGCCGACTTAATACTTTCCATATCAACAATTATTTCGGTGCAAGTTTACTTGAAATCTTCCACGTGACATCAAGTCACAATTAATTAATGTGACATCAAATCACAAACAATTAATTAATTATTAATCTTCATATATATTCTTAACAATCTCCCACTTGAAGATTGAATCAACCCAACTTCAGTAACCCGTAACTAAATGTCACTTTAATAGAACCCGTCCAAACCAATACCGCCAAAACCATTGGGACATGCCGCACGACCACACCGAGTCGGAAGACTTTCGACACCAGTTACCAGAACTCCACTATTAAACTGTGACCAAGAAATCTCTCTAGTTTATCACCTTCTCATTAGTTCATGAGAAGGTCGGTTGAAGCCCGGCATGACTCCAACACTCTCGTTGTACTAGCAAACCATCCATACAGCATTTTGTCTACACGATCTTTCTTTCCAACAAAGAGAAGACCACCCGGTAGAACAACCACGTGAATGACACCATCAAGGAAGCCGTGTGAAAATACCATCACACCCTTGAACATCCACTCAAACACTCTTGCTTTCACCGTTGGATCACCGACCACAAACATGCGCATGAATTTCGGCAAACACAACTTTCCCCAACGAGCCAACTCCCACTGTATGGAATCAACATCAAACGCGGCTCTCGGAAAAGTATCTTGCTCACCACCTTCGGTCAGTCGCAACCTAGTTGCCATTGGAGAAGATCTAACCCAAGACTTGAAAACACTACCACTACCGAGATGACAAACCGTATCCATAGAAACCCCAAGGCTCCCACTCAACGTCAAACTCCTACTAGTTTCAATTCTTCCCGAACTCCCACTCGTTCCAGACCTCTCAACAATCTCGCGAAGCTCAAGCTGGCTAGGATTTCCAACACCTACCTCACCATCTAGCCATTCCTCATTAGGAATTTCAACCATATATAAGGTTCCCCGTTTATACCCGCGAGCAATTACCAAACTACCCTTGATAACCTTCCACTGTTGGTCGCCAAATCTAACGTGGTACCGCTCATTATCCAACTGCCCAATCGAGATCAACCGCTTCTTGAGCTTGGGAATGAACCACACATTATTGAGGACCCAATCCGTACCAAGGTGATTTTTGAGGACAACATCCCCAATACCCGCAACTTTAAGTTTCCTTCCATTCGCAAGACGAACCCTACCAGAATGAGACCTAAAATTCATCATCTCTTCAATGCACGGGATAGCATGAAAAGATGAACCCGAATCCAAAACCCAGGATTCCACAAGATTCTCCTCACAGCACAACAACACATCTTCAGTCGTATCAACCGCCGTATTAACACTCGGTTTACCATTCGGACATTGATACCTAAAGTGCCCCAGTTGCTTACAATTCCAACACGTGACGTTCCTATTCTCCGATGGCTCCCTCCGCGATCTAGATCTACTCTTACTATGCCCTCTGCCAGTCACACTCAAAGCTGACGAACCCGAATACTCCCCGGAATCTTTCCTTCTAATTCCTTCACCGAGTATCAAATCACGGATCCCTTCAAAAGTCAACTTAGTAGTTCCGGATGAACCACTAACAGCTGTAACCATTCCAGACCAACTTTCGGGCAACGAAGACAACAAAAAAAGTGCCTCCAACTCATCTTCAAACGTAACCCCTACAGATTTTAACCTAGTCAAAATCGAGTTAAACTCGTTCACATGATCCGCTGGCGATGCACCTTCACCCATCTTCGCGTTCACCAACTGCCGAATCAAGAAAACCTTATTGAGAGCCGAGGGTTTCTCATACATGTTAGACAACGCCGTTAACAAACCCGCAGTCGTGGTTTCCCCCGCAATATTGTAGGCGACATTCTTGGCCAGAGAAAGTCGTACTACTCCAAGTGCCTGACGATCTAACAACGTCCAGTCGGCATCACTCATACCTTCAGATTTAGTACCCGACAACGGTTGGTGTAACTTTTTCTCGTACAAAACATCCTCGATTTGCATCTTCCAAAACCCAAAATCGCTGCCATCAAACTTACTAATCTTAATCTCGCTTTTATCCGCCATTGTTCCCAAAACACGAAAACCACGTGCTCTGATACCACTTTGATAGGTTTTAGGACCCAACAAGAACACGTATAATCACAAGATTATACCCCACAACAATAAACGGATCAACAAAGCAATTAAGATAACGAGAATAGTAAATGAACACACGAATATAACGTGGTTATATCCAATCTACTTGATTGGTTTAATCCACGGTCAACTAGAGAGATCTTATTATTTTTCAGGAGATGTTAGGGTTACAAATACAAAGGGGTAAAATATATAGGAAATAATAATCTTGGTACGGAAGAAATCGCAGCCAACATAACAATTTTGGGGACTCAATCTTTTGCCGAAGCCGACTTAATACTTTCCATATCAACAAATCTTTCGGTGCAAGTTTACTTGAAATCTTCCACGTGACATCAAGTCACAATTAATTAATGTGACATCAAATCACAAACAATTAATTAATTATTAATCTTCATATATATTCTTAACACAGGGGGGGTACGATGCCGACAAAATATATTTACCCAATTCTCGAAATCACTCGAAACTATGTTATAATGCTTGTTTGTTGTTTCTATAAACTTATAATGTCCATATATGGGTTGGGTAAAAGAATCGGACTCAACGGAAACCGGTAAACTCGTTTTTGGCTCAAAATCCGGCGAACAGCGGCGAGTGTCGCAACGAAGCTGCAGATCTTGCGACACTCCCTAAGTGTCGCAAACTAAGTGCCGCAGAAATATTAAGTGTCGCGTAAAAGCCCTAATTCTACGTCACTTGCCTAAGTGCCGCGTAGAAACCCTCTTTTCGCGACACTTGCTTAAGTGTCGCAAATTCATTACCCGACACTTCCCAAGCGACACTTCATCGAAGCGACGCCTATTTTTGCAACAGTACACTAGCGACACTTGTCTAATTGTCGCCTATAATCAATTTACAATCCATACGACACTTACCCTTAGTGACGCTAAGATCAACCGAACATTTTATGCGACACTTACCTCCAGTGCCGCAACCAAGTGTCACCACCATCTGCGACACTTCACTAAGTGCCGCCGATAATACAGAATTCACATTTTATACGACACTGACTGAGTGTCGCCGAAAACTATTAAATGTCGCTGTAAGTGTCGCAGAAAACAGAATGTTTGTAACTCATTTTTCATCTAAGTGTTGAACTTGTACAACCTCAAACACTTATACGATACGACTTCTAAAACACTTTGGAATACACTTTTAAGTATAACACTCCAAAAACATAATGATAATGTCGAGATTATTATTACAAACAATCACCAACGGGCCGTACACGTTTTTCAAACACAAGTTAATCAAACAACCAAATCGTAGTAATTTGGACATTCTAGTAGAACGAAACAACTACAAGGGTAGTCTTTGTAACTACCTACTCATATTAATAACTATCGCGTGTCATGGACACCCTCAGGTTATCTGTCTACGGACATCTCACTGCTTGATTAAGCACTGTACGTTTATTGATTTAACGCTTCCAGACTCAGGTGAGTCTCATAGCCCCTCTTTTATCGTTTTTACTAAGGGGTGTGATCCATTGCTCATTTTTAACATGTGAACGCAAGTACAAACTTTACAATATACTACATGAGTTGTTTTCCACTAATCATTTCAAATCCCTCCATCAAGCATAGTTTGGTAATACGTTGTAGCGTGATTATTAGTATATGGTACCATATAGGATTGTCCCTCCTTGTCCGGGTTAGCAAGCACTAACTGGGTAAACGGACGTACTAATAATTGTTCAGAAGAGTGTAGATTAGGCACTCGTGGAGGCACCTCGCTCGGAATTCTCTATATGGGACCCGACTCTCGAGTTAAGCTCAGACTATGTGCTCATGGCTGTATACACTACTACTTATTTGCTTGATGCAAATCCTTATTTAAATCTTACGGTTCATACGATATTATCCGATTTCAAACCTGTGAGCTCACCAGCTTTAGCAGACCCATTTTAGCGTGTTTCACAGGTACACATCAGTAGGTTGGGCTACCATCAGGGATACTATAGCTCGAGTCAGCATGCAGACATTAGAGATTTTCTTGCATTAGTATATTTTGTACAAGTACTTATGTACTGAAATCTCTCATTTAATCGAACACGAGCTATGTATAGCTTCAAATGTTGTAAACATTTCTTATATTAATATATTTTTGTTAAAACGACGCATATAGAGTCGTTTACTATATATCTTTGTGCTTGATTATTGATAAGTAACACCCAGTGTATGCTTCCGCTAAACTTTAAATTTGGGGGTGTTACAGATTGGTATCAGATCCTAAGGTTATAGTGAACTAGGTTGCATTTAGTGGGCCTAGACTATGACCGTTAGGCAGTATTTCCTTATTAGGCATGACTGGTTCAGGAAATACCACATACGACTTTAATTTAACATAGCCTGATCAAATATGTACAATTAAGGAAAGATGATATAAGGTCTGAAATGGTTATGTTGAACGCGAATACCTTAGTTGACTCTGACCTCGAGAGAACCGAGACTCCAACATGTCTGTGTTAGACACCCTAGGCTATTATGAGATATTATTATATATATACATGGATAGGCCTCACTTTCTCTAACGCTTTGTCTCAGAATGGCAAACACACCATCTAATTCGTCGCAATCTCATCCTTATGGATCTCAAAACCCGAGGGTTGCTAGGAGGAACCCCAGGTTGGCTCGAGCTGGCCCATATCCCGCGCATTTCACTCTACCAGGTTTAGCCGCTAGGCTACACCGACATGAGCAACGCTTAACACCATGGACATTGAACTCCAAGAAACCAACGAAAACTGGAGACTTACATCCCTCGAGCGCATCAACCAAGTCTCCGAGGATCACGAAACCACCATTAACAATGTAGACATCCTTTTCAACAAAGTGGTGGAGATAAGCGTAGAAACCGCCCTTTTGAAACACAGACTAGAAGAGTGTGAGCAACGCTCACGGGAAACGGAAGAATATGCCCGTGGATTGGTACAGCGACTAGCATTGGCTGAAGACAACGCCCGACAGGCCAGCAGACTTGCAAATACTGTGGATTGTCTCATTGAAATGATGGAGCAAATTAATCTACGTTGAGACTAGTGTAGTATAACACCCCTCATTTACCATATCAATATAATGTTAGACACACGGAAGCGTAGGAATTTTAACCATATTTATAATTACACATACTATTAACTTACATCAAAAGTTTACAACTTTAAGTTACATCAACGTGAAACTGTTCAAAACACAACATATGTCGGGGTATTATATAAAACAAACTGATTTAGTACAAAAAGGATCAGAGTAGCTTGCTGTCAAACCATCCTTGCTTCCAAAAGCATCCCATTCCTGCTACCCATTAAGCTACAAAATCTGCAGGAATTAAAGATGAGGGATTAGCACATAGCTAAGTGAGAGAGTTCAACACCCAACATCCAACTTAGCATAACCATTAACTACAACAATCAACAACAACTTAATAATGAGGATCGGTGGTTCTGGAGATAACCATAATACCCGGGCGGCTCCCCAAGAACTCTTATCCAACCATATCCGTATGGCCATACGGACGAGACCGATAGCTAGTGGTTATCCTATTCAGATACAGTTCAATACACACAACATATGAAGCATATCCCTGTATCATTCACATGATAACCAACTAACCCAACCAACAGTTCATCAACTCGTCGACCTCATTGGCAACCAATATCCAAAGATCACATATAGCACATAGTGATACAATCAACAATAACGATTAAACCACTCTATAATCATATCTACAATTACCCGTTGTAATCAAATGATTACAACTAAACCAAATGGTGAGTTTGAATCCACTCACCGATACCTCAGAAGTCGCTACACTCAGCTTCTAATCACTGAGTCTTTGGTGTATCTGAAACATCACACAACAAACAAGTTAGTAACTTGTTCCTAACTAATAATAGTTAACTTCACAATTCAAGTTACAATAAGTAACAATAATAACTATTTGTATTATATAACTCAGATTCACAAACTATCATAATCATCAAAATTTAACAGACAAACGCGATCCGGACTAGGCATGGTGGGATCGCGTTCTTCAGTAGAAAAAAATTCTGTAACCGAAAAACACTAGCAAACGCGATCCGGATATTTGGCCAGGATCGCGTTTCCAAGGCCAAATCCTGACTGGGACGTTTTATAACTAGTGAACGCGATCCGGACTCGAGGCTGGGATCGCGTTGAGCTGCGTTTCAGCTCAGGTACAGACCTGCAATTACATTTCAGCTCGAACCAAACTTAACCAAATCACCAAGTTTCAGTTACAATTCGACTTAGGCATGTTTTTAACATCAAATACAATCATACTACACCTATATAACAATAACCAACAACAATAACATTCAATTACACTAAATTCACACCAAAATCATGAAACCCAAATTAACTTTTTGATTAACTTCAATCATAGCTCAAGAACTTGAATTTAATCCATATAATCAATCAATAATCATCACATGGCATCATATATCACAAGTAGTTATCATATAAACTCAAGAACAAATTCAATTAACCAATTATTCATTAAATCTAACATTTGAAATAAACCTCATTTACCTTTCAAAATGAAAAAGATGATGAATAGAAAGGATGACAACTACTAGCTCAAATCACAACTTCAATCCACAATTCTTGTTTTTGATTCTTGATGAATTTATCTTGATTTTACTTAGGGTTTATGTGTTTCTTGAAATGAAAAGAGATAAGAAAGAAATGGGTAAAGTGATCAAAATAAAGGTCGGCCTCTATTTTAACCGACTCAACATTGTGGGTATTTTATACCCGCTCTAAATCTATTGCCTGGAACCTAAAAACCAATTGCGAGAAATTTATTTTATTATACCGTCAACTTTAATATTTTAAAACAAACAACATTTCACTATCCACAATAAGTCCTGAGACCTATTTCACCAACTTTCATAGTTAAACAGTTATATCAAATAATTTCTAAAACAATTAGATACTCAATTTAAATAGAAAAATACCAGGCCACTGGAGAGGATGTTACAAATCTCCCCTCCTCAAAGAGATTTTGTCCCCGAAATCTCAACATCAACAAACAATCCAGGATATCTGGATTTCATCAACTCCTCGGTCTCCCAGGTCAAATTAGGACCTAAACTATGTCGCCACTTTACTAGTACCATAGGAATTTGTTTCTTCCTAAGTTTAGTAATCTTCCTATCTAAGATTTCAATAGGTTCTTCAACCAATTTCTGAGTTTGATCAACTTTTAGATCCTGCAAAGGAAGAATTTGCGACTGATCTTCAACATTACATCTTCTTAGATAACACACATTAAACGTGTCATGAATACCAGCAAGTTCAGGTGGGAGATCTAATGAAACAGACTGCTCATTTACAATTTGACGAATTTTGAATGGCCCAATATATCTAGGCGCCAACTTTCCATGTTTTCCAAAACGGATTACACCCTTCCACGGAGAAACTTTGAGGTAAACTAATTCACCTTCAACAAATACAACTGGTCATCTTTTCGGATCTGCATACTGTTTCTGTCGGTCACGAGCAGCTTTCAACTTTTCACGTGCAATTGTAACTTTGTCAGCTGTCATTTGTACAATGTCGGGTCCAGCAAACTGTTTCTCACCGGCTTCCAACCAACAAGTAGGTGTTCTACAACGTCGACCATACAACATTTCATACGGAGGCATACCAATACTGGAATGATACGAATTATTATAAGTAAATTCAACCAATGGGAGATGTGAATCCCAAGAACCTCCATATTCCAGAATACAAGCACGAAGCATATCCTCTAAAGTTTGAATTGTACGTTCTGACTGACCGTCTGTCTGAGGATGATAAGCAGTGCTAAGATTTACACGTGTACCCAACTCTTGTTGCAAACCTTGCCAAAAACGAGATACAAAACGAGAATCTCGGTCTGACACAATTGACAAAGGTATACCATGTCTCGTGACAATTTCATTTATGTACAACTGAGCAAGCTTAGTCAACGAGGCAGATTCGCTAGTAGCAAGAAAATGCGCGCTTTTAGTCAACCGATCAACTATGACCCAAACCATGTCATTACCTCTATTAGTGCGAGGAAGTTTAGTCACAAAATCCATCGTTATATGTTCCCATTTCCACTCGGGAATTTCCAACTGTTTCAGTGATCCGTACGGCTTTTGATGCTCAGCTTTAACTTGGGCACAAATATGACAAGTACCAACAAATCTAGCAATGTCCGTTTTCATTGTAGGCCACCAGTACAACGGTTTCAAATCATTATACATCGGAGTACTTCCAGGATGAATAGATAGTCTAGACTTATGTGCCTCATTCAAAACCAAATCACGAATATTACCAAATAAAGGAATCCATACTCGAGATTGATAAGTTAATAATCCTCTCGAATCTTCCACCAATTCATCTTTTCTTTTCAACATGACTTCGGATTTCAAATTAACATCTTTCAGAGCTTCCATTTGAGCAACTTTAATCTGAGAAATCAAGTCAGAAGAAACATCCACTCTTAGGTAATAAACTCGATCAGAAGTATCTTTTCGACTTAAAGCATCAGCAACTACGTTAGCTTTGCCTGGGTGGTATTTAATTTCACAGTCATAATCTTTGATTAACTCCAACCACCGCCTCTGTCTCATATTCAACTCTTTTTGAGAAAACACATACTGCAAACTCTTATGGTCAGTACAAACAACACATCTAGTACCATATAAGTAGTGTCTCCAAAGCTTTAAGGCAAATACAACTGCTGCAAGTTCCAAGTCATGTGTTGGATAGTTCCGTTCATGTGGTTTCAACTGTCGAGAAGCATAGGCGATAACTCTATCCCTTTGCATAAGTACACAACCCAAACCAGAATAAGAAGCATCACAGTAAACTACAAAATCATCTGTACCATCTGGTAAGGCTAAAACAGGTGCTTGACACAACATTTGTTTTAAAGTCTGGAAAGCATGTTCCTGTTGATCAGTCCACATAAACTTTTCATCTTTTCGGGTCAACTTAGTTAATGGACCAGCAAGTTTAGAGAAGTCTTTTATGAATTTCCGATAATAACCCGCCAAACCAAGGAAACTCTTTATTTCAGAAGCAGACTTTGGGGCGTTCCAATTCATCACGGCCTCAACTTTCAATGGATCCACTTTCACACCATCATTACAAATTACATGGCCCAAAAATTGCACTTCCCTAATCCAAAACTCACATTTAGAAAACTTGGCATAAAGCTGTTCTCGTCTCAACGTTTCTAGAATCAGTCTTAAATGTATAGCATGCTCAGCTTCAGATTTCGAATATACAAGAATATCATCTATGAAGACAATAACAAATTTATCCAAGAAGGGTCGACAAACACGGTTCATTAAATCCATAAACACTGCAGGTGCATTCGTCAAACCAAAAGGCATAACCAGGAATTCATAGTGACCATACCTGGTACGAAAAGCAGTTTTAGAAATATCTTCATCACGAACACGAACCTGGTGGTAACCCGACCTTAGATCAATTTTAGAATAAACTGAAGAACCCTGCAACTGATCAAATAAGTCATCTATTCTGGGCAGAGGGTATTTATTCTTTACCGTTCTCTTGTTCAGTTCTCTATAATCGATACACATACGAAAAGACCCGTCTTTCTTTTTCACAAATAACACTGGTGCACCCCACGGCGAAGAACTAGGTCTAATAAAACCTTTATCCAACAACTCCTGTATCTGATTCATCATCTCACGGATTTCAGATGGAGCTAACCTATAGGGAGCTTTGGCGATAGGCGACGAGCCAGGAACAAGATCAATACGGTATTCTACTTCCCTAACTGGTGGTAAACCAGGTAATTCATCAGGGAACACCTCTGGATATTCACAAACTACCGGAACATCTAAAACAGTTTTCTTTTTAAATTTGGCATCAACTACATAGGCTAGATATGATTCACAACCCTTGGATAATGACTTCCTAGCCTTCATCATAGTAATCAAAGGAAAAACCAAACTATCCCGTTCTCCTCGAGCCACAACATATGACTTTTCAGAGATTGGGATCCTAATCAACTTCTGATGGCAATCAATGCTAGCTTTATTCTGACTCAACCAATCCATACCAATTATCACATCAAAACTAGGGATTGGCATCAACAAGAAAGAAATAAGGAAAGTCTGGTCATCAATCACAATGTTAGCTCCAGTTACCGAGGTGGTAACAGGAACCAAATTACCACTAGCAATTTCTACTTCTACAGGCTTTGTTATTACAGTAGGCACTAATTTCAACTTGTCACAAAATTTCACAGATATGAAAGTACAATTAGCACCCGAATCAAATAACACACGCGCCGGTACAGAGTTTATAAGAAATGTACCAGTTATAACATCTTCAGTGTGCACAGCCTCATCGACTGTCATCTGAAAAGCTCTACTGGTTGCTGGTGGAGGGTTTTTACGTTTTTGACCTGTAGATGCAGAGCTCCCAACCGAACCAGACCCTGACTTCCCTGCTTCCGGACATTGAACCACTCGATGCCCCTCCTTCTTGCAAGACCAACACACAAAATTTGGGTACCGACAACTCTTTATCTCATGACCCAGTTCTCCACATTTCAAACATTTATTCGTTTGTACAGTACAAGGCCCATCATGCCTAGATCTACACGAACCACACCAGTTAAAACTGCCCGACGAACCACTTTTACTAACATACTTCTTACTCTGTCGACTGCCCTGAAAACTTGATTTTCCTTTATTAGAAGAATCAGCTCTAGACTTTGCAGAATTGTCTCTAGATCGTGCTTCACGAAAACCTCTAATATCACTGTCAACCGATCGTGCAAGATTAAAAGCATGTGATAAACTATTAGCCAATCTTACAGTAGTACGGTAATGATGAGGTAAAGTATCCACAAACTGCTCAATTCGAGTTTTATCATCAGGAACCCAATGTTGAACAAACCGAAGTTTTTCTGTAAATTGAGATATTAGATCATCAATGGTCATATTATCTTTCAACTGAAGATTCATAAATTCTCTCCTAATCCGTGCCATGTCAAAATCAGAGCAGTATTGATTACACACTGCTTGGTGAAAATCTTTCCATTTGATAGAATCTTTTTGTTGTTCAGTTAAATGACCTGTCACTGAATCCCACCAAACCATTGCTTCATCCTTCATACACTGGACAGCAAACATAACCTTGGATTCTTCCTCACAACGAGTCACACTAAATTTGCGTTCCATATCTCTTAACCAATTTAAGGTCACAGTGGGATTTGTACTCCCATGAAACACCGGTGGCTTACTAGACATGAAAGTTTTAAAAGAACACACCTTACTAGTTTGAGACGATGGACTAGCACCAAAAACAGAAGTTTGTTGTTGAGCAAGTAGTCTAGCTGCATCTTCCTCAGCTTTCTTCTTAAATTCCCTAAGAATTATCAACTCATCCTCCATTTCGTGTATATACTCATCCCTATTTGCTTCTTCTCCAACCGCATGAGAAATACCTTCATGATCATGTTGCTCATTATTAGTCTCAAAAGGCGGAACTTCAATCCGGGAAGCATTATTGGGGTTAGTGGTCGGTTGCTCATTATCTGCCATTTCTGAAATCAACACAACACTTGAAATCTGTTAATCGTTAGTACTTATCTACTAACAATATCAACAATGCTAAATCCCATAATCAGAAAAGTTTGACATACCATGCTCCAGTTTTGGGATTGAACATTCTTCAATGCTCAATTAACCCAAAACCACGCTCTGATACCAACTTATAACACCCCTCATTTACCATATCAATATAATGTTAGACACACGGAAGCGTAGGAATTTTAACCATATTTATAATTACACATACTATTAACTTACATCAAAAGTTTACAACTTTAAGTTACATCAACGTGAAACTGTTCAAAACACAACATATGTCGGGGTATTATATAAAACAAACTGATTTAGTACAAAAAGGATCAGAGTAGCTTGCTGTCAAACCATCCTTGCTTCCAAAAGCATCCCATTCCTGCTACCCATTAAGCTACAAAATCTGCAGGAATTAAAGATGAGGGATTAGCACATAGCTAAGTGAGAGAGTTCAACACCCAACATCCAACTTAGCATAACCATTAACTACAACAATCAACAACAACTTAATAATGAGGATCGGTGGTTCTGGAGATAACCATAATACCCGGGCGGCTCCCCAAGAACTCTTATCCAACCATATCCGTATGGCCATACGGACGAGACCGATAGCTAGTGGTTATCCTATTCAGATACAGTTCAATACACACAACATATGAAGCATATCCCTGTATCATTCACATGATAACCAACTAACCCAACCAACAGTTCATCAACTCGTCGACCTCATTGGCAACCAATATCCAAAGATCACATATAGCACATAGTGATACAATCAACAATAACGATTAAACCACTCTATAATCATATCTACAATTACCCGTTGTAATCAAATGATTACAACTAAACCAAATGGTGAGTTTGAATCCACTCACCGATACCTCAGAAGTCGCTACACTCAGCTTCTAATCACTGAGTCTTTGGTGTATCTGAAACATCACACAACAAACAAGTTAGTAACTTGTTCCTAACTAATAATAGTTAACTTCACAATTCAAGTTACAATAAGTAACAATAATAACTATTTGTATTATATAACTCAGATTCACAAACTATCATAATCATCAAAATTTAACAGACAAACGCGATCCGGACTAGGCATGGTGGGATCGCGTTCTTCAGTAGAAAAAAATTCTGTAACCGAAAAACACTAGCAAACGCGATCCGGATATTTGGCCAGGATCGCGTTTCCAAGGCCAAATCCTGACTGGGACGTTTTATAACTAGTGAACGCGATCCGGACTCGAGGCTGGGATCGCGTTGAGCTGCGTTTCAGCTCAGGTACAGACCTGCAATTACATTTCAGCTCGAACCAAACTTAACCAAATCACCAAGTTTCAGTTACAATTCGACTTAGGCATGTTTTTAACATCAAATACAATCATACTACACCTATATAACAATAACCAACAACAATAACATTCAATTACACTAAATTCACACCAAAATCATGAAACCCAAATTAACTTTTTGATTAACTTCAATCATAGCTCAAGAACTTGAATTTAATCCATATAATCAATCAATAATCATCACATGGCATCATATATCACAAGTAGTTATCATATAAACTCAAGAACAAATTCAATTAACCAATTATTCATTAAATCTAACATTTGAAATAAACCTCATTTACCTTTCAAAATGAAAAAGATGATGAATAGAAAGGATGACAACTACTAGCTCAAATCACAACTTCAATCCACAATTCTTGTTTTTGATTCTTGATGAATTTATCTTGATTTTACTTAGGGTTTATGTGTTTCTTGAAATGAAAAGAGATAAGAAAGAAATGGGTAAAGTGATCAAAATAAAGGTCGGCCTCTATTTTAGCCGACTCAACATTGTGGGTATTTTATACCCGCTCTAAATCTATTGCCTGGAACCTAAAAACCAATTGCGAGAAATTTATTTTATTATACCGTCAACTTTAATATTTTAAAACAACAACATTTCACTATCCACAATAAGTCCTGAGACCTATTTCACCAACTTTCATAGTTAAACAGTTATATCAAATAATTTCTAAAACAATTAGATACTCAATTTAAATAGAAAAATACCAGGCCACTGGAGAGGATGTTACATGTAGTCCTTGTCTTGTAATCTATCTTGTAGTCTAATAACTACTTAAGCGCTACTTTATGATTCGGTCGGATGTAACAATTCCTGACACCTTTTGTAATACATCTATGGGATGTAACCTTTGAACTCGTATTATCTATCAAATATTCCTACTGTTCCAATTTATATTAATTGTCATTTCATAGTGATGTTATGTATTACCGCTTTTATACATAAGCATCTGTGACAAATACAACTTTCATACAAAATCTCATGTATCTTCATTTTTCTTATTGAAGAAACATGCCGCCAAAGACGAGACCATACTCCGATGCTCAGCTTACATCACTCATAACTCAGGCTGTGACTGAAGCCCTGGCTCGGAATACTTCACAGAACTCCGGGAGAAACAGCGATACCGCTGAAACCAATACCGCCAAGCCTTGTACCTACAAGGACTTTCAGAACTGCAAACCCTTGGGCTTCAAGGGTACTGAGGGAGCCATCGGACTGATCAGATGGTTCGAGAAATTGGAAACTGTTTTCCGCATCAGCAAATGTGCGGAGGACGACAAGGTCAAATTTTCCACTTGTACCCTCGAGGATGATGCCCTCTCTTAGTGGAACTCGTATGCCCAGTCCGTGGGTATCGACACCACCTTCTTGCTACCTTCGGAGGATCTGAAAAAGATGCTCACCGCTAAGTATTACCCGATCGAACAACTCCAAAAACTGGAGGAAGAATTTTGGAAACTAAAGGTGCAGGGAACCGACATTGATAGATACACCTCAAGGTTTAACCAGCTTACCATCCTGCGCCCGACAATGGTTGTGACACCCGTCAAATTGGGACTAGTAATTAGTGCATAATCAAATTTTAATACATGTAATTAGTTATGTGTTAGGCTAATTTGTGTATCAACTAATATATATTGTTGAACATATATATATACAAGTATACGATTTGATTAAATCGTACAAGTTTCAAATCGAATGTAATTCGGTTCAATTTAATACGGACGTTGGTGAACAATTTAATTAAATAACATAAAGATTATTTAATGAAACTATTATATCTCAATAATATTATTTTTATAATATTTCGTATTCATTCCATATCGTACAAGCGAGAACAACGCGATTAAATGTGAACGCGCAAACAAACAAAAAGAGATAACGTTATATTTTTATAACGCAACTATTAGGTATTTTATGAAATACTTCAGCAAAAATATCGAGTAAATATTCGTATTTTCAAAACGTATAATTAAACGTATAAACTAATTATTTAACGTTTTAAACGATCGGGAAAACGAACACCGCACGGAGCGCGACCGCACGGGGCAAAATTTGGTGAAGCCCACACTTGGTGGACCCCACCAAAACCGGCCAACAAGAGGTGAGGGGATCAAATCCCCACCTCATTCTCAACATCTCACTCTCTCTCTCTTACTCTTTCTTCTTTTTCTTTTTCCCCCAACTCTCACCACACCACCACCTCACAAATCTTCAAAATAAGAATACAAAACGACATCAAATCATCAAAATAATTACGGAAAAGGAACCACCTCGACGCGATCTACATTTCTATCTTTCCGGATTTTCGTTTCGACACTTTGTAAGTTTCCGACAAAAACCCGAAACTCTCCGTTTTCGATTATTTTTACATGTTTATGGTTTATAATTGTCCAAAATGTCCATATAAGGGTTCGGTAAAAGTTTTGGAACCAGTGGTCGCCGGAAAACACGTTTTCGGCTCAAAATCCGGCGAACAGTTGGAAGTGTCGCTAGTGTGCCAAAAACAGTAGTAGCGACACTAGCCAAGTGTCGCTATGCCTAAGTGTCGCCCCTATAGCGACACTACTTAAGTGTCGCTAAATTACTTAACCAGATTTAACTTAGCGACACTCCCTTAGTGACGCCGAAATTCATAAGCGTCGCCATAGCGACACTACTCAAGTGTCGCCCAACTATCAAAAATCAGAAATATAGCGACACTTACTAAGTGTCGCCTAAGCCCGTAGCGACACTAGCTTAGTGTCGCCAAAAACAGAATATTTACAACTTTTTACCAAGTGTCGAGACCTAAATTTTATCACTTGATTTCACCCAAATTCAAGTCCAGATGCGTTTTTCACCAAAGCAATTTAATAGAAATAAAAAAAATTTCGAGCTGACCTGGCATCTCGACCCCAGCCAGGGGCCAGCCCCTTGGACCCCGCCAGGGGTTGCCACCCCTGGAACCCCGCTAACCAGGGGTGCTGCCCCCGGACCCCCGTCACCTAAAAGTTTGTAAACATTTTTAAGTACAACACTTCAAAAATCAAAATAATAATATCGAGATTATTATTACAAACAATCACCAACGGGCCGTACACGTTTTTCAAAACACAATTCAATCAACCAAATCGTAGTAATTTGGACAAGTCAATCAACCAAATCGGGATAATTTGGACAAACCACTACAAAGGTAATCTTTTAAGATACCTATTCAATTAATAACCATCGCGCGTATTGAACGCCCTCAGGTTACAAGTCTCCGGACATCAATTCACAAGCTAATCAATTCAAGTTTATTTCCATAAACACACAAGGCTCAGGTGAGTCTCATAGCCCCTATCTTAATGCTTTTCAATCAGGGGTGTGATATTATTGCTCGTTTTGTTTTACAAGTTGAACGCAAGTACAAATCAAATCAAATACTACATGAGTTTCAAGCTAATCAATTTAAAGCCCTCCATAGCATAGTCTGGTAATACGTAGTAGCGTGAATGTTAGTATATGATATCATATAGGATTGACAATCCTCATCCGGGTTAGCATGCACTAACCGGTTAAACGGATGTATTAGCATTTGGGAAGACGAGTGTGGATTAGACACTCGTAGGAGGCATTTCAAGTTAGGTTTCCTTAAGTGGGCCTGACAACTCAAGTTAAGCTCAGACTATGTGCTCATGGCTGTATAACTTTTATTTTGCTTAATTGCATTTTAAATTCAATTATTAAATCTTGCGGTTCATACAAACATATGTGTTGACATACAAACCTGTGAGCTCACCAGCGTTTCGCTGACCAATTTTAGCATGTATCACAGGTGACCAGCAGTAGGTTGGACTGCTCAATTAAGGATCAATTAGCTCGAGTCATCATGCAAAACAATCAGAGATTTAGCTGCATTATTATATTTTGTGTAGATTAATTATGTACTTAAATCTCTCAATTTCAAGCTGAGCTAATGTAAACAATATTTTTGATGTAAACTTTTGTTTTATCAATACAAGTCCAAAACGACGCATATAGTGGTCGTTCATTATATATCTTTGTGCTGTGATTATTGATTCGTAACACCCAAAACGTGCTTCCGCTAAATAATAAATTTGGGGGTGTTATAATGGTAAGCACCGAGCCCGACAAAATCAGAAAATACATCCGCGGCCTCCCGGAACCTGTTCGGGGGAACGTCGCCTCCTCAAATCAAACCACCATTGATGGTGCTATTCGATTGGCCCATGAACTCATGGCCATGAACGAGAACCCAGAATCACCCACTCCATCCTCCAACAACAACAAAAGAAAGTGGTCCGACAACCACAACAACTACCAGAATAAGAAACCCGACACCATCAAGGCCTACAACTCCACCACCGAAACCAAACGGGGTTACATCGGGAACAAACCCTAATGTTCCAAGTGCAACCGCCATCACGAAGGTTCTTGTGAAACCCCCTGCAATAACTGTAAGAGGTACGGACACCTCACCAAAGACTGCAGGTCCCCCAACAACACCAGCAACAACTCCAACCGCAACGCCAGGCCATCCAAAGCCTGCTACGAATGCGGAAACCCTAGGCACTACAGAAACGAGTGCCCAAAACTGAAGAACAAGGGCAACAACAACAACGCCAAAGGTAGAGCCTTTGTACTCAATTCTGGGGACGCCCGTCAATACCCGAATGTGGCCACGGGTATGTTCCTCCTCAACAATTTAACTGCATCTATCCTGTTTGATACTGGTGCCGATAGGAGCTTTATATCTGATGAGTTTTGCCCACTACTTGACATCACCCCCGTGGCCTTAGATGTTAAGTACACCGTAGAACTAGCAGACGGTAAACTCATAGAAACCGATAGTGTGATACCTAATTGCACTTTAAACCTAGCGGACGAAACCTTTTCAATTGACCTCATGCCTGTTAGAATCGGAAGTTTTGACGTCATCGTGGGTATGGACTGGTTGTCCAAGCATCGGGCCGAAATCGTTTGTCACGACAAGATTGTCCGCATCCCTCTCGCCGTCGGTAAAACCTTGATCATACAGGGGGAGACCGGTGGGTCGAGACTAAACATCATTTCCTGTTTAAAAACCCGAAAATTTCTACGAAAAGGTTATCCAGCAATCCTCGCACACATCATAGAGAAAAAGTCAGAAGAGAAGCGACTTGAGGATGTGCTCATCGTTCGAGACTTTCCAGAAGTCTTTCCAGAGGAACTACCTGGCCTACCACCACCAAGACAGGTTGAGTTCTCAATCGATCTCGTGCCAGGTGCTGCACCCGTGGCCCGAGCACCATACCGTTTAGCCCCATCTGAACTTCAGGAGTTGTCCAACCAGTTACAGGAACTCCTGGAAAGAGGATTCATTAGGCCGAGTTCTTCACCTTGGGGAGCTCCGGTCTTATTTTTGAAAAAGAAAGACGGTACATTCCGAATGTGTATCGACTACCGAGAGTTGAACAAATTGACCGTCAAGAACCGTTATCCACTCTCTCGAATTGATGACCTGTTTGACCAACTTCAGGGGTCGAGTTTTTATTCAAAGATCGATCTTCGGTCAGGTTATCATCAACTACGGGTTCGCGACACCGACATTCCGAAAACTGCTTTCAGAACCAGATACGGGCACTACGAGTTCCAATTGATGCCCTTTGGTTTAACCAACGCATCGGCTGTGTTCATGGACCTTATGAATCGGGTGTGCAAACCTTACCTCGACAAGTTCGTCATTGTTTTTATCAATGACATCCTCATCTATTCGCGCAATGAGCATGAACACGCGTATCATCTCAAAACCATTCTAGAACTACTTAGACACAAGGAGCTTTACGCCAAATTCTCCAAGTGTGAATTCTGGATACAAACCGTTCAATTCCTTGGACATGTTATCGATAGTCAAGGAATTCATGTAGATCCTTCAAAAATCGAAGCTATCAAGTGCTGGCAAGCACCTACCACACCGACCGAAGTACGGCAGTTCCTAGGACTTGCGGGGTACTATCGGCGATTCATTGAAAACTTCTCTAAAATAGCTCAACCACTCACGACACTGACTCAGAAGGACAAAAAGTTCGATTGGACTGATAAACAAGAGTCAGCATTCTAGCTCCTGAAACAAAAGCTTTGCAGTGCTCCAATTTTATCACTACCCGAAGGCACCGATGACTTCGTGGTATACTGTGATGCTTCACATCAAGGTCTCGGTTGCGTATTGATGCAACGAGACAAGGTCATTGCTTATGCCTCACGACAACTCAAAATCCACGAAAAGAACTGCACCACTCATGACCTCGAACTTGGAGCTGTCGTGTTCGCTCTCAAAATATGGAGACATTACCTCTATGGCACTAGGTGCACAATATTTACCGACCACAAAAGTCTCCAACACATATTTGATCAGAAGGATCTCAACATGAGGCAACGTCGATCGGTCGAGTTGCTTACAGATTACGACTGCGAAATCAAATACCATCCGGGTAAGGCAAATGTTGTTGCTGATGCCCTCAGTCGAAAAGAACGAACGAAACCACTTCGAGTCCGAGCCCTCAGTATGACCATTCACAACGATCTGAACATTCAGATTCTCACTGCTCAACTCGAAGCTTTAAAACCCGATAATATCAAACACGAAGCCTTGCGGGGCATGGATAAACAATTTGAAATCAAACCTAACGGAGTTAGGTGTTTCTCTAACCGAATCTAGTTGCCTAGTTTTGGGAACCTGCGAGACTTGGTGATGGATGAAGCTCACAAGTCCAAATACTCTATCCACCCGGGGTCCGATAAAATGTACCAAGGCATCAAGGAATTCTATTGGTGGCCGAACATGAAAGCTGAAATCGCCACATACGTCAGTAAGTGCCTTACTTGCTCGAAAGACAAAGCTGAATATCAAAAACCTTCTGGCTTACTTCAACAACCCGACATTCCTGAATGGAAATGGGAACGAATCGCCATGGACTTTATAACCAAACTACCCAAGTCATCGAGCGGTTGCGATACCATTTGGGTGATCGTTGATCATCTCACAAAATCTGCTCATTTCCTGGCAATCAAGGGAACCGATAAAATGGAACGACTCACATGAAACGATGGTTCCAACCTGTTGTTTCTGTGTTGTTGTTGTTAATTTATATTTGAAGCTTTGATTGTGATGAGGAAGATGAATAAGAATTGTGAATTCTTGCTCCTGCTGCTGCTTACTCGATGGAACCAGGAAGGGAGAGAGCACAGATGAATTTGTTGGTAGCTCAATTATTTGAGTTTGGTGCTTCACCCAAATGAGAGGGGATTCATATATATAAAAATATGATACGGAGTATGGAAGATCACAGGAGTATGTCTCACCAATAATTCAGTTGGTTGATTGATTTTTAACCCGTTAATTTCGGGTACGGGTCCAATTAGTGCAATATAAAATTTAATATTTTATATTTTTATTTTGTAGATGTTCTCCTGGTTTGTTATTTAAAATTTGAATAATGAAATTTTCATTATTTTATTAACACCCACCAAATTAGGACTAGTAATTAGTGCCTAATCAAGTGTAATACATGTAATTAGTTCTGTGTTAGGCTAATTAATGTATCTTTATATATATTGATGAATATATACGAATACGCGATTTGGCTAAATCGTGCGCATTTGAATCGAATGTAATTCGGTTCAATTAATACGGACGTTGGTGAACAATTTTATTAAGAAATATAATATTATTTAAATACAAACCGTTACATCCAAAATATTATTTTTATAATATTTCATAACTTCCTCGCATCGTGCAAAGAAACGTCTACACGTTTAAACATAGTAACCGCGCAACCAAACGAAACGAAACAAGTCTAAATTATAATAACTCAATTATAAAGTATTTGATAAAATACTTCGACTAAAACATTTAATAATCTCTCGTATTTAAAAACTTATATTTAAATGAATTAAATAGTTATATAACGTTTAAATAATCGGGAAAACGAACACCGCACGGAGCGCGAATGCACGGAGTTAATAGTGGAGACCCACACTCCGGTGGGCCCCCACCGAAGTCAGCCAAGAAAAGGGGTTCCCACCCCCTTTTCCCTCCCATTCTCTATTTTCCTCTATCTTTCTCTTCTCTTCTTCTCTCTCAAAACATCACCACACCACCACCACCATTAACCACCATTTACTACCACGAAACGACCTCGGTTTTCATCGCTCATTTGGAAGAAAAGAACCAGCTCGACACGATCTACACTTTCATCTTTTCAGATTTCCCTCGCGCGAACTTGTAAGTTTCCGAAAAATTCTCGAAATCACTCGAAACTATGTTATAATGCTTGTTTGTTGTTTCTATAAACTTATAATGTCCATATATGGGTTGGGTAAAAGAATCGGACTCAACGGAAACCGGAAAACTCATTTTTGGCTCAAAATCCGGCGAACAGCGGCGAGTGTCGCAACGAAGCTGCAGATCTTGCGACACTCCCTAAGTGTCGCAAACTAAGTGCCGCAGAAATACTAAGTGTCGCGTAAAAGCCCTAATTCTGCGTCACTTGCCTAAGTGTCGCGTAGAAACCCTCTTTTCGCGACACTTGCTTAAGTGTCGCAAATTCATTACCCGACACTTCCCAAGCGACACTTCATCGAAGCGACGCCTATTTTTGCAACAGTACACTAGCGACACTTGTCTAAGTGTCGCCTATAATCAATTTACAATCCATACGACACTTACCCTTAGTGACGCTAAGATCAACCGAACATTTTATGCGACACTTACCTCCAGTGCCGCAACCAAGTGTCACCACCATCTGCGACACTTCACTAAGTGCCGCCGATAATACAGAATTCACATTTTATACGACACTGACTGAGTGTCGCCGAAAACTATTAAATGTCGCTGTAAGTGTCGCAGAAAACAGAATGTTTGTAACTCATTTTTCATCTAAGTGTTGAACTTGTACAACCTCAAACACTTATACGATACGACTTCTAAAACACTTTGGAATACACTTTTAAGTATAACACTCCAAAAACATAATGATAATGTCGAGATTATTATTACAAACAATCACCAACGGGCCGTACACGTTTTTCAAACACAAGTTAATCAAACAACCAAATCGTAGTAATTTGGACATTCTAGTAGAACGAAACAACTACAAGGGTAGTCTTTGTAACTACCTACTCATATTAATAACTATCGCGTGTCGTGGACACCCTCAGGTTATCTGTCTACGGACATCTCACTGCTTGATTAAGCACTGTACGTTTATTGATTTAACGCTTCCAGACTCAGGTGAGTCTCATAGACCCTCTTTTATCATTTTTACTAAGGGGTGTGATCCATTGCTCATTTTTAACATGTGAACGCAAGTACAAACTTTACAATATACTACATGAGTTGTTTTCCACTAATCATTTCAAATCCCTCCATCAAGCATAGTTTGGTAATACGTTGTAGCGTGATTATTAGTATATGGTACCATATAGGATTGACCCTCCTTGTCTGGGTTAGCAAGCACTAACTGGGTAAACGGACGTACTAATAATTGTTCAGACGAGTGTAGATTAGGCACTCGTGGAGGCACCTCGCTCGGAATTCTCTATATGGGACCCGACCCTCGAGTTAAGCTCAGACTATGTGCTCATGGCTGTATACACTACTACTTATTTGCTGGATGCAAATCCTTATTTAAATCTTGCGGTTCATACGATATTATCCGATTTCAAACCTGTGAGCTCACCAGCTTTAGCTAACCCATTTTAGCATGTTTCACAGGTACACAGCACTAGGTTGGGCTGCCATCAGGGATACTATAGCTCGAGTCAGCATGCAGACATTAGAGATTTTCTTGCATTAGTATATTTTGTACAAGTACTTATGTACTGAAATCTCTCATTTAATCGAACACGAGCTATGTATAGCTTCAAATGTTGTAAACATTTCTTATATTAATATATTTTTGTTAAAACGACGCATATAGAGTCGTTTACTATATATCTTTGTGCTTGATTATTGATAAGTAACACCCAGTGTAAGCTTCCGCCAAACTTTAAATTTGGGGGTGTTACATTTTAGACTGTTGTACAATTTGTACATTTTAAACGTTCTGCGTACTCAATATGTGTTTAAAACACAATATTATTTTGTTTTAAAATTTTTCTCATATATTATTTTTGTTAAATAATATTTCGAAATGAATTTGGGACATTTTCTGAGATGTTTTTCTGTCGCGTATTTTGCTAACTTTTAATTATTATATATGTAATTATAATAATTACAACTTTTGTAATACTGTTCGTATTATTATTTTGGGCTTGCTAGACTTGTTTCACATCAAAACTTTTGTTTTAAACTTTTATCAGGAAACTAGCGTAAAATTCACGAGTTTATTGTACTTAATTGTACTCACATTTTGCAGGGTGTCACACGTAGCAGTAGTTAAAGAAAGTGATAGAATTATTGTCCCAGCCTCAGTAGAAGAAAAAGCTATGCATTCATCGTCTGATGAGGACAAAATTAAGTACAATCTAGATGCTAAGGCTAAAAGCATAATATGCAATGCTGCTACTAATGCAATTTTCACCAATTGCTGGATGTAAAACAGTTGAAGAAATCTGGGAAACACTCCTTGTATCTTATGAAGGTGTTCATGTGGTTAAAGGTCAGAAAAGAAAGAGTTTGATAAGAAAGTATGAGAACTTTTTCCCTGCTCCTAAGGAATCACTTTCAGATATTCATACAAGGTTTTAGATTCTACTTCTTGATTTGGCAGTTGTTGAAGTAACCAAAAGTGAAGCTGAAGTTGTTCAAAGGTTTCTGGATATTCTTCCACATACTTTTTCGGAAGTAATAACTTCATTGGTGGTGAGTGAAAAGATAGATGATTATGATCTATCTGGTCTGTTTGGGCTATTGATGAACTTTGAATAGAACAAAGAAAGAAGAAAGCTTGATTCAAAGAGGATTGCTAAGGATCCAGATGCAGCATTGGTTGTTACTAGTAGAAGAAACAAGGAAATCTACTCAAGAACAAACTACTATCTGGACAATGGTGAATCAGACTCTGATCCAAATGAGTCTGATGAAGATGATGAATCAAAGTCTATCAAGGCTAAAATAGCTTTTCTTGCTCAAAGACTTGAAAAGAAAATGTTTGGTGGATCCAAATCAAAAGGTACTTTTGATCCCAAAAAGGCTACCTGTTATAGATGCAACAAAGTTGGTCATATTGCAGCAGATTGTAAGGTTCAGACTAAAGAAACCAAGAAGATTGATTAAGTTGCAGATAGAGCAAAGAGGTACATGCAAAAGTACAAGAATCTGAAGAAGGGGGAAATAAATTTCAGCCTAAGAAAACTGAAACCAAGGCCTTATATGTAGAGAATTGGTTGGATGAAGAATTATCCACTAATGAAGAAGAAGTTGAAGATAATTGTTTGATGGCTATTGTTGATTTATAGAAAAGTGAGAGCCAGTTTGAATCTGATTTGAAAGAAGCAGAGAGAATGAGTTACACTTCAGACTGGAACAAAGCATCTAGTTATAAAGCACAAAATTTTGAAACATATTCAGATAAAAGAAAAAGATGTTTGGGTATCTTCTTGTTGATTTTGAAACCTGACTAGAAGACAAGTATGATTTAAAGAAAAGAAAATCTGAACTTCAAGATGAACTCAAACAGAATGTTGCTTTCATTAATGAAAATGAAAAAATTAAAGCTACCTTGGATGCACAAGTAAAGCCTATCAAAATTTAGCTATTGAAAATCATAAACTGATTGAAAAGGCTAATCATTTTGAGAGTATTATTTTCTCTAAAAAATGAAGATCGTTTATTAAAACAGATTCCCAGTCAGGTGCAAGCAGTTCTTGGTGATGATTTTGATCTTAAGTCCCATATGGAACAAGAGACTCAAAACAACCAAAAATCTTTTGAACCTGAAATCCTTCTTAATACATTGGTTATAAAGTAGGAGATAAGACTATTTTAGCTAATGCTTTTGTTAGAGCAGAAAAGCAAAAAGAAATAGAAATAGTCTATGAAACTGATCTAACAGACTTTGACAAATCAAACTCTGACAAGTCAAAGTATGAAGATTTAGCAGAAATCAAACCTTCCACTTCTACTGAAAAGTAAAATATAAATTGAAACAAAATGTCTGGAAAAGCTTCAAATACTAAGAAACAGTTTTATAAACCAAAATCTAAATCTGAAGCTACGAAATATGTTCTGAAAAACAACACTCATCATAAGGGAAGTGAGAAAAAATTTGCTAATGATTTTTACTATAAAAGCCAAATCTAAAGCACACAAGTTCTCCAATTAAAAAAGTTATCAAACCAGATCCTCAGTCTCTGTTAATTAGTAAATTGAGTAAGTAATTAATTCAATTAACTAATGACTTCAAAAATCTTGTTCAGAACTCTCATAATACAAAGTCAGATAAAAAAAATACACATCAGACTATTCTTCTCATTTATAATTTATAGCTCTTATATTTTATAAAATTTTGCCAAAGGTACCGTCCTCTTTACCAAAAAAAAAAAAAAAAAAAAAAAAAAAAACCTGTTACATTTGATGATGCATCAGTAAACAATGTTCAGACATCTGTAACACCCCAAATTTTGTAAGTACTCGATTTAAATTATAAGAGTTATTAAAATAAGTATTATATTTTGTATTTGGTGCTTAGAACCAATGTATATAGTTGGGGTAAAAATATAAAAGAGAAATTAGTTTGGTGACTTGAGTGTGACCATAAAACCTTGAGGGGTTGTAATTCCCAATTGAAGGAGAGATTGAGGTTAAATGTGAACTTAAAATAAAAACTTCTCCCTCTAGCAAAATCTGGAAGAAAAATTAAAAGAGTGTGTGTGAGCAAGAAGGGGAAGAAGAGCTACAATTAAATTGAGAGCAAATCTTGATAGTTTGAGTCTTTATTTTTCCTACTCATTAATCTTGAGGTAAGAGTAACTTCATTTTTCTTGAATTTGACTATTTTGATGATGTTGAGTAATGAACCCTAACGTGAGATTTGGGGAAAAGAAGGTATAAGAGTCTAAGGAAGTTAAATGATGATTTTTGAGTCTTGAATGAGCTTATGTATGTGTTTAAATGTAGAAAGGAGAATGAGTTTTATTAACTTGAGGTGTTTGAATTATTTTACTAATTATTTAGATTCTTGAATGATAGATGATGATGATGATGATGATGATGATGATGATGATGATGATGATGATGATGATGATGATGATGATGATGATGGTTTGTTGATTCATTGCTGTTAAAAGAAAGTCAATTTAACTTTATGCATGTCAATTTCAAGAGAAAAATGTGTTGATTGATATTTGATGTGGTTGTAGTGTTATAAGAAATTATGATTGAGTTTGATTGAGAATTTGAGAATATTGACTTGATATCCATGAGTTTGATTAGAGAATGAGAATGATAATGAGTTAATATTTAGTTATTGAGAATATTGAGTTGAGAGTAACCCTTGTTTATATGGTTATGTGATTATGTGGTTAAGAGAGCCAATTGAGCTAACTAACCAACCAAATTGCAAAGATAAGTAATGGGCAAGAGATTTACAAGATGCCAACACTTGGAATTCTTGAGTGATGATCAAGTGTGTGTCAACTTGAGGTGGGTATTTTGAGTTGACATTGAGACATTTGAGTATGTCCAATGTGAAGTTTGAATGGGGGATTCAAGGGTAACAATGAGGCTTAAGAAATGTCATTGTTTATGAGTTGACACCATGAGTTGTGCTCCTTTGGTAGGAGTCACATTGTTAAATTAAGGATCCTTAATTCATGAGTTGTTGTATGATTGTTGGTTTGTTGATTTTAATTACATTTACTTGCTAAGCATATAGCTTACCCCGTTGTTGTTGATGTTGTTTTATAGGTAATACAAGCGGGTCAGGGGGAACTTGGGCAAGGAGCCCAAAAGCGACTAGAAGTGGAGCTTACTATTGAGTTAGTAAGTATTGATCCCTTTTGTTAAATCATGCTCGTGATATGTATTGAAGGCCCCATTTTGTGTGAATTCTTATGCGGCCCCAACGGTCAGTGTCGTTGTGGACCGGCTGCTAGGCGCGGCACCAAAGGGTAAAAATAATTATTTTGAGTTATTATCATTAGTTGCATAAAATAATAATAGCTATGAACGGTTTTTAAGTTCTAGACAATAATATTTGAAGGGGACTAAAAGTAGGTATACTTGATAGTTGAAGGGGGTTAATTAACTAAAACTTATACATACATACATACATACATACATACATACATACATACATACATACATACATACATACATACATACATACATACATACATATATGTCAATCCATACATGTACATCCATCCCATTCCAAAAACTTCCAGAGAGTGAGAGATTAAGAAGGAAGTTCGTGAAAGGGAAAGAGCAAGGATAAATCAACCCTAAATTCTAAAATGAAGCTAGAAAGTTTGAATTCAAGCAACTTTGATTATCCCTAACATAAGGTAAGTTGGTTTTCTTGTATAGTTTGACCTAAAAATAGGTTTTGGACAGGTTTAAGGGTTTAATTGCCTGTAAAATGAAATTAAGCTAGGTTGTGCTTGAATGATGTTAAATTGAACCTAATAACTGTTGTTGTTAACCTTATTTCAATCCAAAGGCCCAAAATTTGGTTAGTGTTCATGAGTGATTATATATGGTGGGTTATGTGAAATTGTGTTAATTATGCCTAACTCACCCTAGTCACTAGTTAGAGAAGTCTTTGTCATGTTGTTGGTTAGTTTTAAAGTGGTGATGCAAGTAATCAAACAATAAAGTTGATTATGATCATGTAAAGTGAGGTTATGCTTAGTTTGACTAAAAGTCAAACCTAGTCAACCTAAGGGAATGGTGGGTTGATGATGATTACTGGTTGATTTTGATGATTGTTAGATGCTAATTATGTTGTTATATTGTTTTGTTATATGATAGGTGGTTAAAGACGTGGCATGCATAATCAATTGTTAAATCACGTATTTATCTAAAACGCAAAGGTGAGTGATATGGGGTTATTTAGGTAATGGTTGTGTGATTCCGGATTGCATATGTGCAAGAAGTTCACATAACCTAGTGGATTTACTAGTTGTATGTTACATTTGATTTTTATTGTTGATTGTTCTTAAATATTGTTGATTATTGTTGAATGATGATGAATGAGTATTGTATAGAATAGCTAACTTATGTTAGCATTTGTTGTTGCACTTGGTGCTTGACATTGTACCTTGTGCTAGTAGTTGTTGTTGAAGTACCTTGTGCTTGATATTGCACTCAGTATAGTTGTTGCACTTTGTGCTTGACATTGCACTTTGTGCTAGCAGTTGCAGTTGTTGTACTTGTGCTTGATATTGCACACTATGTAGTTGTAGCTCTTTGTGTTTGATATTGCACTTTGTGCTAAGTAGACAGTTGAAAGCAGGTCCGCTCAGTGGAATTAATCTCTACAAATTGCTCAGTAGTTGTTTTCTTGGTTGATTTGGTGTTGTTGTTACTTGTTAATTTATTGTGGTAGATTACTCATTTGATTGCCTGTATGCTCACTAACCTTTATGCTTACCCTTTTAAGTTGCTAAATGTTGTAGGTGCAAGTGGTTTGAAAGATAAGGGTGATCATCGGGAGGGCAAGGCAATAGCGAAGGATTAGCGTGGATTTCTACTTGCTAGTTGTGAGTTGGCAAGTTCTCTTTCTTTTAAATTATCGTTATGGTTGTCAAGTGTGTAAATCGCCCAAATTGCACCGTTTGGTAAAACATGCGGTTTTATTACATTTATAGTAGTTGACGTACCATTGACTTTGTGTCAAAGGTATTGGTGGTAAACTTGAAGTTTGGTTGAACATGTATTTTGGTATCAAAGTTGAATGGTAGACATGATGTATAGACAAGTTTGGATTAATAGTGAAAATGTGTAGTTGTGGAGATGATTTTAGTAGAAATATGGTCAAAACATTTAAAGTTGAATTTTGGTGGATTGTGGTAATTGGAAATTGTTAGTTGCAAATGATTTGTGAGAATGATGGTGAATTTAGAAGCCTAGAATTGTTGTTGATCTCTAATCGGGTCATAATGGGTCACCCAATGGGTCATCTTGCTAAAACATGTCAAAACGAGAGTTTGAATCACATTGATGCTTGTTTTTGGGTCAAAGTATGCAAATGCATATATCAGTAAGTGATTGGAATAAGTGAGTAAAAAAAAGGTTTTGAGTTTGGTTCTCAAAAGTGTAGAAATGGTCATTTCTTGAATTGAAGTCCAAAACATCACTTGTATAAATTTTGGAAAAGTGCCAATTGAGAAACCTTTGTTATGATTTATGAAATGTGTCTGCAAAATTTCGTGGCTTGGTTGTAAACGAGTCAAAAGTTATGTGCATTTGAAATTTGGTTTCAAAACCTGAGTATAGCTAAATTAGTATGTCACTTAGTACCTAGGCTATCGTGAGTCTGATCAGCTCAGGTTGCTCAATCCCCAACACTGCATTGTGACGGAACAGTGACCCTTGCTCAACTGCCTTGTTACGGAACAGTGATTCTATGGAGATAACTCCTATCTAGTTGTGCTGATTGTCTAGTTGTGAGTATTTCATGCGATTTTTTGATTGTGTCCTCCCTCACTATATTATGTATTTACAAAATAATAACTAGATCTTTGTAAATAAAATACGCAATACGAAATAATAATCAAATCGTTTTAAATAAAATATGAATGTAGATAAAATATATATTGTTGTATGAAGTTTTGCAAAGCAACTAAAAAAGTAAGTTGTAACTATCTATGTTGAGCTATGTTTCTCATTAAGTAAATATTATTTAAAAAAGTTTGTAAAAGTACCTGGTATAAGAAAGTTTCAAGTGATCCTAATTCGCCCATTGCCATCTTCATTTGTTTCATGTAACTAGTATGATTAGATGACGCACTTGGGACCTTATTAGCATCAGTGACAATAGATTCTGCCAAACATAGTTGCATCAGATCCTTGTCATTCCATTAGATAAACACTCCTCTTCATGTATGGTTGTGAACCGCAAAGAATTGATTTTTTTATGTTGTCCTTCTGAAAGGTCCACCTGATTCTCAATAATCTTTTTTTTACATAAAAAATGTATGTGAAATCAGATCATTAAAAAGGTATAATGTATTAGAGTATAATGATATGTACCATAAGTACCATTTGATAGTTTAGCACAGACTAATTAAGTACATATGAATTTTTATCATCTTAATTTAAATAGAATGTAATATTAAATACCATTTAATCATACTTACTTAGATAAGTCAGAAGAACGAAATCCACCAATCCACATAATGCAACGTTTCGCAGGTGATGTCCAATCATTATCATTGATGTAGATTTTATTGTAGATTATATGTTAATTATTGTACTCCCTCCGTCCCACTTCAAATGTCCACCTTACTATTTTGGGTTGTCCCAAATAAGTGTCCACATTCATGTTTCAACCAATCGAAAGAGACTTTAGTGGGTAGATATGTTATTTGATTGGTGAAAAGTGTAGTTAGTGGAGAATCTTAAAATTGTGTGCAAAGTCAAAGTGGACACTTGGGGTGGGACGGAGTGAGTAGTATTTAATTTAATATTTAATTATTTTTAATAGTTAAACTAATACTCGTATTTGCTAAAAATCTTGCATCAGTCGGTCTACACCAATTGAAACATTCAAAATCAAAATCAAAGCTAAACCCTTACCTCAATCTCTCTATTTCTTCCCCAAATTTCTTCACAAATGATTTGACCTTTGACTTTGATTCCGTTAACCATGGACGAACAATCATCATCATCGCGATCACTTCTATTAGAAGATTTCGGTCAAAAAGTAGATCTAACAAGAAGAATCAGAGAGGTTTTATTAAATTATCCTGAAGGAACCACCGTTTTAAAAGAACTAATTCAAAACGCCGATGATGCCGGTGCTACGAAAGTTTGTTTGTGCTTGGACCGGCGGTCACACGCCACCGGTTCACTGTTGTCACCGAACCTCGCTCAGTGGCAAGGACCGGCTTTATTGGCGTATAATAATGCTGTGTTTACTGAAGATGATTTTGCCAGTATTTCTAGAATTGGTGGTAGTGGGAAACAAAGTCAAACGTGGAAGACCGGTCGTTTCGGGTGAATTTACTATCTAAAACTTACTATGATTGAATCTGTTTATATGTTATGTTATGTGATTATTGTTTTGTATTGTTGTAATTTGTTTGGTTAGTGAGTAACGAGTAACGAAATTTGAGAATTAGGGTAGTTAGTTTGCTAGGTTGCCATTGCTTTAGTTGAAAAAACTAGGGGGTTTTTTCTGATCAGGTTACGTGGGGAGGGCGAGTATTTGTACTTAAATGTACGTGGCCTAACCGGGGTATCCCATGACGTTTTCCAACCTTTTACCCGGCCACCCCAAGATGTGCAACTAGTGAGGTTTGAACCTGAGACCTAGTGTGAGGATATCAATACGTCAACCACGGGCCACCTAGGTGACGGTTGTTGCCATTGCTTTAGTTGAAGTTACTTTAATTTGATAACAGGAATACGTTTTTGTTATTGTGGTTGTTAGGGAGTATGTAACTAATGCCTAATGGAATTTGAGCTTTAGGATAGTTAGTTTGTTAGGTCGCCAATGCTTAAGTTGAAGTCCCATTTTGATATTACAAATGTGTTTTGTTATGTGGTTGTTGTTAAGGAGTATGTAACGATTCTTTTATGTTTTTGAATATGCAATGTGTTTTCTGTGTTTGGCTTTTTTTACATGTGTGTCTGAAACGATGTAAGTCTCTTTGGAGTATACATGACTCATTCTTGTATTATGTTGATGGCCTATTTGTATTATGTTGATGGCCTATTCGTTACATGTGATGATAGAAAAGGGGTTGTTGCAGTCAATTTTTCTACTGGCAATGAGTTTAAGACTTCAAGACTGAAGACAGGAAGTATATGTTTAACATTGATTTCAAGATGAGTATGGTTAAATAAAAGAGATGAATTACCTAGGGTTCTAATGCGAACTATATTTAAATGATGGAGAATCATTAGATGATCTAGGTATATGTATTAGGTTAGTGCGTGAGGTAAATTGGATTAGTCAAACACATATAGCATTCCATTTAAATCTTATTAGTTGCCAATGACTTAATCATGGGAGTGTTGGAGTTCACATACGAAGACACCTTAATAGAGCCCGAGGAAACAATTTTGTGTACTATGATCACAAACAAACACAAGTTCTGTTAGATATCTAAATTTAAATTGTGCTAGATATTCTCATAGTAGACGAATGATTACTAGCTATTGTATTCTTGGCGAGAACCCTATAGCATTAAAAAGCATTAAGCAGTGTGTAGTCTCACAACGTAGTGTCACAGCAGATTATCAAGCAATGATAAACTGTTTGGGAGTTAATCTTGACCCGTGAAACATTAATTCGTAGATTCTTATGGAAATGTGTTGTGATAATACACCTATTCATATTTCCCACAACCGAATATTTCGTTGTGTCAACAGAATATATTGAATTAACTGCTATTATGTTGTGGAAAGGTAAAAGAAACTTTTTGTGAGCCTCCAACTGTGAGCCAATTTGGAGAGGTCAAATTTCTAAAGTAACTACTACAAGGATCTTTGATTAACTTTGTTTGTACTTGTTGGATATGTTTGACGTATGTTCTCTAACTTGAGAATCTTAAGATCAACAAGGTTAATGCATTACCTATATCTGTTTCTATCATTGCTCTTGCTATTCTTATGATTATCAGATTATGTGACTTATGTAAGATTTCGATAATCTCGATCAATTGCCTAGATCATGTAATCTATATAAATGTCAAATGACCATGACCATGAGTATTAAAAGAAGGTTTTTTCCAGTATATTGATTCCAAATCCCAGTGTTACCCCAGTGTTTCCTTACCTTTGGGTAGGGGTATGACTGTCTACATTGTACCTCCCCCATACCCCGCCCTCAGCGGGATTGGGTAGTGTTGTTGGTGTCGTATTTATAACAAGTCAATGTTTGCTTGTAAATTTCAGTAACTGGTAGCTCTTCAGATATATACTTGATTATGATCCTCATTTTCCTTCCACTAATTTGGTATTTTGATATCCACTCCTTTACACTGTATGGTATAAAAATCTATTTAACTATCCATAAACTCAACTATTGATATCAATCTTTGGCTAATTGACCTGTATCTTTGCAATCACATTGTTTGTTAGGGTTGGCTTCAACTCGGTGTACCATCTGACTGATTTGCCATCTTTCGTTAGTGACAAATACGTAGTGCTGTTTGATCCTCAGGGTGATTACCTTCCAAACGTTTCCACGTTAAACCCCGGAAAGAGAATCGAGTATGTAACTTCATCTGCCATCTCGAAATACAGAGACCAACTATCTCCATATTGTGCTTTTGGTTGCAACATGGAAACTTCCTTTCCGGGAACCATATTCCGTTTTCCTCTGAGGAACAAAGAGCAGGCAGCAAGTAGTAAACTTTCAAAGCAAGCCTATTTGGCAGATGATATTTCTTTAATGTTTAATCAGCTGTATGAGGAAGGAGTTTTCACACTTCTTTTTCTGAAAAGTGTTGTTTCTATTGAAATGTTTTTATGGGATACCGAGATGCCGAAACCTAGCAAAATTTATTCGTTGTCTATTGGGTTGGCAGATAAGGACACTGTTTGGCATCGCCAGGCTCTTTTAAGGTTATCCAAATCTATGAATTCTGCAGATAATATAACGGATGGATTTTTGATGGATTTCTTCTCTGAAGATATAAGTGGAGACCAGTCTCACAAGAGGGTGGATACTTTCTATGTAGTACAGACTATGGCGTCAGCATCTAGCAGAATCGGTTCTTTTGCTGCAAGCATGTCAAAAGATTATGACATCCATCTACTACCGTGGGCTGCAGTTGCAGCGTGTATATCAGACAATTCGTCCAGAGTAATATTCACTTCATACACACCTCAATTATATGCATAAATTCGGCTTCCATGTGTTGGTATTCCTGATTACTGGATTTTACTGATACTATCTTTTTTTTTGTCTAACAGGGTAATGTCCTTAAAGATGGCCGGGCATTTTGTTTTCTCCCGTTGCCAGTAAAAACTGGAATGACGGTGCAAATAAATGGGTACTTTGAGGTGTCATCAAACCGTCGTGGCATTTGGTATGGAGCTGACATGGACAGAAGTGGAAGAATACGGTCTCTTTGGAACCGGCTTCTGTTAGAGGATGTTGTCGCTTCTTCTTTTGTTACTTTACTTCTTAAAGTACAATCTATCTTGGGTCCTACCAATTTATATTATTCTTTATGGCCTACCGGCTCGTTTGAGGAGCCATGGAACATTTTGGTGGAGCAATTTTATAAAAACATAGGTGATTCCCCTGTTTTACATTCAGATCTTGATGGCGGGAATTGGGTCCCTCTAGTGGAAGCGTTTCTTCATGATAATGAGTTCTGTAAGAGTAAAGATCTTGGGAAAGCTCTTGTACAGCTGAGATTACCTATTGTTCATTTACCTATTGAATTGCGAGATATGCTTTTGAAATTTGCATCTAGTGTGCGAGTGAAAGTAGTTACTCCCGATGTAGTACGGAAATTTTTAAGACTGTCAAAAGGTATCAACTATATAGACAGATCTTTAAAACTTGTACTGTTGGAGTATTGTCTCGAGGATTTGATCGATGATGATGTTGTTACACATGCATATGATCTGCCTTTGGTTCCTTTAGCAAATGGTGAATTTGGATCATTTTCTGAAGCTTCAAAAGGAGTGTCTTATTTTGTCTGCAATGATTTGGAATACATGCTGCTACAAAAGATACCCGATAGAGTAATAGATCAAAATATACCTCAGAACTTATTAGTTAGACTTGCATCTATTGCTACGATCCCGTCGGCGAATGTTTTCGTTCTCAATGTTGATTTCTTTATTCAGTTGTTCTCGAAAGTTGTACCAGCTGATTGGAAATATAAAACCGCGGTTTTCTGGGATCCAGAATCCAATTCTAACCATCCTAGTACAACATGGTTTCATCTATTCTGGAAATATCTTTATGGTAGCTGTGACAGCCTGTCAATTTTTGGTGATTGGCCTATTTTGCCCTCACTTTCTGGTCATCTCTACCGACCATCCCTTCAGCTGAAATTATTAAATGTTGGTAAATTGTCGGAGAAGATGCAAGGTCTTCTCGGTAAAATAGGTTGCAAGATACTTGACACAAGCCATGCGATTGACCACCCGGATTTGGTCAACTATGTTCGTGATGCCGATGGAGCAGGTGTCTTGAAGTCAATCTTCGATGTCGTCTCTTCATATGATGATATTAAAGAAGTTTTTCTTCGAACACTAGAAGCTTTTCAGAGGGACGAGATTCGTCAATTTTTTCTTGATCCAAAATGGTATATTGGACACAATATGTCTGACTCTGATAAAAAAGCATGTATGCGACTTCCAATTTTTAGAGTGTTTGGTGGGGAAGAGAACTTCCAGTACTCTGAATTACAGGATGGGAAATTTTTGCCACCATCTGAATGTCCTGAGTCCTTATTAGGTGATGATTTTGTTAAAAGTTCATCGGGTACTGAAGATGAAATTTTGAGCAAGTACTATGGAATCGAGCGTATGGGGAAGGCTAGATTCTATAAGCAATATGTGTTTAATAAGGTTAAAGATTTACCACCCGAGTTCCGTGACATCACCATGATGTCAGTGCTTCACGAGTTGCCACATTTGTCAGCTGAGGACCCAACTTTCAGGGGACAAGTGGCTAATTTGGAATTTGTTCCTACTTCCAGTGGTACTTTGAAATCTCCAACCGTGCTTTATGATCCTCGAAACGAAGAATTGTACGCTCTGTTGGAAGATTCTGATAGTTTTCCTTCTGGTGCTTTTGAGGAATCTACCATTTTAGACATCTTACAAGGTTTGGGGTTAAGGACGTTTGTGTCACCTGAGGCTGTCATTCAAAGTGCTCGACAAGTGGAGCGGTTAATGCACGATGATCAACAACGGGCTCATTTTAGAGGAAAAGTGCTTCTTGCTTATCTGGAAGTAAACGCATTGAGATGGATACCCGATGTGCCTAATGATCAAGGAACAGTGAACCGGATGTTCTCACGAGCTGCTAGTGCATTCAGGTCTCGAAATCCTAAATCCGATTTAGAAAAGTTCTGGAATGATCTACGGTTAATTTCATGGTGCCCGGTACTTATTTCATCTCCATTTCAATCATTACCATGGCCCGTCGTGTCATCCATGGTGGCACCTCCCAAACTTGTGAGACTTTACTCAGATTTATGGCTTGTTTCAGCCAGCATGCGGATATTGGATGGTGGTTGTTCTTCAACATCCTTATCTCTTCATCTCGGATGGTCATCTCCGCCAGGTGGAAGTGTAATTGCCGCCCAACTTCTCGAGCTTGGGAAAAACAACGAAACTGTTAGTGATCCCGAGCTTCGCCAGGAATTGGCTTTGGCAATGCCGAGGATATACTCGCTCCTATCAAACATGCTAAATTCAGACGAGATGGACATCGTGAAGGCTGTTCTAGAAGGTTCTAGATGGATTTGGGTAGGAGACGGATTTGCAACGCCGGAAGAAGTCGTCATCAACGGTTCTCTCCATCTAGCCCCTTATATACGTGTCATCCCCGTTGATTTAGCAGTTTTTAGAGATCTATTTCTGGAGCTCGGGATTCGGGAGTTCTTAAATCCTACAGATTATGCTAAAATTCTATGTAGAATGGCTGGAATCAAAGGCTCGACTCCGTTGAATTCACAGGAACTAAGAGCAGCGTTACTAATTGCACAACATCTGGCTGAAGTTCAATCGTATGAAGAGCAAATTAAAATCTACTTACCGGATGTTTTATGTATTCTTGTTGACGCCACAGATTTGGTTTATAATGATGCTCCATGGTTGCTTGGTTCAGATGATAATGCATCTAATGTCGCCTTCAATATGAAAAGAACAGTGCAGAAATATGTGCATGGTAACATCTCGAATGATGTGGCGGAAAAGCTCGGTGTTCATTCTCTTCGCCGAATGTTACTTGCAGAGAGTGCCGATTCAATGAATTTGAGTTTATCGGGAGCTGCTGAAGCTTTTGGTCAACATGAAGCTTTGACCACCAGACTTAAACATATTCTTGAAATGTATGCAGATGGGCCCGGCACTCTTTTTGAGCTCGTGCAAAATGCGGAAGACGCTAAAGCAACAGAAGTAGCATTTCTGTTAGATAATACTCATTATGGGACTTCGTCGGTTCTCTCCCCAGAAATGGCAGAATGGCAAGGGCCTGCTTTATACTGTTTCAATAACTCGGTTTTCAGTCCACAAGATTTGTATGCAATTTCTCGAATTGGTCAAGAAAGTAAACTCGAGAAGCCTTTTGCGATTGGAAGATTTGGTTTAGGGTTTAATTGTGTTTACCACTTTACTGATATTCCTACATTTGTATCTGGGGAGAATATTGTATTGTTTGATCCCCATGCATCCAACTTACCAGGAATATCTCCTTCTCATCCTGGTTTACGCATCAAATTTTCTGGTAGGAAGATTCTTGAACAGTTCCCTGATCAATTCTCACCTTTTCTTCACTTTGGATGTGACATGCAGCAGGCATTCCCTGGCACACTCTTCCGATTTCCCTTGCGAAATGCTAAAGTTGCTTCAAAGAGTCAAATAAAAAAGGAAGCATACTCACCACAAGATGTCACATCACTCTTATCATCGTTTGCTGAGGTCGTTTCCGAAACATTGCTTTTTTTACGTAACGTGAAAACTATTGCCATTTATACAAAAGAAGGGGCCGGTAGTGAGATGCAGCTTGTACATCGCGTCCATAAGCAACATATCGGTGAACCTGACCCTGGAGCAGAAACAAACACATATCAGCAAATGGTTAATTATATGCATGAACATCGAGATGGATCAGATAAAAATCATTTTTATGACAAATTGAGGAGATCCAGTGACACGGGTCTGCCATGGAAAAGTCAAAAACTTCTGTTGACAGAGAAAAGCTCATCTGAAGAGAAGTCGAATGTCTGGTTAACTAGTGAATGCTTTGATGGTCGCCATGGTAAAAGAAACTCTGAAGCCAAAGACAGCAAATCTCATAAATATATTCCATGGGCTTGTGTGGCATCATGTTTGAACACTGAGGATTTTCTTGAAGTTAAAAGGAATTTTGAGGGGCAGGCATTCTGTTTTTTGCCACTTCCGATAAGTACGGGTCTTCCTGTGCATGTTAATGCATATTTTGAGTTATCATCTAATCGAAGGGATATATGGTTTGGGAATGACATGGCGGGTGGTGGCAAAAAACGTTCTGAATGGAACGTGTATCTCTTAGAAGAAGTTGCTGCACCTGCTTACGGTCATTTGCTTGAAAAACTCACATTGGAAATCGAGCACTCTGATTCATTTTATTCTTTTTGGCCGACGACCGCAACATCAGGACCATGGGCTTCAATGGTTCAGAAGCTTTATAACTTTGTTGCTGATTCGGGTCTTCGTGTATTGTATACTAAAGCAAGGGGTGGTCAATGGATATCAACCAAACAAGCCATTTTCCCTGATTTTACGTTTGAGAATGTCAGCGGTCTTGTTGATGCATTATCTGATGCAGGTTTACCAATGACAACGATACCTAAATCTCATGTGGTAAAATTCATGGAGTTCTGTCCGTCGTTGCATTTTCTCACACCTCAGTTACTAAGAACGTTGCTGGTTCGCCGGAAACGGGAATTTCGTGATCGGAACGGAATGCTCTTGGCACTTGAGTATTGTTTGCTTGATTTGAAAACCCCTATTCAGGCTGATAGTTTGTATGGGTTACCTCTACTGCCTCTTTCAAATGGTTTCTTCACGGCTATTGAGAAACGAGGGTCCAGTGACAGAGTTTTTTTGGCACGCGGAGATGCATATAATATTTTAAAAGATTCTGTAGCAAACCAACTCGTGGATTCCGAAATTCCCGATACCGTTTACGAGAAATTATGCGAAATAGCTAAAAGTGAATTTTTCAACATTTCGTTTCTGAATTGCCATTTGCTTGAAAAGCTCTTTCTGAGATTACTTCCTGCAGAATGGATGCACGCAAAGCAGGTGACATGGATCCCGGGTCAACAAGGTCAACCTACTTTGGAATGGGTGAGGTTGTTATGGAATTATTTAAATTCGAACTGTGACGATTTATCGATATTTTCGAAGTGGCCGATTTTACCTGTCGGAAACAATCATCTTATGCAACTTGTTGAGAGTTCACATGTGATTCAAGATGATGGATGGAGCGAGAACATGTCATCATTGTTGTTGAAAATAGGATGTCTATTATTGAGGCATGACCTGCAATTAGAACATTCACATTTGAATAAATACGTGCAGTCTCCAACTGCAAGTGGCGTTTTAAATGCATGCTTATCAATTGCTTGTGAAGCTGACAAAGTAGAACCGCTTTTTATCGATGCATCAGAGGGAGAGTTACATGAGCTTAGAAGTTTCATTCTTCAATCCAAGTGGTTCTCTGGAGGATTAGTAAACGATTCTCACATTAGTATCATAAAACAGATTCCAATGTTTGAGTCCTACAAGAGTAGAAAGTTGGTTTCTTTAACCAAACCTACTAAATGGCTTAAACCAGATGGTATATTAGACGATCTTTTGAATGATGACTTTATTCGTATTGACTCAGAGAAGGAAAGAAAATTATTGAAGAAGTATTTAGATATTCAAGAACCTTCTCGAGTGCAATTTTATAAAGTTAATGTATTTAATCGCATGCCAGAACTCGTCTCTCAACCGGAGATTCTCTCTGCTATCCTTGACGAAATCCGTGTTTTGATCAAGGAAGATAGCTCCTTTAAAGAAGAACTCATGAGGACACCCTTTGTCCTCACAAATGAGGGATCTTTGCAGGAACCACACCGGTATATTCTTGACTTATTTCCTTTGCACGTTTATAGTTTAGTTTCAATGTATGTATGTGTGTTGGTATGTATGTTCATGATATGCTTTCCAAATTTTACAGGCTTTATGATCCTCGTGTACCAGAGCTACAAAAGTTTCTGCACAAAAACTCGTTCTTCCCTTCTGGAAACTTTTCTGACCCGGAGACATTGGAGACATTAGTTACACTTGGACTAAGGCAAAACTTTGGAATTAAGGGTTTGCTCGACTCTGCCAGGTCAGTGTCCATGTGGCATGATGCAATGGACCCGAATGCTGTTGTGAATGGGAAAAGATTACTTAATTGTTTAAATGCATTGTCACTCAAGCTCTCAACTGAGGAAGTAGAATTCAACTTTAATGAGTTTGGGACTGCAGCGGATAGTGGCATCAGCTTGCCCAATGATGATCGCAATGATGCAGATAACCTGTTTAATGAACTGCCTGGAGAGGAGTTTTGGTCTGAACTGAGAGCCATTAATTGGTGTCCTGTTCATGTTGACCCACCTTTGAAGGGACTTCCGTGGTTGGTACCAGGTCAAGTAATTGCAGCACCGGATACGGTCAGACCAAAATCACAAATGTGGCTTGGTTCATCCATGATGCACATACTGGATGGTGAATGTAATTCGATGTATTTACAACGTATGCTCGGCTGGACAGAGCGATTACGTATTAGTATATTGTCTACTCAACTAGTTTCTCTATCCAAATCCTATGCACAACTCAAGACCCATTCAGAGTTGGATCCTGAATTTGAAGTTTCTCTACAGGAGCATATGCCCGTACTTTATTCAAATTTGCAAGAATATGTGGGCAGTGAAGAATTTGAGGTTTTAAAAACTTCTCTCGATGGCGTTTCTTGGGTGTGGATTGGAGATGATTTTGTATCTGTTGAAGCTCTTGCATTCGATTCACCTGTAAAATATAGTCCATATTTGTATGTCGTGCCCTCTGAATTATCGGTTTTTAGAGATTTGCTTCTGGCTCTAGGAGTTAGGCTAAGTTTTGATGTCTTTGACTATGCTAACGTTCTACTACGCTTACAAAAGGATGTTAGAGGGTCACCACTCTCAGAAGATCAGCTGAGTTTCGTTCTGTGTGTTCTAGAAGCGGTTGCAGATTGTCAATTAGATAGAGGAATGTTTGAATCTTCTAACAGTCCGTTATTGGTCCCGGATTCTCAAGGACTTCTTATGGCCGCACAACATGTTATGTATAATGATACACCTTGGATGGAAAATAATACCCCAATGGGGAAACATGTCATACACTCTACTATCAGTCATGATCTGGCAAGTAGGCTAGGGATTCAATCTCTTAGATCCATCTCTTTGGTCAGTGAGGAAATGACGAAAGATTTACCTTGCATGGATTATATTAAAATCCGTGATCTTCTTGAGTTGTATGGGGGCAAAGATTTCTTATTATTTGATCTTATTGAGCTGGCAGACTGCTGTAAAGCCAAAAAGCTTCACATAATATTTGACAAGAGACAACATCCATGCCAGTCATTGCTGCAGCAAAATTTAGGTACAGTTTGAAATTAGATTCTTACTCTATAGGCAATTGAATTGAACTTTATATGGTGTGAACATATTTTCTTATTTAAAGTAGGGTAAGATATGGCTGGTAGTGGGTAATTGGTTGTCAAAACTGGTCGGGTCTGTTTGACCCAAAACACTTGTCCAAATTTTTTCCATGTCATAATTATGTTGTCAAATTTGATTTTAGAGGTTATCTTAATGGGATTTATTTCATTAATTGTTAATATATAATTTAGGAGTAATGGGTCAAGATTGCTACCTCTACCTGTAACTTATATTAGTTGATTATCAAAATTATATATTAGACCAGTTTCCATTTGACTTGAAGCCTTATATCTGACCAGCCTGATCCGTTAGAGATGGAATATAACAGAATTAATGGATTAGTATTGCTACATCTACCTGTAACTGCTGTAGATTAAGTTTGTCAGTAGACTATTCACATAGGACTGGTGAAGGGAGCGCCCTAATTGGTATAGTAAAACCCACTACTCCTTTGTTTTAGATGCAAAATTCGACAGAACTTTGGAGTTTTAGAAATCAAAATTTTCTCGATGATTATCATTTTACAGGAGATTTTCAAGGGGCTGCTCTCATTGCTGTCTTGGAAGGAGCCAGTTTGAGTAGAGAAGAAATATCAAGCCTCCAGTTTCTTCCTCCATGGGGTTTGAGAGGTGACATGCTTAATTATGGGCTAGGGTTGATGAGCTGTTATTCTGTAACTGATCTTCCTTCAGTTTTATCTGGTGGCTATTTATACATGTTTGATCCTCGTGGTATGGCTTTTGCTTCAAGTCATTCTCCTGGTGCAAAGATGTTTAACTTGACAGGTACATTATATTCTGTCAAGGTTTTGCCAACTCTGTTATGTTTTTGTCCGTTAGGTTATCTTATATCCTCGCTTAACTGCAGGAACGAATTTGACTGAACGATTTCGTGATCAATTTAGTCCAATGTTTGTTGGTCAAAAAGTTCCCTGGTCAACTGATTCGACGGTTATACGCATGCCTATTTCATCAAAGTTCATTGAGGACGGAACTGAATCTGGGTGGACCGAAATAACACAGATATTTGAAAATTTTATCAGGCATGCATCTAGAACACTTGTATTTCTGAAGTCAGTTTCGGAGGTAATCAGAACCTTGCTTTTCTTGACATTAACTTATTGGTTGTATATGATTTGGTTATGGATTTCTTGTGCGTTCTTTTATTTTGTATGAAATTTATGGTTTCTATTGGTGTAAAACCACTCACCTCAATTTAAGATGTACATGATTAGTAATACACTTATTGTAAGTTTGTGCAAATTTCAGGTTTCATTATCAACTTGGGAGGAAAAAGACCCGCAACCTTCCCAAGATTTTTTAATATATGTGGATTCATCACATGCAACATTAAGGAATCCATTCTCAGAGAAGAAATGGAAGAAGTTTCAGTTATCAAATTTATTTGGTACATCAAGTTCTGCGATCAAGTTGCATGTTGTGGATATTAACATGCACCAAAAGGGAACAATAGTTGTGGACCGGTGGCTTGTTGTACTTAGCTTGGGTTCTGGTCAAACAAGAAATATGGCTCTTGATAGGTAAATAATTAATTTATGTGCACACTCTCATCATGTACCTCTTTTTTATAAACCTATTGTTATTTTATATTGCAGGCGATATCTAGCTTATAACCTGACACCGGTAGCTGGTGTGGCGGTACACATTTTAAGAAACGGGCATCTTGCTGAGACCCGATCAATGTTCTCTATCATGTCGCCTCTTCCTTTATCTGACTGTATTAGCATGCCCGTTGCTGTTCTTGGTTGTTTTCTTGTGCGTCATAATCGAGGGCGTTACATTTTTATGTATCAAGATAGTGAGTCATTGCCTAAAGCACGACCAGATGCAGGAAATCAGTTAATTGAAGCATGGAATCGAGAACTCTTGACTTGTGTGCGGGATTCATACATAAGATTAGTGTTGGAAATGTTTAAAATAAGACGGGACCCATCAAGTTCGTCACTTGAGTCACGAGCAATCCATGCCATTAACATGGCATTGAATGCATGCGGGAGTCAGATATATTCCTTCTGGCCCACATCTAGCGGGAGGCCAATACTTACTGATACCGAAGATGGACATAATTTTGTATCGGAGAATAACCTTAAAGCTGACTGGAACTGTTTAGTTGATCGAGTCGTAAAACCGTTCTATTCTCGCCTTGTTGATCTTCCTATTTGGCAGTTGTACTCGGGAAATTTAGTCAGAGCTGAAGAGGGTATGTTTCTTTCGCAACCCGGAAGTAGAATTGGTGGCAACTTGCTTCCAGATACAGTTTGTGCTTTTGTTAAAGAGCATTATCCGGTATTTTCAGTACCTTGGGAATTGGTGTCTGAAATTCAGGCAATCGGGTTTAATATTAGAGAAATAAAACCAAAAATGGTCCGTGAGCTTCTTAGAATGTCTCCAACTTCAATCGTTATTCCATTAATTGATACTTATGTGGATGTTCTTGAGTATTGCTTGTCAGATATTCAGCTTCAAGAACCATCTAAGGCTGATGAGCCTGGTACGTCGAGAGAAAGTAATGACCTTGACCCAGACGTAAGTTATATGCCTGCACCTGACCGGAGTAGGCCTTCTGGGTCAGTTCATACCTCACCTGGTCAAGGAGACCCAATAGAGATGGTGGCTAGTATAGGTAAGGCTCTGTTTGATTTTGGGCGAGGGGTTGTTGAAGACATGGGTCGTGGGGGAGGTTCGTTAACTGATAGGTACAACATGGGGGGAGTTGGTCTTGATGGTCGAACCAGAAGTGCGGACCTCAAGCTCCTGAAAGTAGCCGCTGAGCTTAGAGGCTTACCGTGTCCTACTGCGACGAGTCATCTTACTAAATTGGGAACAAATGAGCTTTGGGTTGGAAACAAGCAGCAGCAATCACTTATGACTCCTTTGGCTGCAAACTTTGTCCATCCGAATATATTAGAAAGACTAATTTTGGCCCAGATTTTTACCAGTGGCAATTTATTATCACTACTGAAAATGCATATATTTTCTCCGCGGTTGCTTGCTGATCATATGAGTTCACTTTTTCATGAAAATTGGGTGAACCATGTCATGAACTCAAGTCCAGCTCCTTGGTTCTCGTGGGAAAATAATGCAAGTTCAGGTCGTGAAGGTGGGCCATCTCCACATTGGACAAGACTCTTTTGGGAAAGTTTCAGTGGGTCCCAAGAGCTACCACTCTTCTCTGATTGGCCGATTGTTCCTGCTTTCCTTGGTAGGCCCATTTTATGCCGTGTGAAGCATTGTAATCTTATATTCATTCCACCTTTATTAACAGATTCAGACTCAGAAAATGCTGTTACTGAATGGGGTCTTGGAGATGATGACGTGGCGTCTATGGATTCTTTACCTGAAGAGGTTCAACCCTATATGTTATCCTTTAAAGTTACTGGTAAAAAATACCCGTGGTTATACTCGTTGCTTAACCAATGCAACATACCAGTGCTCGATTCTGCTTTCCTGGACTGTGCTCCATCGCATAATTATTTTCCAGCTGTCGGCCAATCATTGGGACAAGTCATAGCAACAAAGCTTGTTGCAGCAAAACGTGCGGGTTATTTACCCGAACTGACCTCTTTTATAGCTTCAGACAGTGACGAACTCTTTTCCCTTTTGGCTTCTGATTTTTCAATAAACGGCTCAGAGTACACACGAGAAGATCTTGAAGTGTTGCGTGATCTACCTATATACAAAACTGTTGCTGGAACTTACAAAAAGTTGAATATCCAGGAGACATGTATGATTGCTTCTAATACTTTTCTAAAACCGTACAATGATCAGTGTCTCTTCTATGGCCCAGAGTCTCTAAAGAGTGAACTGGTTCGAGCCCTTGGGGTCACTGAGTTGCAAGATAAGCAAATATTGGTCCGGTTTGCATTACCGGGATTTGAAGATAAGGCTCAGCCTGAACAGGATGACATATTGATTTATCTTTACATGAACTGGCAGGATCTCCAACAAGATTCATTAGTCATCGAAGCATTAAAAGAGACCAAATTTGTGAGAAGTGCTGATGAACAATCTAGAGTCTTGTATAAACCCAAAGACTTGTTTGACCCCTGTGATTCATTATTGAGATCAGTTTTCTCGGGTGAGGTTCAGAAGTTTCCAGGAGAACGGTTTGTTTCAGATGGATGGCTTAACATATTAAGGAAGGCAGGTCTTCAAAACACTGGGGATGCAGATGTTGTTCTAGAATGTGCCAGAAGAGTAGAGTTCCTTGGAGCGGAAAGTATGAAACCTTCAGGGTTTGTTGATGATTTTGAGGAAGATTTTTCTAGCACTAGAAGTGAAGTTTCTTTAGAAGTATGGTCTTTAGCTGAAACTCTTATCGGTGCGATATTTGCAAATTTTGCGGTTCTTTATGGGAATAATTTTTGTAATATTCTTGGCAAGATTGCATGTGTTCCTACAGAGAAAGGGTTTCCCTCTGTAAGTGGGAAGAAAGGTGGTAAAAGGGTGCTTTGTTCATATAATGAAGCTATCATATTAAAAGATTGGCCACTTGCTTGGAGTGTTGCTCCCATTCTTTCCAAACAAAACATGATTCCACCGGAGTACTCTTGGGGAGTCCTTCAACTCAGGAGTCCTCCTCCTTTTACCATTGTCTTAAAGCATCTGCAGGTTGTTATATTATGTTCTCATTCTCTTAAAATTAGAGGTGGTAAAATGGGCGGGTTGGGTAATTAGTCAAAAATGGAATTGGATCAAAATGGGCACGAGTTTAATAATTGACCTGGAAAGACACATATATAGCTGTTGGGTATCGTAGAACAAACCTTATGGTAAAATAAATAAGAAAGAATGAGAGGGTGACACGTGGCAATTTTTACACACAGTGTTTACCAATAGTGATGCACAAATGCCAATTGCCACATATCGCTTTCTCTTATTAGCGTATTTGTTGGTTTGTAATACTTGAACCAGCCCCAATAATTTATGTGTTGAATTTGTCACACAGACTGTATTATTCAATTAAAATAATAATGTAATTCTTTGTTTAAAATGATTAACGTTGTAAGCATCAAATACACTCCGGGCTGCGTTCAACCCATTTAATCTGAGTTCCTTTTTTTATATTTTGCTGTTTACCCGTCTGACCCTATGACCCAAATTACAGACTATTGGAAGTAACTTTGGTGAAGACACTTTAGCTCATTGGCCTAACGAGTCAGGCTTAATATCTGTTGAGGAAGCTTCTTTTGAGATATTCAAGTATCTGGACAAAATTTGGGGTACACTATCTTCATCAGGTAACGTTCATATTTTTTCCCATCTTTGTCCATTTTGAGTACAGACAGTACTTGTGTATAGAACGATTGAAACCATCTTAATTTGTGGTTACTATTTACAGGGTAAATTTTATAGAACCTTGCATACATAGTACTCCATATGTTATAAGTAAAACTACACGGAAAGAATACAAATTTAAACTTTCATCATATAAAAAATGAATGTCAGTTTTATAGAATAAAAGTGCAAAGCAGATTATATCCATTTAAATATAGTGACTGAGCAAATGTTGTATCCTATTTTTTTATGGTCAGATGTGTCAGAGTTGCAGCGAGTGGCATTCATTCCAGCTGCTAATGGGACCCGGTTAGTTGCTTCAAGCTCACTTTTTGCCCGCCTGACAATAAACCTTTCGCCATTTGCGTTTGAACTTCCTTCACGCTACCTGCCATTCGTCAAGATTCTCAAAGAACTGGGGCTCCATGATATGTTATCTATTACTGGTGCACTTGATATTCTGTCAAATCTACAAAGTTCTTGTGGGTATCAACGTCTTAATCCAAATGAGCTTCGTGCAGTGATGGAGATTCTACATTTCCTCTGCAATGAAACAATAGATTCCACCTTTTTATCAGAGTTGATTGTCCCTGATGATGGTTGTAGACTTGTTCATGCAAATCTGTGTGTTTATATTGATCCCTATGGTTCACGGTATGTGAAATATATTGATACTTCGAGACTGAGGTTTGTTCACCATGATGTATCAGAGAGATTGTGTTTGGCCTTCCACATCAGAAAGCTTTCTGATGTTGTTGTGGAGGTACTAGACCTAAATCCTTTATCTCCACCTTTATCGCTTTTGATTCTTTGGTTATCAATTAGTACAAGTAGGATTCCATGGTTATAAATTCATTATGTTTAATTGTATTAGCAATACTGATATCTTTAGAGTTAGTTTACCTGTAGAAAGTTAACCGTGAGAGAGCTGATTGACCTCTTGAACATCAATCAACTTACTTCTTGGCGTTTCTAAATAAAAGTACTGTTTTGTTCATTTCAATCATAAAAAAAAAGCAGGGGCTTAGCAAAATACTACCGCATTGTATAAGATTGTACTTTTGGCCATATTAGGTACTGTACTAGAACTGTAACAATTAGAATTAGTCAAACACTTACACATTTATGATTATTTACACACTATCTCGGCAGCATGTTTTATCGCAGCTGGTTATCCAATTCTGATTATAATCCAGTTTCAAATGCACATCCGAATTTTGTATTAATGCCTACTAATGAGTGAGAAAACGTGATTAACTATTTTCTATGCACAGGCATAATTCTGTTCTGGCTGCTTCTCGTTTCATGAGTTTTTTCTGCAATATGGTCTAATAGTGTTAATTGTTGTCCAGGAGCTCGATAGTGAAAAACCTTCGCAGATTCTTGAAGAGTTGGGGTCGGTTTCATTGGCAGCTGTTACGCAGAAGTTGTTAAGTAATTCTTTTCAGGTCGCTGTATTGAGTGTTCTCAACACAGTGCCTATCACTACTATATCTAAACATCTGGACTTCACAACTCTACAAAAATCACTTGAAACCATTGCTAAAAAGCTGCAATTCGTGCAGTCCCTCCACACCCGGTTTTGGCTCCTCCCAAAATCTGTAGACATAACCTGTGCATCTAAAGATTCTATTATCCCAGAATGGGGAAGTGGGCCCAGTCACCGAGCCCTATACTATGTTGATCGGTCAAATACCCGTATGTTAATTGCTGAACCACCAAGTTACGTATCGGTTCTTGATCTTGTTTCAATTATTGTGAGCCATGTTCTGGGTTCTCAGGTCCCACTACCAATCAGTTCATTATTTCTCTGCCCAGAAGATTCTGAAACTGCAGTTATAAATATCCTCAAACTTTCATCTAATGCAAGAGTGACTGATGGCATGGGTACTGGGAATGGTTTTCTTGGAAAGGATATCCTTCCACAAGATGCAATGCAAGTGCAACTTCATCCATTAAGGCCCTTTTATAAAGGTGAGATAGTTGCATGGAGAAGTCAAAATGGAGAAAAGTTGAAGTATGGTAGAATTCCCGAGGATGTAAGACCATCAGCAGGGCAAGCACTTTACAGATTTAATCTTGAAACGTCTCCTGGGAAGACTGAAACTACTCTTTCTTCACATGTATTCTCGTTTAGAAGTTTATCGATTGGGAACGAATCTTCATCACATGTTATGTCAGAAGACAGTGGTAATGTGGTTGACCGTGTTGACAGACCAGAGGGATCTGGAGTAGTGAAGTCGAGAAATCAGGTTATTTTGCAAACTTTAAATGTGGTTTTAACTAAAAGTGTATTTTAATATTGGATGCATAGTTTATGATGGGTGGCAACTGAATTTTATGAGTCTTACTAATTATTTATTTATTCGTTTGACAGAAACAACCAATCAAAGAACTGCAGCATGGTCGTGTATCGGCTGAGGAGTTGGTTCAAGCTGTTCAAGAGATGTTGTCAGCTGCCGGAGTGAAAATGGACACAGAGAAGCAGTCACTCCTTAAGTCGACATTGTCCCTGCAAGAACAATTGAAGGAATCTCAGGCAGCACTTCTGCTTGAGCAGGTCCACTTTTTTACTTAATTTAAGATACATAATAATTGGTTTATGTTCAAAACGGGACGGGACGGGTCGGGTCGGGATGTAAACACTTAAGTATTTAATTCTTTTTCTGGAAATTTATAAATAGTTGATGTGCTCTAGATGATTACAAATTTATCTTACATTACTAAGAAAGTGATTCAGCTGCAATGCATTTGAATACACTTCAGATGACTTTTAACTTGTTTGACCACTTTAGAGATGAAATCATAGCCCAAATGGACTTGGTTATAGGTGAATGTGTAGAAGTTGCCACCTTTAATGAAAGAAATTGCAAGTGTTTAAACACATATTCATTCATATTTTGTGGCCAAATTTCAGGAAAAGTCAGAAATGGCAGCAAAAGAAGCCGACACAGCTAAAGCAGCATGGCTATGCCGAATCTGTTTAACAAATGAAGTAGATATTACCATAATTCCATGTGGTCATGTGCTCTGTCGTCGATGCTCGTCTGCTGTTTCCCGATGTCCATTCTGTCGGCTCCAAGTATCCAAAACAATAAAAATATATCGGCCGTGATAACTTCCAAGTGCTAAAGATGGTTTGGGCCAGATAGAGTTTGTACGTCTTTATAGGTGAAACAACTCTTCAAACACCTTGGAACAACTGACTGATTTTGACTGTAGTCACAAGTATATAATTCGTTTTTTATTTAGGCGATACCTTGATGTTAATACGTCCTTGTGCATAGCGAAACTGTAATTTATAAGCAAATAGTTAAATACAGGATTTTGTATAGCACGTATCTATCAGTTTTACATTTCTTCAAGGGAAATATAAAGACTTGTACATTGGTGGTCTCACAGTTTGATCTAGTAGTAGTATACGTTAGGGGTGTTCAAATTCGGATATCCGAAATTTTGGATAGTCGAATTCACTATCCGAAATTTCGGATTATCCGAAATTCGGATATCCGAATATTCGAAAATAATAAAAACAAATTCTTAAATTTTAAACAATGACACATTATATAATCAAAACTTACATTATTTGAGTTTATGTATCAAATATATAAAACAATAGAACACAAAATATCGTTATCAATCGATATGCAATTGCAATAATCCATTTATCTTTTGTATAATTAATAAAATTAGAAAGAAAAAAAAAATCAGATTTTTCGGATATCGGATATCCGAACTATCAGAATTATTTGAAAAACGCTATCCGAATCCGAAAAATCGGATATCCGAAATTTGGATATCAGAATTTTCGGATATCCGAAATTTCGGATAATTTCGGATCGGATATTCGGATAACAGTTTCGGATACGGATATTTTTGAACACCCCTGCTATATGTGGAAGATTTCATATGAGACAAAAATGTAAAAACAAATTGTGGTAGTCCATAGTAAGTGGTTCATGGTGCGTAGTATAGTTTTTGATAATTTTACCATAAGTATGCATTAAAAATTTGTTTTATGTTTGGTGGATTTATCATAAACTATAGTGAATATTATCAAATACCCGGCGAGTAATGTTGATGTTTCAAAAAAAGAAATATATGATGTTTTAACAAGTTTATCCATGGTTTTCAACCACTTGCGTCTTAAACGAATTTGGTGAATTAGATATAAACTTTTGTTATCCTAACCTCTATTATCAAAGCAATTTCACATGATTAAAGAATATAGACGGATGGTGTAATACCCGAATTTTGTAAATGATTATGTTACTTAAATAGATAATGATATAAGAATGATAGTGATAGTGATAGTGATAGTGATAGTAATATTCACTTAAAGATTATTAATTAAGATAACAATAATAAATGACTAACTAAAATGATACCATAGTAGTGGCCGATAACAATAAACTAGTAAATAATATATAATATATAACAATAATATACTAATATGTATGATAACTAATAAATCAATTAAGCTAAATTTAAATATAATAAAATGACAAGCTTTGAAATTTTTTAGAATACAACAGAAACATTGGAGATAGACGACTTAGTCATGTGCTCTGGTCAAAACGTGGTTATCAAACCCCATTGAAATCGGGCCACTCAGTGTTTTATGGGCCTAATTGGTTTTAAATACAACTTCCTTAGCAAATGAGTCGTTCACAACAAAAGAACTCAGGGTTATATTGAGATTTGAGAGCGATATAGGGATTTCACAGCGGCTCGTTGTTCGTCTACAGTTTCGGTATCGAGTCACATTCGTTTCGAAGGTAATTTTTGTAGCCCAACTCGTATTATGTTTATCATGTAAAACTCATTTGCATATTTTCTTGAATTGTGTTAGATGTTTCAATTGAGTTTTGAGTGTTTAGAAATCACTGGTTATGTTTAATAAAACAGAATGTTTTGGTTTTTAGAACAATATAAATCTGAGTGAAGTTAATTATACAATTACTTATTCCTTCCTATTGTTATCCATTTATTATTTTTATTGTTTTTTTATTTAAAGTTTTATTTAGTTTTATTTATTATTTACAAATCTTATGTTCGAACGGAATAAAACATCCCCCTTTTTACTGTTTTATTAGTTAATTATTATTTTCTATTTTAATTAATAAACCACCATTCCTGTGTTCCTGAGATCGACATGGACTTACCATAGCTATACTATTCTGATCAGGTATTCTTGCCTGGTTGTGTGAAAAGTATAAATAAGGTATTTCCATTTATAAATTATAAAACAAGACGCGCTTTCACACGCATCACTAATTCCATCCAACGTTGTTGTCTTAGTTTCAGCTGCTTCTGATCAAATATATACTTCAAACTTTTATGATCACTGAAGACCTTAAACCTTGCTCCGTACAAGTAATTCCGCCAAATCTTCAAGGCGAAAACTACCGCGGCTAATTCGAGGTCATGCGTCGGATAATTCATTTCATGAACTTCTAATTGCCTGGACGCATAGGCAATGATTTTGCCTCGTTGCATAAGCACACACCCCAGGCCATGTAATGAGGCATCACTATATACTTCAAAGTACTCCATGCCTTCTGATAATGACAAAATCGACGCAGTGCTTAACTTCTTCTTCAATATTTGAAACGTCTCATTTTCTTTAGGACCCCAAACAACCTTGCAGTTCTTACGAGTAAGTTTGGTTAATGGAAATGCGATTTTTGAGAAGTCCTGAATGAAGCGTCGATAGTAGCCAGCTAATCCTAGAAAACTTCGAACTTCCGTGGCAGTTTTCGGAGGTTTCCAATTAACAATTGCTTCTATCTTAGCTGGATCTACTTTTATTCCCATTTCATTTACTATATGCCTCAAGAACTGTACTTCACGGATACAAAATTCGCATTTTGAGAATTTGGCATATAGTTTTTCCTTTCGTAACAATTCCAAAATGGTTCGTAGATGGTGTTCATGTTCATCCTGACTCTTGGAATAGATTAGAATGTCGTCAATGAATACAATCACGAATTTATCGAGATATGGTCTGCAGATTCTATTCATGAGATCCATAAATACCATTGGAGCGTTTGTTAATTCAAATGGCATAACAAGAAACTCATAATGTCCGTATCTCGTTCTGTAACACCCTCAATTTTCGGTTTGCGGAAGCGATCGGGTCGGGTGTTACCAAATTAAATATCACAGCATAAGATACATAATGAACGACTCTAAATGAGACGTTTGAAAATAATTATACATTTACCAAATAGAACGTTTACAACGTTATAAGTTTAATAGAAATCTCACATAAATAATTTGAAAATACAAAAGTAAATGCAGAGTTGTCCCAAATATTTGAAATCATGCGACTCGAGCTAGCATAATCTTGTAGTAATCCCTAATCCTGCTGGGCACCTGAGAACACATGCTAAAACAGGTCAGCTATAAAGCTGGTGAGTTCATAGGTTTGTTAGTAGAAAACATAAAGTATAAATTTTGTATGTTTTGAGAAGTTGTTCAGAATCCACGATTCTGATTTGTAGCAAATTGTAGATGTAATTGCCAATGTGTAATTCGAAAGTTTAGGTATCTAATACCTAATCAATTGTAGTCCGTACCTAAGTACACAATAATTGAGGCATACCGAGCCTGAATACCTATCTGGTATGAGTAAGTGTATAACGGGAGACAATATGTAACACCCGCCAAATTAGGACTAGTATTTAGTGCCTAATCATATGTTAATACATGTAATTAGTTCCTTGTTAGGCTAATTAATGTATCGAATATTATATATATTGTTGAATATATACGAAAATGCGATTTGGTTAAATCGTACGCAATTTAAATCGAATGTATTTCGATTCTATTTAATATGGACGTTGGTGACCAATTTTATTAAATAACGTTGTTATGTCAAAAATATTATTATAATAATATTTCGTATTTATACGTATCGTACAAACAGAAAGTTACACAATTTAAAATGTTAAAACGCACAAACCAAATAAACAAACTTATACATTTATAATTCAAATATAAACTTATTTGTAAAATAATTAAATAAAACATCGCGTAATAAATTTGTATTTAAAACGTACCAATTAATATGAAAAATAATTATTTAACGTTTAAACGACGGAGCAAACGAACACCGCGCGGGGAAACGGAGACTGAAAGTTGGAGGTAAAACCCCCAACTCCTTCCCTCCTCCTCTCATTTCACTCAACTCTCTTCTCTCTCCTTCCTCTCTTTTCTCTCTTTTCTTTCAATTCCACCAACCACCACCACCACCTCCTAAAATCGCACTAAACCGCAAAATAAACATATCAAACGGCCTTGGATTATACTACTCATTTGGAAGAAAACGACCACCGCATCACGATCTATCATCCTATCTTTTCGGATTTCTCATCCGACACTTTGTAAGTTTCCGACAAATCCCGAAATCTCTCGTTTTTAAATGTTTTCACTTGTTAGTAGTTTGTAACAACTTATAATGTCCCTATAAGGGTTGGGTAAAAGTTTTGGACCGAACGGAAACCGAAAAACTCGTTTTCGACACATTTTCCGGCCAACAGACCGCTACGTCGCATTTGGCCCAGAATTTATGCGACGTCAGCTTCTACGTCGCAAAACCCCTCGTGACGTCGCATGGTGCGACGTCAGTCACAACGTCGCATTAAATTGCGACGTCGCATATAGCGACGTCAGCCTTAACGTCGCCAATACCTCACTACGTCGCATTTAGCGACGTAAGCCCCTACGTCGCAGAAATTAACCAACGTCGCATTAGCGACGCAGCACCCTACGTCGCATTAAATTGCGAAACGTCGCCTTTAGCGACGTCATGCTCAACGTCGCAATCCTACCTGCGACGTCGCACCCAACGTCGCACAAATCAGAACCTCAAAAACATAGATTTTTACTAAGTGTCGAGACTCGAAATTTATCACTCGATTTTACCTAAATTCGGTTCCAGATGCGTTTTTCCTTAAAGCAATATAGTAGCCAGGGGCTCTGCCCCTTGGACCCCGCCAGGGGCTGCCGCCCCTTGGACCCCGCTACCAGGGGCGCTGCCCCCGGACCCCCGTACTTAGATTTCGTAACGGCTTCTAAAAACAAAATAAAAACACATTTTTCAAGTAAAACGACACGAAATCAAAATAATAATAGTTGAGATTATTATTACAAATCCGTCACCAACGGGCCGTACACTTTTCAAACACTTAAACGTATCAACCAAATAGTGGAGATTTGGACATTATAGTTGGACGAACAACTACAAGGTAGTCTTATTAGATACCTTCGCATATTATAACCATCGCGTGTCGTGGACACCCTCAGGTTACAAGTCTTTGGACTTCGATTCTCGGCTAATCATTCTCAGTTTATTTTCATAAACTCAACGACTCAGGTGAGTCTCATAGCCCCTCTTTTACTGTTTTACTCAGGGGTGTGATATACTGCTCAACTTTTAACATGTGAACGCAAGTACCAACTTTTCATATACTACATGAGTTTTTCGAAACTAATCATTTTAAAGTCCTCCGTCAGCATAGTTGTTAATACGTTGTAGCGTGAATATTAGTATATGGTACCATATAGGATTGACCCTCCTCGTCCGGGTTAGCAAGCACTAACCGGGTAAACGGACGTACTAATATTTGGGAAGACGAATGTGGATTAGGCATTCGTGGAGGCACCTCGCCCGGAATTCTCTATAGGGGACCCGGCCCTCGAGTTAAGCTCAACTATGTGCTCATGGCTGTATACACGATGATTATCATTAAATTGCTGGATGCAATTCACTACTTAATCGCTGGATGCGATTCATTATTTAATTGCTGGATGCAATTCATTATTTAAATCTTGCGGTTCATACGATATTACTTGATTTCAAACCTGTGAGCTCACCAGCTTTATAGCTGACCTTTTAGCATATATCGCAGGTACCCAGCAGTAGGATGTTTCTGCTTCAGGATTTAGCTCGAGTCAGCATACAGACGATTGAGATTTTCTTGCATTAGTATATTTTGTATAAGTACTTATGTACTGAAATCTCATTTTTTATTTAACTCGAGCTATGTAAAGCTTTAAACGTTGTAAACATTTCAGTTATCAATATATTTTGTTAAAACGACGCATATAGAGTCGTTTGCTATTTATCTTTGTGCTTTGTTATTGATTAGTAACACCCAAATCAAGCTTCCGCAAATCATCAAATTTGGGGGTGTTACAGATTGGTATCAGAGCCTAAGGTTATAGTGAACTAGGTTGCATTTAGTGAGCCTAGACTATGACCATTAGGCCGTATTCCTTATTAGGTATGACTGGTTCAGAGATTACAGCATACGAGTTTAATTTAACATAGCCTGATCAACTATGTACAATTAAGCAAAGATGATGTAAGATCTGAAAGTAGTTATGGCTGAACAGGATACAATAGAAGACTCTGACCTCGAGAGAACCGAGACTTAAACATGTTTATGCTAGACACTCAATAGGCTATATTATATAGGAACTATATGAATATAGGCCTCAATCTTACTAACGCTTTGTCTTAGAAATGGCAAACACACCATCAAATTCATCTCGTTCTCAATCCGGGTCGCAGAACCCAAGGGTAGCAAGGAGGAACTCCAGGTTGCCTCGAGCTGGCCCGTACTCCACTCACTCCACCTTGCCGGCTCTAGCCGCTAGGGTGAATCAACACGAGCAACGACTTCGCACCATGGATGTCGTGTTGCAGGAAACAAACGAAAACTGGAGACTTACATCCCTCGAACGCATAGAACAAGTCTCCGACGATCTTGAAACCACTAACAACAACATGGATATCCTTCGTAATCAAATAATAGAAATAAGGGTGGAAAATGCCCTTCTGCAACAGAGGATGGATGAATGTGTGCAACGCTCACTTGAGGCAGAAGAATATGCGCGTGGACTAACACAACGACTTGCACTAGCAGAAGACAACGCCCGACAAGCTAGCAGGCTTGCAAACACTGTGGACCGTCTTGTCACGATGATGGAACAAATTAATCTACGTTAAGACTAGTGTAGTCTTTGTCTTGTAATCTACCCTGTAATCTAGTAACTATCTACGCGCTATTCTATAATTCGGTCGGATGTAACAATTCCCGACATCTTTTGTAATACATCTGTAGGATGTAACCTTTGAACTCGTATCATTTATCAAGTATTCTTGCTGTTTTCGACTCATATTAATTGCCATTATCCCTGTTGATGTTATGTATTACTGCTTTTATACATGTACATCTGAGATAAATACAACTTTCTTGCAAAATCTCATGTATCTTCATTTCTTTTATTGAAGAATCATGCCGCCAAAGACCAGACCTTACACTGATGCTCAGATTACGTCACTCATAACCCAGGCTGTTACTGAAGCCTTAGCTCGGAATACCCCACCAAACTCCACAAGAAACAGCGATACCGCTGGAACCTCTACCACCAAACCTTGTTCTTACAAGGACTTTCAGAGCTGCAAGCCCTCGAGTTTCAAGGGTTCTGAAGGAGCCATCGGACTAATCAGATGGTTCGAGAAAATGGAAACTGTTTTCCGTGTTAGCAAATGCGCGGAGAACGACAAAGTAAACTTCGCCACCTGCTCTCTTGAAGATGATGCCCACTCTTGGTGGAATTCATATACCCAATCAGTGGGTGCTGACATTGCCTACCAAATCACTTGGGAGGAATTGAAAGCCAAACTCACTGCCAAGTACTGCTCTATCGCCAAACTCCAAAAGCTGGATGAGGAGTTCTGGAACTTAAAGGTTCAGGGTGGTGACATCGATGGTTATACCACCAGGTTTCAACAACTAGCTGCCCTCCGCCCAGCTATGGTTAGCACTGAACCTGATAAAATCAGGAAGTACACCCTTGGTCTCCCTGATCCTGTTCGGGGACACGTCATCTCTTCAAAACCAACCACCATTGACGGTGCAATCCTATTGGCCCAAGACTTGATGTCAATGAGTCAAGATTCTGAACCACCCACTTCATCCTCTCATACCAACAAACGCAAGTGGTCTGATTACCACAACAACCACTCAAACCAACAAAACAAGAAACCCAACACCATCAAGGCTTACAACACCACCACTGACATTGTCCGGGGCTACACTGGGAGCAAACCCTATTGTTCCAAGTGCAGCCGTCACCATGAGGGTTCCTGTGGTCCCTTTTGCAACAACTGCAAGAGGTACGGCCACCTTACCAAAGATTGCCGCTCTCCTACCAACAACAACCCCAACAACACCAGACCACCCAAAGTATGCTTTGAGTGTGGGAAACCCGGGCATTTCAGGGACTCGTGCCCAAAACTGAAGAACAACAACAACAACAACCGCAACAACAGCAACAACAACAACACCCGCAGCAGAGCTTTCGTCATCAAATCTGGGGACGCCCGCCAAGACCCGAATGTGGTCTCGGGTATGTTCCTCCTCAACAACTTAACTGCTTCTGTTCTATTTGATACTGGTGCTGATAGAAGCTTTATCTCCGATGATTTTTGCCCATTACTTGACATCACTCCTGTTGCCTTAGATGTTAAGTACACTGTAGAACTAGCCAATGGAAAACTTGTAGAAACCACCAGTGTGATACCTAATTGCACTTTAAACCTAGCTGACGAAATCTTTTCGATCGACCTTATACCCATTGAAATCGGAAGTTTCGACGTCATTATTGGAATGGACTGGTTGTCCAAACATCGAGCTGAAATCATTTGTCACGATAAGATCGTCCGTATCCCACTCGCCGTCGGTGGAACCTTGATCATACAGGGGGAGACCGGTGGGACGGGACTCAATATAATCTCCTGCTTAAAAACCCGAAAATTTCTGAGAAAGGGTTACCCTGCCATACTCGCACACATCACCGAGAAGAAGTCGGAGGAGAGACGACTTGAGGATGTGCCGATTGTTAGAGACTTTCCCGAAGTCTTTCCGGAAGAACTACCTGGTCTACCTCCGTCTAGACAGGTTGAGTTCTCAATCGATCTCGTGCCGGGTGCCGCACCGGTGGCCCGCGCACCATACCGTTTAGCCCCATCCGAACTTCAGGAGTTGTCCTCTCAGTTACAGGAACTGCTGGATCGAGGATTCATTAGACCGAGTTCTTCACCTTGGGGAGCTCCGGTCTTATTTGTCAAAAAGAAGGACGGTTCATTCCGAATGTGCATCGACTATCGAGAGTTGAATAAATTGACCGTCAAGAACCGTTATCCACTTCCTCGCATTGATGATCTATTCGACCAACTTCAGGGTTCAAGTTTCTACTCAAAAATCGACCTGCGATCAGGTTATCATCAGTTACGAGTTCGCGACACCGATATTCCAAAAACTGCTTTCAGAACTCGTTACGGGCACTACGAATTCCAAGTGATGCCCTTTGGTCTAACCAACGCACCGGCTGTATTCATGGACCTCATGAACCGGGTGTGCAAACCTTACCTCGATAAGTTTGTCATTGTCTTTATCGATGACATACTCATTTACTCGCGCAACGAGCAAGAACATGCGCAACACCTCAGAACCATCCTTGAACTACTTAGACACGAGGAGCTTTATGCTAAATTCTCTAAGTGTGAGTTCTGGATCCAAACCGTTCAATTTCTTGGTCACGTGATCGACAGTCAGGGAATTCACGTGGACCCATCAAAAATCGAGGCTATCAAAGACTGGCAAGCACCCACCTCTGCAACTGAAGTACGACAATTCTTAGGTCTTGCTGGGTACTATCGGCGATTTATCGAAAATTTCTCTAAAATAGCTCAGCCACTCACGGTACTGACACAGAAGGACAAAAGGTTCGATTGGACTGAGAAACAAGAGTCAGCGTTCCAACTTCTGAAACAAAAGCTTTGCAGTGCTCCAATTCTATCACTACCCGAAGGCACCGATGACTTCGTGGTATACTGCGATGCTTCTCACCAAGGTCTCGGTTGCGTGTTGATGCAACGAGACAAGGTCATTGCTTATGCCTCACGGCAGCTAAAAATTCACGAAAAGAACTACACCACTCATGATCTCGAACTTGGAGCTGTCGTTTTTGCTCTCAAAATCTGGAGACATTACCTCTACGGCACTAAGTGCACTATCTTTACCGATCATAAAAGTCTCCAACATATCTTCGATCAGAAGGATCTCAATATGAGGCAACGTCGATGGGTCGAGTTGCTTACCGATTACGATTGTGAGATCAAGTACCATCCAGGGAAGGCTAATGTTGTAGCCGATGCCCTCAGTCGAAAGGAACGACCTAAACCACTTCGAGTCCGAGCCCTCAGTATGACCATTCATAACGATCTTACCATTCAAATTCATACAGCTCAGATCGAAGCCCTGAAAGCTGAAAACATCAAAAATGAAGCCTTGCGGGGCATTGACAAACAATTCGAAATCAGACCTAACGGGATTAGGTGCTTCTCAAACCGAACCTGGTTGCCTAGTTTTGGGAACCTCCGAGACTTGGTGATGGACGAGGCTCACAAGTCTAAATATTCTATTCATCCGGGATCCGATAAGATGTACCACAGCATCAAGGAATTTTATTGGTGGCCAAACATGAAAGCCGAAATCGCCACTTATGTCAGCAAGTGTCTTACTTGCTCGAAAGTCAAAACAGAACATCAGAAACCTCCTGGTTTACTCCAGCAACCTGAAATCCCTGAATGGAAATGGGAACAAATTGCCATGGATTTCATAACCAAACTACCCAAGTCGTCGAGCGGTTGCGATACCATTTGGGTGATCGTCGATCGTCTCACCAAATCTGCTCATTTTCTGGCAATCAAAGAAAACGATAAAATGGAACGCCTCACACAAATCTACATCAAGGAAATCATTTCTCATCACGGGGTTCCAATATCGATCATCTCCGATAGGGATGCCCGTTTCACCTCTCACTTTTGGCAATCACTTCAAAAAGCTTTGGGTACCCGTCTCGATATGAGTACCGCGTATCATCCTCAAACCGATGGCCAAAGTGAACGAACCATTCAAACACTGGAAGACATGCTACGAGCCTGCGTAGTTGATTTCGGTACAAACTGGGAAAAACATCTACCGTTGTGCGAATTTTCGTACAATAACAGTTATCATGCCAGCATTAAGGCTGCACCCTTCGAGGCACTGTACGGTCGTAAGTGCCGATCACCGATCTGTTGGACTGAAGTGGGAGATAGTCAACTCACTGGTCCTGAACTCATACACGCCACCACTGAGAAAATTGTGGAAATCCAAAACAGACTCAAAGCCGCACGTGATCGTCAGAAAAGTTATGCTGACGTGAGACGCAAACCACTCGAGTTCCAAGTTGGGGATCAAGTACTCTTAAAAGTATCGCCCTGGAAAGGCGTCATCCGTTTTGGCAAACGCGGGAAGTTAAATCCCAGGTACATCGGGCCTTTTGAGATCCTCGAACGGATTGGCCCAGTAGCTTATCGATTGCAGCTGCCATCCGAACTCAGCAGCGTGCACCCTACTTTTCATATTTCAAATCTGAAGAAGTGTCTGTCTGATGAGACACTTATCATTCCATTAGATGAAATTCGTGTTGACGATAAACTTCACTTCGTTGAGGAACCCGCTGAAATTATGGACCGTGAGGTCAAACAACTGAAACAAAGTCGTATTCCCATCGTCAAGGTCAGATGGAATTCGCGGCGTGGTCCGGAATTCACCTGGGAACGGGAAGACCAAATGCGACTCAAATATCCTCAACTCTTCACTGATTCTACATCAAACACGACTTCGAGCTAAATTTCGGGACGAAATTCTTCTAACAGGGGGAGAATGTAACACCCGCCAAATTAGGACTAGTATTTAGTGCCTAATCATATGTTAATACATGTAATTAGTTCCTTGTTAGGCTAATTAATGTATCGAATATTATATATATTGTTGAATATATACGAAAATGCGATTTGGTTAAATCGTACGCAATTTAAATCGAATGTATTTCGATTCTATTTAATATGGACGTTGGTGACCAATTTTATTAAATAACGTTGTTATGTCAAAAATATTATTATAATAATATTTCGTATTTATACGTATCGTACAAACAGAAAGTTACACAATTTAAAATGTTAAAACGCACAAACCAAATAAACAAACTTATACATTTATAATTCAAATATAAACTTATTTGTAAAATAATTAAATAAAACATCGCGTAATAAATTTGTATTTAAAACGTACCAATTAATATGAAAAATAATTATTTAACGTTTAAACGACGGAGCAAACGAACACCGCGCGGGGAAACGGAGACTGAAAGTTGGAGGTAAAACCCCCAACTCCTTCCCTCCTCCTCTCATTTCACTCAACTCTCTTCTCTCTCCTTCCTCTCTTTTCTCTCTTTTCTTTCAATTCCACCAACCACCACCACCACCTCCTAAAATCGCACTAAACCGCAAAATAAACATATCAAACGGCCTTGGATTATACTACTCATTTGGAAGAAAACGACCACCGCATCACGATCTATCATCCTATCTTTTCGGATTTCTCATCCGACACTTTGTAAGTTTCCGACAAATCCCGAAATCTCTCGTTTTTAAATGTTTTCACTTGTTAGTAGTTTGTAACAACTTATAATGTCCCTATAAGGGTTGGGTAAAAGTTTTGGACCGAACGGAAACCGAAAAACTCGTTTTCGACACATTTTCCGGCCAACAGACCGCTACGTCGCATTTGGCCCAGAATTTATGCGACGTCAGCTTCTACGTCGCAAAACCCCTCGTGACGTCGCATGGTGCGACGTCAGTCACAACGTCGCATTAAATTGCGACGTCGCATATAGCGACGTCAGCCTTAACGTCGCCAATACCTCACTACGTCGCATTTAGCGACGTAAGCCCCTACGTCGCAGAAATTAACCAACGTCGCATTAGCGACGCAGCACCCTACGTCGCATTAAATTGCGAAACGTCGCCTTTAGCGACGTCATGCTCAACGTCGCAATCCTACCTGCGACGTCGCACCCAACGTCGCACAAATCAGAACCTCAAAAACATAGATTTTTACTAAGTGTCGAGACTCGAAATTTATCACTCGATTTTACCTAAATTCGGTTCCAGATGCGTTTTTCCTTAAAGCAATATAGTAGCCAGGGGCTCTGCCCCTTGGACCCCGCCAGGGGCTGCCGCCCCTTGGACCCCGCTACCAGGGGCGCTGCCCCCGGACCCCCGTACTTAGATTTCGTAACGGCTTCTAAAAACAAAATAAAAACACATTTTTCAAGTAAAACGACACGAAATCAAAATAATAATAGTTGAGATTATTATTACAAATCCGTCACCAACGGGCCGTACACTTTTCAAACACTTAAACGTATCAACCAAATAGTGGAGATTTGGACATTATAGTTGGACGAACAACTACAAGGTAGTCTTATTAGATACCTTCGCATATTATAACCATCGCGTGTCGTGGACACCCTCAGGTTACAAGTCTTTGGACTTCGATTCTCGGCTAATCATTCTCAGTTTATTTTCATAAACTCAACGACTCAGGTGAGTCTCATAGCCCCTCTTTTACTGTTTTACTCAGGGGTGTGATATACTGCTCAACTTTTAACATGTGAACGCAAGTACCAACTTTTCATATACTACATGAGTTTTTCGAAACTAATCATTTTAAAGTCCTCCGTCAGCATAGTTGTTAATACGTTGTAGCGTGAATATTAGTATATGGTACCATATAGGATTGACCCTCCTCGTCCGGGTTAGCAAGCACTAACCGGGTAAACGGACGTACTAATATTTGGGAAGACGAATGTGGATTAGGCATTCGTGGAGGCACCTCGCCCGGAATTCTCTATAGGGGACCCGGCCCTCGAGTTAAGCTCAACTATGTGCTCATGGCTGTATACACGATGATTATCATTAAATTGCTGGATGCAATTCACTACTTAATCGCTGGATGCGATTCATTATTTAATTGCTGGATGCAATTCATTATTTAAATCTTGCGGTTCATACGATATTACTTGATTTCAAACCTGTGAGCTCACCAGCTTTATAGCTGACCTTTTAGCATATATCGCAGGTACCCAGCAGTAGGATGTTTCTGCTTCAGGATTTAGCTCGAGTCAGCATACAGACGATTGAGATTTTCTTGCATTAGTATATTTTGTATAAGTACTTATGTACTGAAATCTCATTTTATTTAACTCGAGCTATGTAAAGCTTTAAACGTTGTAAACATTTCAGTTATCAATATATTTTGTTAAAACGACGCATATAGAGTCGTTTTCTATTTATCTTTGTGCTTTGTTATTGATTAGTAACACCCAAATCAAGCTTCCGCAAATCATCAAATTTAATATATGAGGTGTTGCATCCAGCAACAAATGTTCGTAGATCCGCATATCTATGTTTGAATGTTTAGCGTGTCCGTTTACCCGATTAGCATAAGCTAACCCGGACCTGAATTGAGCTAACGGCCTCGCGTGGCAGCACCACCGATCCGTTAACTTATTGTGAATCCCGAGTATAACTCGCTGATCCATTGATTGAAGTTTCGTCCACTGCAATACCGTGGTTTCGTTTTGTGCCCACTTTACCGTGGCATCGTTTGGTGCCCGCTGCAATACCGCGGCATCGTTTTTGGAATTGCTCGCAGCAATTTGTGATTGAGCCGGCAGTACAACGACATGCCCGACTAAGTTGTTTGAGAGCCAACAGTACTCGACATGCCTGACTAAGTAGATCGTATAATAGTATGTAGATATTCATTAGGTGACACCCCCACGGTTGGATTACATCCTGGGCCGGGGGACCATCCCTGGTTGGATTACATCCTGAGCCAGAGTCGTCACCAGTTGAGTCGTATGGATATAAGAAGTCTGTACTAACTTGTGAGAATATTGTATACTCCTAGCCTAAAGCCTAGCAAGTATATATAACGGAGTCTTGGGAAAATGTTCACTTAAGTTCAGTTCCCATTCTAATGATAATGGAGTGTGTCGACAGTTTTAGTTCTTAAAGAATAACTAAACTTGTAACAGTACAGATGTTATTCAGTGTAGGTAGAACTAACTAGTTCTAATGTATTCAATGATATTGTCCCGTGACAATATGGCCAAAAGATTGTGATAACTAAATCAAGTTATGTGTTGGTAATCGTTTTCCAACGACCTAACCGGGTACGAGTGTAACCTATGTAGGTTAAGTATTGATATTGTTCTAAAACAATATTGCGGGTGTAATTCCTAAGTATTACACATTTCGTATTACATACAGTAATATAAATAGTTGTAAATTATAAACGATTGTTAATATGATTTGAAAACAGCAATTGAGCATGTGTTTCACCCCGAAAATAGTAAAACAGTTGAAAGAGTGGGGCTATGAAACTCACCTGTGAGTTGTTAGCGATACAATGATACGCGCGTCGTCCGAATGGTAACCTTCTAGTGTCCTAAACACGTGAGGTTATATAAGTATGAGACAAATCAGTTTGTCTAAGCGAGTTGTTCATGTATGCATTTGTTGTTGAAGTCTGGGAATGGTGTACGGGGGTCCGGGGGCAGCGCCCCTGGTAGCGGGGTCCAAGGGGCAGAGCCCCTGGCTGGGGTCAAGCTGCCAGGTCAGCTTGGAAAATTTTTATTTCTACTACTTTGCTTTAAAGAAAACGCATTCGAAATCCAAATTCGGGTAAAATCGAGTGGTAAAATTTGGTTATCAATACTTAGTGAAAAACATAGGTTTTTAAGGTTCTGCGACGTCAGATGCGACGTCAGCTGCGACGTCAGCTGCGACGTCAGAGGCGACGTAGGGTCTTGCGTCGCTATGTGCGACATTCGCAAGTCAATGCGACGTTATGGGCTACGTCGCTATATGCAACGTCAGTGTTTAGTGCGACGTAAGGGTTGACGTCGCTATATGCGACGTTCGCAATTTCATGCGACGTTGTGACTGACGTCGCACCAGGCGACGTCATGGTATTTGCGACGTTGAGCTGCGACGTTGGCTGCGACGTCGCAGCACTGTTTTTGGTCCCTGCGACGTAGCGAACTGATCGCCGGAGTTTGAGCCGAAAACGAGTTTTCCGGCCTCCGTTGAGTCTGATTCTTTTACCCAACCCATAATTAAGTATTTTAAGCTTATCTAAACCGCAAACAAGCAAAATAACAAGGTTTTGAGAGATTTCGAGAATTGTCGGAAACTTACAAATCCGCGCGAGGAGAATCCGAAAAGATAGGATTGTAGATCGTTGCGTGGTGATCGTTTTTCCCTAAAGGAGCTTCGAGATTGGAGGTCGTTTAGTGGTGTTAAATGGCGGATTTAGGTGGCGGTGGTGTGGTGTTAGAGAGAGAGAGATGAGAGAAAAGTTAGAGAAGAGAGAGAAAGTGAGAGGATGAGAATGGGGTGGAAATGGGGAGGGATTTGGGTTTTTATTTGAACTCAGATCCCTAACTCGTGTACTGTGGTCTCCAACCACAGTACAAAATGTCCGTGATTTTATACCTGATTAAAATGTAGATTTATTACTTTAAATCTATAATTTTGTTTATGTTATTTTGTAAATATTTTTAATAAAAATATTTCACTTGAACTATAAAATGAAATTATTCAAAGTTTAAAATCGGCGCGAAATTTGACTTTTTGACCAGGTGTTACATTCTCCCAATGTTAAGAAAATTTCGTCCCGAAATTTAAAGTGATGTCGTGGTCGCGTGGAGTCTGGGGAGCAATGCACGTACGAGAGATTTATCGAGTAGATATTAGACATATCATGTCTTATAATGGGGTTGAAGGGCAGTCAATCCATGACTGGGTCGCGGTTTATCGTTGTAGTCACGTTCTGACCGTATTGTTTGCTTGAAGTATGATTATTTTGTGGTTACTCGGTAACCGTTTACGTCGTAGTCCATTCGGGACTAGATGGTTGTCACATAGTGACTATTTTGTAAGTCGTTATATCAGGGCTGAGCGATTTATCGTTGGGTCGATTAGTCTACTGAAAGTAAACATTGAGTTTGGTTGGTGAGTGTTTTATCGATTGGTCTGCTGAAAGCAAACTCTGGGTTTTATGTGGGCCTAGGTCAACTAGCCCTAAAATGAGATCAATATTAGTTTGATAAAATGGTATCGGGGATAATAAGTACGCGTTTAGCGAATCTATAATTGAAGTGTTTTGTCTTCGAGGAGAAATTGTACTTACATCATCGTTGGAGATTTATTTGATTTACTCGGAGTCGATTAAGTGAATTTTGCGTCTTTTTGGGCAGTCCTTCTTGTAATGACCGGGTTCCTTACATTTGAAGCATATCCTTCGAGAATCGGGATTGGCGGGAACTCTGCAGTTCCGGATTACGTGTCCGTATCGTTGGCATCTTTCGCAGGGTAATCCGCATAATCCGTCATGATGACGTTTACAGCCGTGACAAAATGGTTTGTTACCCGCATAGCCCTGTCTTTCATTGGGTTTGACAGTATAGTACCCCAAGGGTTCATGTTGATTGGTTGTATTTTGACTAGAGCTGGAATCCCCATTCCATTTTGTTAGGTTGTTTTCGGTTGTTGTGGCTTCGCGTCGTTCCCTCTGTGCCATAAGTCTGTGGGTCATACGAATGGCCTCTTCAATAGTAGCGGGTTTAGAGGCGGTGACCATTCCCTCAATTAGTAGCGGGAGTCCACCGGTGTACCTTGAGATTCGTTGACTTTCAGGGTTTACAATGGTTGGGCAAAGGTGTGCTAATTGTTGGAAACGATTGGTATATGTTTCGATGTCGTTATCTTTTACGGTGAGGTGCCAAAGTTCGTCCTCAAGTTTGTGAAGTACTTCGATGGGACAATACTTGTCCTTCATGATTCGTTTCAGGTCTTCCCACGGAAGTTCGTGAGCAGTGTCGATTCCTACAGTTCGGGCGTGAAAATTCCACCAGGTAGAGGCGTCATCCTGAAGGGTGTATGTGGCGTACAAGACTTTGCAGTCGTCGGGGCAGTTGCAAACGTGAAATATAGATTCCATTTTCTCGAACCATCGAATTAATCCGACAGCTCCTTCAGTTCCGACGAAGTTTGGTGGCTCGCACCTCAGAAGATCCCTAAAAGTGCAAGGCTTTACTTGGTTCTGAGCAGCTAGAGTCGCAGTCACTGCTTGATTAATGATTTGATCGTGCTCAGCTTGAGTGAAAGTTTGTCGTTTAGGAGGCATGATTCTTGAACAAGAATGAAACGACAAGGTGTGAGATCTTTATTCAAAGATTTTGATTATTACAGAGACATAAATAGTAAACTTGAGTTCTTAAATGAGTGATACGGGATCCCATGATCCTTGATGTTGAAGTTTTGATATCGTGTGTGGCAGTCATATTTCTGCCCTTTTTGTGGTGTTGTCACAACAGTTTAAGTATCTGTTGTCGAGTTAACCTCGGTTAAATTGTCCTGTTTCCATGTTTTTCGAGAGTTGTGACCAATTAGGTTGTAGTTTCTAGGTGCGGTCGTACCATGACCGAGTTGTGTTTTCCTATGTAGTCAATCCAAGACTATGTTGTTGTGAGTAGTCCAATGGACTATATCGTAGTACTAGAATATCGTATGGCCATTCATGCCTGGGTATGTGACAACTACAGTGTCCTCGGTGGTGTTGAAGCAGGGTCTACCAACACAACCCATGTGTGTGGTGACATCATTGTGTATTTATTGATTAAAGCATTACATGCTTAATTGGTCGTATACTCATATATGGTGTACGTAACTATACAAGTATACGTACATAATAAAAGTCAGGTGTGGCACCTCGTGCCCAGTTAAGTAAGTGTATATGTATATATAAATCGTACATGTAACTATAACAAGTCTACATGCATATTGATAGTAGCTCATCGAGCCTTGGAGTAGCACAGGGTGCTGAAATGCAGTGCCTAAAGCACTGGAGTGTAGAAACAACGTACTGAAATGCAGTGCTATCAGCACAGTAATTGAAATACCAATGTATTGTGATTGTAGTACCAAAGTGCTATGAAATGCAGCACCACGTGCCGTAATGAAGTGCCCGCGGCACCGTAATTGCAGTACCCATGTACTGTGAATGTAGCATCAACATGCTATGATTTGTAGTATTGACATACTATGAGGTTTGCACTAACGTGCCCATATTGTGGTATCAACATACCATGTGTTGTGCTTGAAAGCATGATGTGACACCACGTGTCATGTGTTGTTCGATTGTAGCCCTAAGGCCGAATATGCGTTAAAGTTATGTGATTTCCCAAATGTAGCACAAAGGCTAGAATGTAAGTGCCAAGGCACTGAGGTATTGAGTTGATTGATCTAAATGATCAAGTTGTGATTCGAGATAATTTTGTTGTGGACTTAGTCAACACTAATCCAATTGTGATCCATATGGTCAAGATTTAAAAGTTGTCAGTTTGTTTTAAGTTTCGTGAAGGTTTAGCATGCGCGGGTTTCCATTCCCATTGATAACGTTTGTACCTCCTTCCCGAGGTTCAGTGATATATGTGATATGCTCCTATGCGTACATGAGGAGAAAATGTCGAGTCGTAATAGTTAGGAAGACGGCGATGTGCCTCTTCACGAGTAAGTGATAGTACAGCGGAATTTAGTTGTATATACCCAGTATATATTTGATACGTAGAAGTAGTATCCATGTAAGGCCTATTGATATATACCTATAGTACATATGATAGCCTAAGATGTCTAGCACATAACAATCAGAGTCAACTACGCATTCCTATTTCAGTATAACCCCTTTCAGATCTTGCATCATCTTTATTTAATTGTACATAGTTAGCTACGCTATGTTAAATTAAACTCGTATGATGTAATTCCTGAACTAGTCATACCTAATGAGGAATACTGCCTAACGGTCATAGTCTAGGCCCACTAAATGCAACCTAGTTCACTATAACCTTAGGCTCTGATACCAATCTGTAACACCCTCAATTTTCGGTTTGCGGAAGCGATCGGGTCGGGTGTTACCAAATTAAATATCACAGCATAAGATACATAATGAACGACTCTAAATGAGACGTTTGAAAATAATTATACATTTACCAAATAGAACGTTTACAACGTTATAAGTTTAATAGAAATCTCAAATACATAATTTGAAAATACAAAAGTAAATGCAGAGTTGTCCCAAATATTTGAAATCATGCGACTCGAGCTAGCATAATCTTGTAGTAATCCCTAATCCTGCTGGGCACCTGAGAACACATGCTAAAATAGGTCAGCTATAAAGCTGGTGAGTTCATAGGTTTGTTAGTAGAAAACATAAAGTATAAATTTTGTATGTTTTGAGAAGTTGTTCAGAATCCACGATTCTGATTTGTAGCAAATTGTAGATGTAATTGCCAATGTGTAATTCGAAAGTTTAGGTATCTAATACCTAATCAATTGTAGTCCGTACCTAAGTACACAATAATTGAGGCATACCGAGCCTGAATACCTATCTGGTATGAGTAAGTGTATAACGGGAGGCAATACCTGCCTAAGTTGCAACCAAATAACTGTATGACCACGTCATATGATAGTAAGTAACTGTAGTCCCGCAGAACTATGATTTAATATATGAGGTGTTGCATCCACCAACAAATGTTCGTAGATCCGCAGATCTATGTTTGAATGTTTAGCGTGTCCGTTTACCCGATTAGCATAAGCTAACCCGGACCTGAATTGAGCTAACGGCCTCGCGTGGCAGCACCACCGATCCGTTAACTTATTGTGAATCCCGAGTATAACTCGCTGATCCATTGACTGAAGTTTCGTCCACTGCAATACCGTGGTTTCGTTTTGTGCCCACTTTACCGTGGCATCGTTTGGTGCCCGCTGCAATACCGCGGCATCGTTTTTGGAATTGCTCGCAGCAATTTGTGATTGAGCCGGCAGTACAACGACATGCCCGACTAAGTTGTTTGAGAGCCAGCAGTACTCGACATGCCTGACTAAGTAGATCGTATAATAGTATGTAGATATTCATTAGGTGACACCCCCACGGTTGGATTACATCCTGGGCCGGGGGACCATCCCTGGTTGGATTACATCCTGAACCAGAGTCGTCACCAGTTGAGTCGTATGGATATAAGAAGTCTGTACTAACTTGTGAGAATATTGTATACTCCTAGCCTAAAGCCTAGCAAGTATATATAACGGAGTCTTGGGAAAATGTTCACTTAAGTTCAGTTCCCATTCTAATGATAATGGAGTGTGTCGACAGTTTTAGTTCTTAAAGAATAACTAAACTTGTAACAGTACAGATGTTATTCAGTGTAGGTAGAACTAACTAGTTCTAATGTATTCAATGATATTGTCCCGTGACAATATGGCCAAAAGATTGTGATAACTAAATCAAGTTATGTGTTGGTAATCGTTTTCCAACGACCTAACCGGGTACGAGTGTAACCTATCTAGGTTAAGTATTGATATTGTTCTAAAACAATATTACGGGTGTAATTCCTAAGTATTACACATTTCGTATTACATACAGTAATATAAATAGTTGTAAATTATAAACGAGTGTTAATATGATTTGAAAACAGCAATTGAGCATGTGTTTCACCCCGAAAATAGTAAAACAGTTGAAAGAGTGGGGCTATGAAACTCACATGTGAGTTGTTAGCGATACAATGATACGCGCGTCGTCCGAATGGTAACCTTCTAGTGTCCTAAACACGTGAGGTTATATAAGTATGAGACAAATCAGTTTGTCTAAGCGAGTTGTTCATGTATGCATTTGTTGTTGAAGTCTGGGAATGGTGTACGGGGGTCCGGGGGCAGCGCCCCTGGTAGCGGGGTCCAAGGGGTGGCAACCCCTGGCGGGGTCCAAGGGGCAGAGCCCCTGGCTGGGGTCGAGCTGCCAGGTCAGCTTGGAAAATTTTTATTTCTACTACTTTGCTTTAAAGAAAACGCATTCGAAATCCAAATTCGGGTAAAATCGAGTGGTCAAATTTGGTTATCAATACTTAGTGAAAAACATGGGTTTTTAAGGTTCTGCGACGTCAGATGCGACGTCAGCTGCGATGTCAGCTGCGACGTCAGAGGCGACGTAGGGTCTTGCGTCGCTATGTGCGACATTCGCAAGTCAATGCGACGTTATGGGCTACGTCGCTATATGCAACGTCAGTGTTTAGTGCGACGTAAGGGTTGACGTCGCTATATGCGACGTTCGCAATTTCATGCGACGTTGTGACTGACGTCGCACCAGGCGACGTCATGGTATTTGCGACGTTGAGCTGCGACGTTGGCTGCGACGTCGCAGCACTGTTTTTGGTCCCTGCGACGTAGCGAACTGATCGCCGGAGTTTGAGCCGAAAACGAGTTTTCCGGCCTCCGTTGAGTCTGATTCTTTTACCCAACCCATAATTAAGTATTTTAAGCTTATCTAAACCGCAAATAAGCAAAATAACAAGGTTTTGAGAGATTTCGAGAATTGTCGGAAACTTACAAATCCACGCGAGGAGAATCCGAAAAGATAGGATTGTAGATCGTTGCGTGGTGATCGTTTTTCCCTAAAGGAGCTTCGAGATTGGAGGTCGTTTAGTGGTGTTAAATGGCGGATTTAGGTGGCGGTGGTGTGGTGTTAGAGAGAGAGAGATGAGAGAAAAGTTAGAGAAGAGAGAGAAAGTGAAAGGATGAGAATGGGGTGGAAATGGGGAGGGATTTGGGTTTTTATTTGAACTCAGATCCCTAACTCGTGTACTGTGGTCTCCAACCACAGTACAAAATGTCCGTGATTTTATACCTGATTAAAATGTAGATTTATTACTTTAAATCTATAATTTTGTTTATGTTATTTTGTAAATATTTTTAATAAAAATATTTCACTTGAACTATAAAATGAAATTATTCAAAGTTTAAAATCGGCGCGAAATTTGACTTTTTGACCAGGTGTTATACGTTCTGAATGCTGTTTTTGGTCTATCTACTTCTCTTACCCTCAATTGGTGATACCCAGATCTTAAATCTATCTTTGAAAAGTAACTTGCTCCTTATAGTTGATCGAACAAGTCATCTATTCGTGGCAATGGGTACTTATTCTTTATCGTGACTTTATTCAATTCACGATAATCAATACACATCCTCATGGAGCCATCCTTCTTGTTAACGAACAAGATAGGAGCACCCCAAGGTGAGGAACTTGGGCGGATAAAACCCTTATCCAACAGCTCCTGGAGTTGTTTCATGAGTTCTTTCATCTCCGTAGGGGCCAATCGATAAGGTGTACGAGTTATTGGGGCAGCTTCGGGTACCAAATCTATTTTAAATTCGGCTTGTCTATCTGGTGGTAATCCAGGTAGATCATCCGGAAACACCTCAGGATATTCACGAATAATTGGTATATTCCCTATTTCTTGTTCTTTTGCGTTATTAACATCTATCACGTGTGCTAAATACGCAATGCATCCTTTTCTTAAGCAACTTTTGGCTTTCAATATGGATATGATGTTTGGGCTTTCATTTTTCTTATCCCCATATACTTGTATTTCTTGACCGTCGGGTGCCTTCAACTCGATAATCTTTTCATCACAAACTATTTTAGCCTTATTTTTAGCTAACAAATCCATGCCTATGACTATATCGAATCCTCCAAGTTGGAAAGGTATTAACCTAATAGGGAATTTCTTTTCTTCTATAATGATAGTGCAATCGTCAATAAAGTCTGTTACTTTCCTATGACTACCGTCAGCTATTTCAACCTTGTAAGTCTTATCTAACTTTTTGGTAGTCTTATTTAAGCATGGAGAGAAAGTAGTCGACACAAAGCTTCTACTAGCACCAGAATCAAATAGAATTTGAGTATTCACATCATTGACAGAAAAAGTACCTAACACCACATCGGGAGTGTGAACGGCCTCCTCAACTGTCATGTTAAAAGCTCTCATTTTAACCTTATTGGCACCCTTCTTCTCATTCTTGTCCCCTGAAGATCCTTTGTTTAAATCGGGACAGTCCGGCCTCATATGTCCCACCTTTCCACAGTTGTAGCAGCTATTTTTTCCAGCTAAATATTCGCCAATGTGATTCTTCCCACAAGTATTACATTGTTTGATGTCCGAGGGCTTTTTCAGAGATTTGGATCCAAACTTCTTCTTCTTATGAGTACTACTTGTTCCACCAAATTTTCTCTTGAAGTTGGATTTGTCAGACCCAACCAGGGGCTCTGCCCCTTGGACCCCACCAGGGGCTGCCGCCCCTTGGACCCCGCTAACCAGGGGCGCTGCCCCCGGACCCCCGTCACATAGAGTGTATAGACACCTTTCACACCAAGTGTCAAATTTGTATAACACTTCGAAATCATAATAATAATAATAATAATAATTAAGATTATTATTACAAACAATCACCAACGGGCCGTACACGTTTTCAAACACTTAACAAATCAACAAAATCGAAACCATTTGGACATTCTAGTTGGACGAACAACTACAAGGGTGATCTTTTGAGATACCCAACCATATTTATAACCATCGCGTGTCATGGACATCCTCAGGTTACAAGTCTTTGGACTTCATTACTCGGCTAATGAACTCAAGTTTATTAAGTTAAACTCACAAAACTCAGGTGAGTCTCATGGCCCCTCTTTTTACTATTTTACTCAAGGGTGTGATATATTGCTCATTTTTAACATGTGAAAGCAAGTACAACCTTTTCATATACTACATGAGTTACTCACGACTAATCATTTAAAGTCATCCGTCAGCATAGTTGTTAATACGTTGTAGCGTGAATATTAGTATATGGTACCATATATGATTGACCCTCCTCGTCCGGGTTAGCAAGCACTAACCGGGTAAACGGACGTACTAATATTTGGGAAGACGAGTGTTGATTAGGCACTCGTGGAGGCAAAAACACTCAGGCTGTGACCCTGACCCACGAGTTAAGCTCAACTATGTGCTCATGGCTGTATACACTTACATTATCAATTGCTGGATGCAATTCAATTAGTTAAAGCTTGCGGTTCATACGATATTATCTGATTTCAAACCTGTGAGCTCACCAGCTTTTAGCTGACCCACTTTAGCATGTATCGCAGGTACCCAGCAGTAGGTTTGGACTGCATCAGGAAATCAATAGCTCGAGTTAGCATGCAAACATTTGAGATTTTCTTGCATTAGTATATTTTGTACAAGTACTTATGTACTGAAATCTCTCATTTAATCGAACACGAGCTATATATTGGCTGTAAATGTTGTAAACAATTAAATATCAATATATTTTGTTAAAACGACGCATATAGAGTCGTTTACTATATATCTTTGTGCTTTGATTATTGATTAGTAACACCCAAAGTATGCTTCCGCTAAACAGTAAAATTTGGGGGTGTTACATTGACTGTGGATGGAGGTGTAGTGCCCAACGCCTCATTCACCTTTGGTGGTACATTGGATCTGCAGGTTCATGTATCGTATGAACTTTTATTTTGTTTAGAAGCTCGGTTTGTCGTACCCCTTTGGACTCATTGTTCGTTTGTTCAGACCTCGTTAGTAAATCATTGCTCTTATGTTCATAAAAAATTTATGGTTGTTCTGCTTTATTTTGTATCCGGGCACTGGGCTTTTGGCTCAGCAGTATTTCTTTCCATGCAGCAGGTAATGGATTGGCAAAAGGAAGGAGTCGGAAGCAAGGATCCGCGGCGCGATAGTAGTTAGTGATAGCTTGGCTTTAAATTATTTAGTTAATTCTACATTTCTATTGTTCAATTTCGTATGAGAACTCCACAATGTATTTTCGTTTGAAAATTTTGGAAACTTTGTTAAGATTTGATTACATTGGGAATTTTGCTCTTTTGTATATCGTCTGTGTAACCTCCGATTTTCACCTTCGAAAATGGGGTGTTACAGATGGTTTAATGTGGATCAAACACAAGTTAAACTCTAACGATTTTTTACTGCTAACAATGAAGAAAATTCAATTGTATTGTTGACTGCATGTACAATTAATTTTGTAGAACATAATTGTATTATCTTAAATACATTGAAGGTAAAAAAATAAAAATAAAAATTTTCTATTTTAGTTTATCTCAAAATAAGTATTTACTTTCAAAAATGACATATAACTTTATCATTTAACCCTCAATATACATTTTTTCGAAACTGATATAGATACATGTAATTTCTCAAACTCTATAACACCTGATTGTAAACATTTATTTTGACACCCGACAAATTTGTCTCTAGTAAACCTAAAAACCGAAATAACAATCTTAACTAAGGATGGCTGTGACACCCGACAAATTAGGACATTTAATTGTGCCTAACTACTATGTAATTCCGTGTATTTAGTGTGAAATAGAACTAAGTACAGTAAATGTTCGTATATATATAATTTAATATATATATGCACGTACGCGATTGATTTAAACCGCACGATTTCAATCGGATGGAATCCGATTCTATAAATACGGACGTTGGTGAAAACAAGTGTTAAATGAATTGAATTTATTTAATAAAATCATTATTTAATTTACGTTATTACGATAACACATTAAATGTTATACGTTTTGTATAAAACGTATCGTACGCGACGAAAACGCACGAATCGCGCCCGACAACCGAACGAAACCCGCAACATTATTAATAACTTAAAATAAAGTTTCTAAAATAATACTTTCATTAAAAATATTACGATTTAATTGTTAACGAAACATACGTATTAAAACATATAACGTTTAAACAAATCACGAAACGAACGGGTAAACAATCACCACACGTAACGTAACTTTGGGAAATTAATTAACACACCCACATGGTGGGACCCACCCTTGAAATCAGCTGAAAATCAGGCCATACCCAAGACTTCCCCCCCCCCCCCCCCCCCTCCAAAAAAAAAAAAAAAAAATCTTGTTGCTTCTTTTATACACAAAACACACACCCATGCTTCATCATTCATCACCTCACTCTCTCCACTCTTGCTCCCTCTCTCTCTCTCTCTCTCTCTACCACGACTCTCTCTCTATCTCCCTTACTGATTTCCAGACCAAGAACAACCACCCAAGACCACCCTTGAGCCACCATAGAGCCACCATAGCACCGCCAACGGAAATTTCAAGAAAACGCGAATTAACACCCACGCAACGTCTTTTCTTCTTCTCTACATCATTCTCTTTGTAAGAACTCCTTTCTTTTACTAGTTTTGCTTATAACATATGTATTTACATGTTTTAGTGACCACTCAGCAAGATTATGTCCAAAACATATGTCGAAACGAGTTTTTAAAACACAAAAGTGCCACTGATTTTGCTGGACAGAAACATTACTCAACTTCCACAAAATTTTTTGACATGATAACTTAACTAAAAATGGACATTTCATAGCTCTAAAATGAAGTTCGGGAAGTTAGCTTTCCAACAAAATTAGTCTCATGACTTTTTGACTCCGTTTACTACTCGAAAATATTTTTCATCAATGACATAGCAACACTGTTCCGGCGGCCAGAAACTTTCGCCTACTTCTCGACACTATAACTTGAGTTCTAGAGCTCTAAATCACGTGAGGCTTTTTCCTACGAACTACAAACTGTGTTAACTTTAAAAAGTTCTTCTATGCCATTTCCTGAAAATACACGGATTTTGCTCAGTAATTAGATTTATGCACTTGTATCCGGATTGGTCGATAATGGACCTCAGGGGATTTGCCGTTTTATTTAGCCACTAGATGAAGCCTAAAAATCATGGAAAATTACTAAAAATAGCTAAGACATAGGGGAACGTTGGGTAATTTTTTCGGAATTTTTCGTAAATCTTTTCTTAGTCAAATCGAGGTCATAAAATAGGTCTGATTTTAACTCCGAAAGTTTGACTTTCGGATTAAAAGTTTCACTTTCGGATGAATAGTAACTTTGAACACTTTGACTTTTGGATGAATAGTAACCTTGACCCCTTTGACTTTCTGATATATAGTAACTTTGACCATACTTTCGGATTGACTTTCGGATTTAAGTCTGACTTTCGGAATGTATACATAAACTAACATTCGGATACTTATGAATACTTACTTTCGGATACTTATGTAAACAAACTTTCGGATGTATATATATTCGTAGGTTCAAACATTCGCGCACTAAAGACAGAAACTATTAACACCAAAGGTTAAACAACAATAATATTTGTAAGGAATATTATGAAACAACATGAAACAAAACAATAATAATTATTATATCTTCAAGAAATATGATTATTACAGAAACTTCACCAACGGGCCGTACACGTTTTCTAAACTCAAACGATAAACAAACACTTGGACATTAACTAGTTGAGTGGACAACTAGCATGCATGATCTTTTTAGACATTCACTCACACGACCTTATGCGTTTAGGGCGCTAGAAGGTTGCAGAGTTCGGAGAACCAACTTACTGATTTACACTTTGGATACTCGTTTATTGATATAAACGCTTGCTAGACTTAGGTGAGTCTCATATCCCGAATTTTACTGTTTTTACTCTGGGGTGAGATGCATTGCTCTGTTTTACATATGAACACAAGTACTACTGATTTACTTTTACACACATTGCATGAGTACCTTTAATCCACTGAAGGCCTCCTATCATAGTTGTTAGTTATGGACTTAAGCGCGAATATTAGTAAATGGATCCATTTGGGACTGACAATTCCTGCCCGGGGTAATAGCGTTACCACGGATTACACCGTAAAAATGGGCGATTGATATTTGACTACATATGAGTGTTCCGGATTGACATTCACGGGGGGCACATACACTGTATTATACAGTACCACTTACTTACTGTTAAGCTTTAACTATGAGCTCATGGCAACTGTACTTACATTGTTTTGCATTTGTGCAACACTGATGAAATCTTGTGGTTCATATATACATATTTACTGATAAACATGTGAGATTCACCAACCTTTGTGTTGACCCTTTTAGCAATGTATTCTTAGGTACACAGCAACAGTAGAGTTGCCCAACAAGAACATAGCTCGAGTCGCACGATTTACAAACCACGAAGATTTTCTTGCATCACTATTTTGTACTATTAGTTATGTAATAGAATCGCTAGGATTATTCGCGAACTCGCTGATTGTATAACACCTTATAAATCAATGTAATACTTTTGAACTATTTTCAAACGTCTCATGTAGAGGTCGTTTGCTGTATCTTTGTGCAAGCAATGATATTTGATTAGTCGTGTCCCGACCCAAATTGCTTCCGCTGTACGAATTTGGGGGTGTGACAATGGCAATGGATCGGATATGGATCGGATGATACCATATCCATTTAAATATTTTCGTTCACATCCATATCCATATCCATTAAATTTTAATTCATCCATCCACATCCATATCCGATAGATTAAGCGGGTTAATGGATGCCCGTTGGATATTCAAAAAATGTTAAAATTTTTTCCTAATATGAAATGAAACCACAAAATATTGTAACAAAAAAATATATATAACATTACATAAGAAAATATAATCACAAGAGCGTTAATCGTTGTCTTTAATGAAGCTTAATTTGTTACAATTACAAGTAAACATATATTTTGAAAAATGTAATTGTGTAAGTCTATATTTATCTGCTAATCTCACATGTTTTAATTGTCATCTATCGTGTATTGTGACTTCATTATATGATCGGAAACAAAATTTGGCTTTGCGTGATATATTTATGCATTTGGACTTGCATTATAAATCAATAATACAAAAAAAAAAAAAAAACTCATCAAATATACATTATATATTTTAAATTTACGACTTTATATAATTAATAACATCATAATAGTTTATAGTTGATATGTATGTGGATATGTAAATTTATATGTATATATGTATGTATATGTATATATTTATGTATTTCGGGTAATAATGGATATATCCATGGGTGATAAATATTATCCATATCCGATTCACTAATCATTCACATACATATCCGTATCCACTATTCATCCATTTAGATCGTCCATATCTACTGTTAAATGGATGAATCAGATGGATATCGGTGTATCATGTCACCGTACCCTCCATCAAAATCTTGAAACATCATTACTAAAATCATCAATCAATCAATCCTTAGGCGTTCCCTCTTCATCACATTTCCCGCCAAAATTATTTACTCCCACAAACACACCTTCACCTTCAAATCCAACTTGCGTTGTATTCGTTAACAAATTCTTGACACACAGACAAACAATAATACCAATGGCATCTTCTAAAGCAATAACTGATTTCTTCCCACCATCAAAGCGTTCCAAAGTTACAAAATCAGAAACCCCACTTCCTTCTTCATCATCCTTCCAAAAAAACTTCATTTCAGTTCCCCAAAAACCCACCACCGCCGCCGCCGCCGCCGCACCGGAATCGATGGACGGTGGTGGACACACACCCGCCACGGTTCAGGGTTCGTCGAGTTTAAGCTCGGAACAGAAACTTAGGGTTCAGTTAAATCAGTCATTAGCAAAAGCTAAACGTAATCTCAAAATCTGTAAAGAAAGAGTCTTGAAAGGTAATTTTATTTTTACATAGGTTTTTCTATTTAATTTGATAGTATATAATATGAAATCATAAAGGGGTTTTTTTCTATATATGAATCTTGATTGATTATGCATATGACTGATTGTAATGATATGTTGTATCTTTAGGTCTACTAAAGGTAACTTCTTTGACTTGATTTTATGTTTTCAGGATGAAATTGTACATTGATTCTTCTGATTTAGCTATGATAAAGCTTTTAATGATTGTAATGATATTGTGTATGTTTTAAGTCCGGAAGGGCATCTCCAATATATGCACTAAAATTTACATTGAAGTTTGATGTAAGTAGAGTACATCAAATTTGGTTTCTATACTTTAATGTTTACACCACATATTTGCCCCTAATTTAGTTTTTACTGCAATATTTTTCATGTTAGAAATTTTGTCTTATACTTAAAACCTGTGAATAAGAAATAAAAATAATAACAGCGTATCGAATGGTTAATATGAAACTTTGTACATGATGTGACGTTAAGTGTTGACGTGTTGCATTACCAAATTTGATGTTTTGGTGCATACATTGGAGACGTTCTAAAGGGAAATCCTTTGACATGGGCCTTTTCTATATATATTTTGTTGATAGTTAAGCAACTAATATTTTATAGGGTTTGTTTTTCTTAAAGTTCAGTATTTACGATTTTAAATGATCATTTTCTATGTCTAGGTGAACTAAAGGTAAGTTCTTTGACGTGGGGTTTTTTCTAATTTTCAATATGATATTATAGAGTGATTTCGTGTTTTATATTGTTTACCATTAAGTTTTTGCAAGTTGCATGCTAAGGATAGCATGAATAAATGTTTAGGTGAGGGATTGGGACTTGTGAAACTAGAAGATCTATTGGTGGAAGAAACATGGTTGGAAGCTCTTCCTGGGGAGTTTCAGAAACATTATACCAAGAAATTGAGTGAATTTGTGGAGAGTGAAATAAAAGGCTCCATACCAATTTACCCTCCACGACATTTGATCTTTAATGCTCTGAATTCTACCCCTTTTGACAAAGTCAAAGCTGTCATCATTGGGCAGGTAACCCTACTTGAAGCTTGGATCTTTTATGTAACTTTTGATGAATCTTTTTGACATGATTAGAATACTACGTGAATCTCTACATGCTACAAGATTAATCAGTTCATGTGTGAATAAAGTCATATATTTCTGTTAACTATCAGGTATGAAAAGAAAAAATAACACTCTGGATCTTTTTTGTTGTATCTTAGGATCCATATCATGGACCTGGTCAAGCTATGGGTCTTTCTTTTTCTGTTCCGGAAGGAATAAATGTACCTTCAAGTTTAATGAACATGTACAAGGAACTTGAGCAGGATTTGCAGTGCTCAATTCCCTCTCATGGAAATTTAGAACGATGGGCTGTACAGGTGAAACTTGCATTGCATTTTATTTAGGGGGGTGTATGCTTTTCTAGGTGCTGAATCCTAAAAGTAAAAACAATGTCTGCGAGTTATCTAATAATGACACTGTTACATGCAGGGTGTTCTGTTGCTCAATGCTGTTCTTACCGGTAAGACCCTTTAACAAGAAAGAAGATAAAATGCAATCCATATTGACCCGATTTCATATAAATTAGTTGAAATTATCTCACCTGTATTATAATTTCACATTTCCTAGTTGTATGCTGATAAGATTGTGTATTAATAATTTCCCTTATATCACCTACTCACAACCTTTTTTATATTATTTTCAGTTAGGCAGCATCAAGCAAATTCTCATGCAAAGAAAGGGTGGGAACAATTCACCGATTCTGTAATCGAGACAATTTCTAAAAAGAAAACGGGGATTGTTTTCCTTCTTTGGGGAAACTATGCACAAGCAAAATCCAGGTACTTCTGATTTTGTTTTTTGATACATAATTCTAAAAGTGACAAACTGTGCTGTTGAAGGGTCGAACAGGTTTGGGTCAATCTGTAATTTTTGGTATGGATGGAAGGATTATGGTTGGGTTGCACAAAACACTTTTTGTCCAAGATTCTAGATTATCTATCAACTATACGTGTGTCAACTATAATACTATAAGTGCTGTCTTTTAAATACTCTGTACTTATATACTATTTTGAATAGAACCATTTAGGAGGTTTTATGGCTAAATAGTACACTTTAGGTATTTTTTTACCAGTTTGACCCATTTCCTGTTTAGCTATTGCTTTATTCTACCTGTTTGACCCACCATAGATAAAAATAATCCAAATTAACACATCATAAAACCTAAGTAAATTGGTCGAAACTGTAACCTATAGAATCCGATGAATACTACTATACTAGTAGGGCTACTAGCTTGACAATATATTGCTTTTTGCTTTGTATCAGAACTACTGTATCCATATCCAAATAGACTTGGATCTACAAATTTGAGACTGGCTTATAACACTACATGGTAATGTTATTAAGGTTAAAGTAATAATAATTCTTTTAGCAACTTAGAGAATAAATAACACTTCAACATACAATATTTAGTTTATATGACCCTCAAAACTTAATTCTCTGTCTCTTATGGAACATCAGACTAGTGGAAGTATATATTTATCACAATCTGGTTAGACACAAATATATATTAAGAATGTTAATGTTTGTTGTGGAAACATTGTACAGGCTGATTGATGAAAGCAAACACCATATTCTTAAGGCGGCACATCCTTCTGGTTTATCTGCCCATAGAGGATTCTTTGGATGCAGGTTAGTGTTTTCAACTATGATGTTTGAACTTGTATAATGTTCTATTTACATCACAAACACTAATTTATAATCAATGTTCAAGCTGTAATTAAAACTATTACGTGAACTACAAAATTACAAATGGAAGTAAGATTCTCGATCACACTTAGACGATGCATGCACAACTACTGTAATTTCTATTCACATTTGAAAGGGTTCAAATTAAGTTATCTTGTAAGGAAAAGTGCATATTTAGAGTGAAATTGTTTGTAATCATATGTTAAACATTGTTTGAACAGATAGTTTGTTTCAGGCCCGTATATAACTATCTGTTTAGCCACATCTAATGTTCTTGATGATAATAATAGACATTGATCAGACAAATTCTTGATGTGCAGGCATTTTTCTCGTACAAATAAGATCTTGGAGGAAGCAGATACTTCGCCCATCGACTGGCAACTCTAATCTGAACCTTCAACTCTTGCAATGATGTTAACTTTCAGCTGAAGTCTAGACTAAATTAATGGATTCGACTCACATTTTTGCATTTTAGTACGTGATTGCTGAGTCTGATGAAAGTTACTGTGATAATTATCTCACTAATCAAAATGCCCCTTTTTGTGTAAGTTGCCTCTTATTTCGTCTTACATGTATTTCTGCTGTTTATTTTATTCAACTGTTTTTTTGTCACTGGCTGATGCATGGCATATACTCATATTTGCCCTCCATTCTATTGAGGTGAATTATTATGATGTTATTCTGAAAAAAAATATCAAGACATAAAATGAATCCTCTTATATAACATTTTTAAAAAGTTAAAGACTTAAATTGATATAAAAATATCTCTTTGTGGTGGTGAAAATAAGTTTTTTTTTTTATGTGCTAATTAGATAGTTTAATTAATATGAGATGAAATTACATCTTTAGTTAACGCCGCACAATTTGGGACGCTACCATTTAGAATAGTCTTGTGAGTACACTCAAGGACGAAAATGCTAGACTATGAGCCACATTTTTTCCCTCTCTTCTAACAAAAGAGCAATTACACACATCAAAACTTAGAGAGTTAGAGTGAGGTTTAAATGAGAATGGAAATTTTTGTGATAACGAGAGAACCAACCAGAACGCGCTACGTGTCATAAAACACATTTTCCCCTACGTTTTTAAAAATCAAATATCTCACAAACAGTAAGTCGAAAAATTATGAAAATTGCACCATAAAAATCAGCACTTTTTCTCTTCGATTTGCCTTCTCACAAGGTATACTTTTGACGATTTTTTTTTCCAGGTTTTACAAATTGTACAAAATTAGTAGCACATGTGTTACTAGCCGGTATCACATGTGTTACTAGCCGGTATACTTTTGACGATTTTTTTTTCCAGGTTTTACAAATTGTACAAAAGCCGGTATCACATGTGTTACTAGCCGGTATCACATGTGTTACTAGCCGGTAACACATGTGTTACTCGCCGGTAACACATGTGTTACTTGATATTAACTCATGTGTTAGTTGTTTTCAAAACCCACAAAAAAAAGAAAAATAAAAGTTCGTCGAAATTATACCTTGTCACGTCTCTAATAAAAGAGAATAAAACGCTGATTATTATGGTGCAATTTTTGTTATTTTTGACTTACCATTTGGGAGATAATTAATTTTTAAAAACATGGGGGAAAAAGGGTTTAGTGACACATGGAGCATTCCAATTGATTCTCTCGTTCTCACAAAAAGTTGTTATACTCATTTGAACCCTACTCAACTACTCCATCCGTCCCAATATTATTGTCCATCTTTCTATTTCGGGTTGTCCTAAATTAATTGTCCACTACCAAAACTAGATAAGGAAGTTTGATCGTGATTATCATATTACCTTTATTTAAAATTATTATTACAAACTTTAAAGAAAATAGTAATTAATTAGTTAAGAGTAAAACTGTCATTCTGCAAAAAGCAAAAAAGAGAGCAGTAATGATTATGTTTTTATTAAATTGTGTGTTTTTTGTCGGGTGATAATTATTTTGGGACGGATGGAGTATTTAATTATCATAAGAAATACAATAACAATCAATATATTTAAAAAATTTAAAAGAAAAAAATGAAAATTTAATAAAAAAGGGAGGTTTCTTTAATAAATATTATAGCAAACATTATATAGTATTTGTAAAAATATTCTTCACAAACTTATAATTATTACATCATATTAATACATTTTAATTATATATATATATATATATATAGTGGAATGATCCAGAGGGAATTGCATTTTTTTGAGGAATGGGGGAAGCGTTAGTATGCATCAGAAAGCATATTACCTTCACCCATACAAATCTCGAAAAAAGCAAACTGAAATTTAGTAAATGTTAATCATAATCGATGCTATGAATGTTAAGCTTCCTTGATAAATTCTTTCTTCAAGTTATAGCATCGATTTATGAATATTAGATCCAAATCCGTTAATATGCATCGCTTTACATATTAGTTAATATGCATTGTGATGCCTATTAACAATAAAAATATCGTTCAAATAATGTGAAGTTTTAATATGCATCGCGATGCATATTAGTTAATATGCATCACACTGCATATTAACAATTTACTAAATAAATATTCATCAATTAATGTTATAACTTAAAAATGAAATTCATTCGTTAAAATATTTTTTATAGCATCGGTTTTGATTACTATTTACCAATAAAAATAATTTTTTGTTGACGTTTTGATTGATAATTGCAATATGCTTCTTGATGCATACTAACGCTTCCCCCCCAAAAAGGCACTTCTCTCTTAATCACTACCTTATATATATATATATATATATATATATATATATATATATATATATATATATATTGAAAAGAGTTTAGTGCATCAATAAACACAAATTGATTTTGCATTAAAATAGTGCATTTTTTAATGTTAACATTGGAGTCAGTTTTTTACACTTTTGCATTATCTTAGTGTAAAAAGGTACAGATAATGCATGTGCACACAATGAAGATGCTCTTAAAGTAAGAGTATCAAGTTTTACCAAATCTCTTATTTCATACTCAATTTTTCTAAATAATTCAAGGTATTTAAAGTTGTTTTACAAATTGCAACTACATTAAAAAGAGATTATAAGTAACTCTCTAGGGTTGGGTTCAAATAAGAATAAGAATTTATATGAGAATGAGGGAATCAATCTTAGCAACTCATTTTTATCAAATATTCATTTCCACAAATCCACCATCTTTTTTAAAATTACATATCTCACAAACGACAAGTCGAAAAATTATAAAAAATTGCACCATAAAATTCAACGTTTTATCCTCTTCGATTTGCCGTCCCTCAAGGCATACTCTTGACATTTTTTTTTCATTTTTTGATGGGTTTACCCGAAACCCCAAACCTCAAACCCTACACCCAAACCCCAAAACCCTAAACCCTAAACGCTTTACAAAACACTAAACCCTAAATCATACTAAACCCTAAATCATACTAAACCCTAAACCCTACTAAAACCTAAACCCTAAATCCTAACCCTAAACCTTAACCCTAACCACAAATTAAATATACAACTAATCAGTAACACATGTGTTACTAATTTGTAAAACCCATCAAAAGATGGAAAAAAGTTGTCAAAAGTATGCCTTGAAGGACGACAAATCGAAGAGGAGAAAACACTCAATTTTATGGTGTAATTTTCATGATTTTTTGACTTACCGTTTGTGAGATATTTGAGTTTCAAAAATGTGGGGGAAATGTGTATTTGATGACAATGAGTTGTTGACATTGATTCCTATATTCTCACTCAAAATTGTTGTACTCATTTGAACCCTACTCAATAATGTTAATACATGTCTTTTATGATCGAGTCAAGTCACAAGTTGCGGGTTAAAAATTGAAATTTTCAGTCATAAGTCGAGTCACAAGTTAACAAATATGTCAAAACCTTCGAAACAAACACTACCAAATCTTAAAATAGAGACTACCTACATAGATTTGCAGGTTGGATGACTTCTTCCCATCATAACAAATTAACAACTGCGTTTTCCTCAAGTGTTATTACATTTTGTATGCTATGTACTATACATATTTGTACCATGGTAAGCAACATTTACTTAATATTATCAGCGTATGGATAAAACTTGTAAAATATGTGTCAAGGTGGGCAATTTGATTACCTGCTACTGGAAGTACCGGTAAAATTGCTTACCTGTCCGTTTTCATTAAAGAAACACACACCTGGAAGGTTGGAAATTAATTTGTTTACGAACCGGTCGTTTTTTTTAGTTGCATTACAAAATCATAAATCATCCAGGCCATGAACTTAACAGTCCACCACCATCATTACCGTTTCTTCATCCAAAGCAAACATTAAACAAAATATAAAAGTATTCAATTTCAATTTGCAACCCATTTTTATACACAAAATCAAACACATATTAACCAACGTTCATATACAAAAATCATTCCGGCGAGAATTTTCTGCAAATGAAAATTTTCAAAAAACCTGCATTTTAGGCCATCATTATTGCGCTTAATCATATCATTAATATAGTATTAGTCAGAAATAGGACTACATATACTCATTATATATATATATATATATATATATACACACGAACATGATTCACTAGAATTGTATTAAATTATTCAAACATATTACGTTCTGCTAAAACAAATCGTGCGTGACGAAACCATGCGAAACGCATCCGACAAACGAACTAAAACCAAGTTATATTTTTATAACTCAAATAAAGTATTTCGATGAAATATTTTGATTAAAAATCATTTCAAATACCCGTCAACAAATTTTGAACCTTGAAAATATTACTCAATTATACGATCGGGTAAACGAACACGGGGTTTAACATCACCATTTAGGGAGACAATAAAACCCCAACCCATACCCTTTACCCCTCATTTTTGTTTTTCATTTCTCCACCAAACACACCCTTCTCTCTCTCTCTCTCGGTTTCTTCCTTCAACCGAAACAACAACAAATCGGCAATAACAGCAGCTACGGATCATCATCATCTTCATCGTGTAACACCAACATCATCATCATCACCTCCACCATCGTTTCCCCATTTCATCCGTATGAACTCATCCCTTTTTCTTAATTTTTCGTGTTTGGAAAGCTTATATCATCATATTTTTATGTTCACTCAACGAAAAACATGTCCAAGAAACCTGTTGAAAACGTTTTAAACTCGAAACCCACCTAATTCCTGGCAACAGTTCGTCGTGCGAACTGAGATGAACTCAGTTCGCAACCTTATCCGGAAAGGATAAGATCTGCGAACTGAACTGGCTTGCGAGCCGAACTAAGTTGCGAGCTGACCTTGCGAACCGAGCAACGAGTCAAGACCTGCGAGTCGAGACTTGCGAACTGAGTTGCGAACTGAGTTGCGAACTGACATTTCCTGCGAACTGAGACTTGCGAATTTAAATTTCCGATGCGTTTTTATTAAAGCAATATAAGCTCGACCCCAGCCAGGGGCTCTGCCCCTTGGACCTCGCCAGGGGTTGCCACCCCTTGGACCCCGCTACCAGGGGCGCTGCCCCCGGACCCCCGTACACAATTTCATACTTAATGAAACACAATGAAATGAATATAATAATAATGTTTTCGGAGATTGTCATTACCAACCGTCACTAACGGACCGTACACGATTTCTAAACCTAAACAACAAGTGAATACTTGCACAACTCGCTTAGTTAGACTGATTAGTCACTCATTTATATAACCCCGCGTGTTTAGGACACCAGGAGGTTACTATTGGGACAACACGCGTATCTTAGGATCGCTAGCATCCATAGATGAGTTCATAGCCCCACTCTTTAAATGGTTTTACTGTTTTCGGGGTGAGAATGCATGCAGCTATTTTACAAATCCTTGTTTATGAAAAGAATTTTCATAATTACTTTATAACAGTCACACATATATACTAGGTTTAGAGTCTAGCAACTCTTACAACGTGTACATTATAGTAGGGTTGTCAATGCCTGAACTTTTGACATGTACATAAAACACTGTAGGTTCTAACTTACAATTTACTTTTACAATATTACCATAGGGTAATACGACTGGTTAAACACTTGTGAGCAATATTACTGTTTAAATCATAGGAATTACCGTTATACATGAACTGATACACCGTTAAACTGTTTGCATGACTAAGTTGATAGAGATTTCAGCTTCTGTGTTAAACTTTGTACAATTATACCTGTGGATTATATCTGATTATTATGCATATATACTGTTTGGCACTTTGTGCTACTTCCGGGCTCTGTGAGCTACTTCCGGGCACTTTGTGCTACTTCCGGGCACATTGTGCTACTTCCGGGCACTTTGTGCTACTTCCGGGCTCTGTGAGCTACTTTCGGGCACTGTGTGCTACTTCCTGGCACGTTGTGCTACTCCCGATTTACTTATGCATACTTGATATACATACATGATTACAATGCTAGGCACGTGGTGCTACTCCCGATACACATATGCATACATGATTACACTGTTAGGCACGTGGTGTTACTTCCGATACACATACGCATACATGAATTACACTGTTTAAGCACGCTGTGCTACTTCCGATACATATGCATACATGATATGGGCACGTGGTGCTACTTCCGATACTTACATACATACTTGATGTATAGTAAAATACTTGAAAACATATGTACTACTTACACAATATTACAGGGAAGCAATACCTTATGTCTGGTGACATCCTAGTACCTCACTACTGGTAGAGCAGCATAACTGTCTAGAAAACTCTACGACTTACCTATATACTATTGCGGTGGAGCAATACTTCATCTGGTATTAACGATACCTGGGTTTACATTTACAACAATTAGGAACCTATTGGTTTAGGTTCATAGGTTTACAACTACCTCCATGGTGTTGCTCGTGGGAGCAACGACCACAAAATATCATATTTTAACACATAGTTTATTAACTGCTTACGAAATACATATTGTTTATAGTTTCGAGTTTTGAACTAACAAAACCTATGAACTCACTAGCTTTATAGCTTACCTGTTTTAGCATGTGTTCTCAGGTTGCTGCAGTAGGATGCTTTGGGAAACATTAGCTCGAGTCGCACGTTTTATCAGAATTAGAGATTTCTTGCATTGGTTTTTGTACTGAAATTTCTAAAGTTATTTGCGAACTCGCAACTTTGTACACACTTTATTTTGGTAATGTAATTATCTTTCAAACGTCTCATTTAGAGGTCGTTTGCTATATCTTTGTGCTGTGATTACCGTATTAGTCGAGCCCCGACCCGAACCGCTTCCGCAATCATGAATTTGGGGGTGCAACAATAATGGACGTGAATTTTCTGAATTTGGTGATAGAAAATGGTATTTATCAAGACCTCAATCCTATATAGGTATTGATCATGTACAAAATTGTGATGAATGAGATATGTTATGCTGTGAGTTCATGTTCATATGCATATGACGTACTTTATGTGCTTCCTCATATCTAAATTGTAACAACCCCAAAATTAGGGCCAATTTAAAATTTCCCTAATTACGTGTTTACTACTTGTATTTAATATGAAATAGGATTAAATACGTTACTTACGTATTATATATATATATAGGTGATATATATATATATACACGTATACGATTCGTTCAAATCGTATAAAACTACAACTTACAAACAAATACAAACGTACAAACAACAAATGGACATTAACTAGTTTGGGAACAACTAGCATGGATACCTTACAAGTATTCCCTTTACTTACTAAACCTTATGCGTATTAGGACGCTAAGGGTTGCTAGTTCGGGATACTACTTTGCTTGCTTACTGCATTGTCTGCTAGACTCAGGTGAGTCTCACAGCCCCTATTTTACTGTTTTCACTCAGGGGTGAGATGCATTACTGTTTTACATGAACACACGTACTTACTTGCTGGCATGATTTACTTACTTTACTGAATTACGGATACGCCAATTGCATGAGTTTCGACTAATCCAATGAAAACCTCCTAATCATAGTTGTTAGTTATGGGATAAGCGCGAGTTTTAGTATATGGATCCATATGGGACTGACAATCCCCGCCCGGGGTAGCACGCACTACCACTAACCGTTACTGTAGAAACGGGCGTTTCTTACTCGTTTCATATGAATGTTTTTGGATTAACATTCACGGGGGTACCATATTTACTGTACGTTAAGCTTCAACTATGGTGGCTCATGGCAAGGGTATCAAACGGATAGGATGACCTGCAACCACCACTTACTTACTGGCTGGCTAATGATTTACAAATACAACTTTTAGTTGTGTGTTCAAACTATTTACTTACAAACCTGTGAGATTCACCAACCTTTTGGTTGACCGTTTTAGTAATGCTTCTCAGGTACACATCATCAGTAGGGGTGCCCAGCAGGATATGCTTATTAGCTTGAGTCGCATGCATTTACAAGCTTGGAGATTTTTATACATTACTTTTGTACTAGTTGTTATGTATTAGAATCTCTAGGAATTTACTCGAAACTCGAGCTTGTATTTTGAACTATTTATGTATTAATGTAATAACTTTTCGAACGTCTCATTTAGAGTCGTTCACTGTATCCTTTGTGCTTGTGATTATTGATTAGTAACACCCAAAAACTCGTTTCCGTAAACCATCAAATTTGGGGGTGTTACAGATTGGTATCAGAGCCTAAGGTTATAGTGAACTAGGTTGCATTTAGTGGGCCTAGACTATGACCGTTAGGCAGTATTCCTTATTAGGTGTAACTGGTTCAGGGATTGCATCATACAAGTTTAATTTAACATAGCCTGATCAACTGTGTACAATTAAATGAAGATGATGTGAGTTCTGAAAGGGGTTATGTTGAACAGGAATGCACTAGCTGACTCTGACCTCGAGAGAACCGTGACTTTTACTTGTTTGTGCTAGACACACACTAGGCTATTATGTGATATAGATAGATATACATACATAGGCCTCTTTCTCCGATACGATACTCTCTCTCGACAACTGCGAAATTCATTTTACAACTTACACAAAATAACGACAACTCGATTCTCGTCGTTCCATCCTTATTCGACTTTTATGGTTTCACAAATACCGACATACTTCCGAAGGCTGAAACTCCTTCCCTGCCATTTTGTAGAACTGCTCATCTGGAAATGGCACACTTCTCGTCATGTGACTACACGTCAGACAACGAACAAATTAACGACGGACAAATTCAGTACACGTACCTCGATGAAGAGATAGCTCCAGTGGAAGAACTGGAGAATCACGGTTTCTGACTCGTAGACATTGAAGAGTACGAAAGAGTACGGGATCAGGCTGAAGATCTGGATGGCCGTAACTGGGAACTGCAACTGAAATGCAAAGCATACGAGTTGGAGTTAAGGATTCTGCAAAGGTCCATTCCTGAACGAATCCGAGACTCTGTTCTCTATTTGAAGGAAGTAACTACTCATCTAAACCAAGGAGTAACGGCATGGATCAAATGGATGTACCTACAAGCTACCGGAGATGCTTTGGTTTATCCTACCCTCCGACGATACCAAGACATGCTGGAAGCTCGTTACTACCCCTACATTCTACACCAAGAATAGGCCGACGATAGCTATGACCGTAGTGTATAGCAGTTAGGCGTGTATGTAATAGGTCTTAGTTAGGACCGCTAATCCAATGGTTATATTTGAATTCCATCACCTTTTGTAACTTATCTTGCTAGTCTGGAAGTTCAAATCCCCGGCACTTTTGTAAACTGTAAACGCCTGTAATCTTTTGAACTCCTATGCTTCAATTATAACAATCTTATTACTTTTGTTAAACTATCAACATGTCAAACTTTGGTGTAGTTTCTCTGTACTTACTAAATCATCACAATCATAACTCTTGTTCAAACCCTCACATGTTCTTTATTTGTTGTTTCAAGGAACATGCCTCCTCGACGACAAGTCACGTTTAGCGAAACTGAAATTGCAAATCTGATTGCCCGTAGTGTGGCCCAAGCCCTAGCTGTCCGAGCAGCCACCCCTGGTAGCGAGGATACGGCTAACAATGCACCACCACCCAAAACCTGCACCTACAAGGACTTCCAGAACTGCAAACCCTTGAGCTTTCAAGGTACTGAAGGAGCGATAGGTCTGGTACGCTGGATCGAGAAAATCGAATCAGTGTTCCTTATCTGCAACTGCACTGAGGAGGACAAAGTCAAGTTCGCAGCCAGCACCTTTTCTGATACCGCCCTTACCTGGTGGAACACCTATGCCCAGACTGTGAGCATCGCTAATGCTTACAAACTTCAGTGGGACGAGCTGAAGAAGATGCTGAGGGGTGAGTACTGCCCCAGAGACGAACTGAAACAACTGGAAGTGGAGTTCTGGAATCACAAAATGCAAGGTGACGACATCACCGGTTACACCAACCGTTTTCACCAACTGGCACTTCTATGTCCATCCATGGTCGATCCTGAGTACAAGAGGATCGAGAAATACGTCGATGGACTCCCCGACAGACTTCAGGACCTGGTAACTTCATCTAAACCGGGTACTATCCAGAACGCCATTCGCATGGCTCATGAACTGACGGCCAACTCTGTTCGCCGTGGCCTAACTCCAACCCCACCTGCAAACAAACGCAAATGGGAAGTAAGTCCCAACCCATCCAACCAGACCTCCAACAAAAAGCCTGTAATCGTTAATGCCGATGACTCGAAGGCTTACAAGGGGAGCAAGCCTTACTGCTCCAAATGTAGCTTTCATCATAATGGCTCCTGTCCCTGCTCCAAATGCAAGAAGTTTGGACACCTAGCCAAAGACTACCGAACCAACACTACTGGTACCGATACTCCTGCACCCAAGACCTGCTATGAGTGAAACGGTACAGGGCACTTCAAGAAGGACTGCCCAAAGCTGAAAAACAACCCTGCTCGAGGAAGAGCTTATGTACTCAACGCTAGGGAGGATGAAAACCCAAGACTTATTGACTTGCTCAACCCGGGTACGCTCATTTTCCCAAAAACCCTCGCCTAAATTTCTTTTGTCTGATTGTCTCATATTCCATGTATACTTTCCTAGATCCTAAGTACACAATAGGATTAGGGAACGACTGATTACTACTTCGAACAAATTTCGGGACGAAATTCTCCTAACAAGGGGAGAATGTAACAACCCCAAAATTAGGGCCAATTTAAAATTTCCCTAATTACGTGTTTACTACTTGTATTTAATATGAAATAGGATTAAATGCGTTACTTACGTATTATATATATATATATAGGTGATATATATATATACACGTATACGATTCGTTCAAATCGTATAAAACTACAACTTACAAACAAATACAAACGTACAAACAACAAATGGACATTAACTAGTTTAGGAACAACTAGCATGGATACCTTACAAGTATTCCATTTACTTACTAAACCTTATGCGTATTAGGACGCTAAGGGTTGCTAGTTCGGGATACTACTTTGCTTGCTTATTGCATTGTCTGCTAGACTCAGGTGAGTCTCACAACCCCTATTTTACTGTTTTCACTCAGGGGTGAGATGCATTACTGTTTTACATGAACACACGTACTTACTTGCTGGCATGATTTACTTACTTTACTGAATTACGGATACGCCAATTGCATGAGTTTCGACTAATCCAATGAAAGCCTCCTAATCATAGTTGTTAGTTATGGGATAAGCGCGAGTTTTAGTATATGGATCCATATGGGACTGACAATCCTCGCCCGGGTTAGCACGCACTACCACGAACCGTTACTGTAGAAACGGGCGTTTCTTACTCGTTTCATATGAATGTTTTTGGATTAACATTCACGGGGGTACTATATTTACTGTACGTTAAGCTTCAACTATGGTGGCTCATGGCAAGGGTATCAAACGGTTAGGATGACCTGCAACCACCACTTACTTACTGGCTGGCTAATGATTTACAAATACAACTGTTACTTGTGTGTTCAAACTATTTACTTACAAACCTATGAGATTCACCAACCTTTTGGTTGACCGTTTTAGTAATGCTTCTCAGGTACACATCATCAGTAGGGGTGCCCAGCAGGATATGCTTATTAGCTTGAGTCGCATGCATTTACAAGCTTGGAGATTTTTATACATTACTTTTGTACTAGTTGTTATGTATTAGAATCTCTAGGAATTTACTCGAAACTCGAGCTTGTATTTTGAACTATTTATGTATTAATGTAATAACTTTTCGAACGTCTCATTTAGAGTCGTTCACTGTATCCTTTGTGCTTGTGATTATTGATTAGTAATACCCAAAAACTCGCTTCCGCAAACCATCAAATTTGGGGGTGTTACATAAAGGCAATTATATTTTTGAACTACACGCTAATTATATATGTATCAAATGCACATTGCATATGGCTTTTGAGTATATTGACAAGGTCCACGGACACACATATATGTCTTTGTGCATGTGAATTCGAGTTTGGTTTCACTGATAATGGGTCGAATGGTAACATTAAATAGTTGACTTAAAACATGTAGTACTAAAAGGGGCAAAAAAGAATATGTATTAATGGACGTGAATTTTAAAATCACTTTATTAAAAATAGTATTCGAATAACGCAGTGATTAAGAATCATGTTAATTCATTTGGGTTAAAGCTGCAGATTGGCAACGAACTTTCACTTTTGTATAGAGTTAGGTAATGAACTGATTTTATTACTCATATATTAATAATCGTGTTATAATAATAATAATTATTATTATGCCTATGTCTCTTTTTCGCAGTAATATATAGTATACCCAAAACAACTTTCGAAACTCAAATCAGTGTTCAATGCAAGAAAGTGAAACCCGTCAATAGCAGTTTATGCTACAGTTGATGTCGTAGATAAACAACATTATATTCTGCTCATTAATAGCATTATGGAGGCCTGCACGGCTTTAATTCGATCAATAATTATTGGACTTAACAAAAAAGGAAAGTTTACATACAATAGACGGTATTTACAAGTTCAATACATACAATAGAAGTTTTCAAAGTTTGACTCAGATAATAGTGAAATATGTAAAGTTTAATACATAACGGAACAATAAACCCTAACATTTATCATTATGTGTTGCCTCATTGGTATTTACTTTGTTAATAATTAGTTTCAATGTGATAAATCGTTTTAAATAATGTATCTCCAAAGCTACTGTCAATAGATAAACGTATCTATTTCAATTCAAAACATTTTTGTAGTTTAATCCGCAAAAAATATGTCGACTCAAACGTTACTCACTAAGATAAATAAATTATCATATAAACATTTGTAATGAAATCATGAAATAGCGCGCAGGTTATAATCTAGTATCTCACTAAAACATAGACATTATTAAAGTTACAGATCGACTTATTGAGATATTCATGAACTAAATCTTCATCATTTTCTTATCAACATTCACATCTTCATCTCTTTTCAGCCACAATCGTATTTTTACATTTATGCAAAACCCACCACTTATGAATTGCAACAACCAACAAATCAAACCACACCACATATATATGTAAATGAAGATGAATAAACCCCATGACCATCAACCAAGATCTTAAAAAAGAAAAAAAAATGAAAATCCAAAAGTATAACCTACATTATACATGGAAGTCATGAAAAAATAGAGGATCGATAAAATCCGTAATGTAGCTTACATTTAACAAGAAACTCATAACTTATAACCACCATTCTTTAAATCCGAGCTAATATAAAAAACCTGCATGTAATGGAGACATAAGTTAGCTAACGTGTTCAAGAAAAGTAAAGCTAAAAGGTGAATAAATGTGACAGAGAAGCCTGAGAAATCAGAAATAGGAAGAGGAATTGGTAAGATAATGATGGGTGAAGTCATGGTATTGCTTGCACAACAATTTTTTTTCAAATGATCAACAATATGAGACGTGTAGTACCATGCATTAAATTTAAACGACGACATACTAATACCGTACGCCCTCACGTCACCGCATAAAATACAATTCAATTCTAACTCACGCAATGCTTTAAAACCCGGGTTTGTAGTTAACCCGATCGACTGACTTGGTCAGGTTCAACTGGTTTGACCGCTGGTTCAAAACAGTCAACCCGTTTATACACATCTCAGTAAATAGTATGACATGTCAAATCACTTTCTAGATGCATTACATGTTCTTGTCTGCTTCTCTTTTTTACATTTGCTTTCCCTATGTCATGCACGTGAGCACTTCACATTACAATATTATTATCTTCTATAGTAATTTATAATACTTCTTTATAATGCATTTGCCCCTATCTTATCTTTAATTTAAGTCAATCTTGCATCTCGACCGTCTATTCAAATAAGAGTTGATCTCAACCTTTCATTTTCTAACAATCTTCCCCATCCCCATAAACCTACCTATATAACTCCAAACCAATACATACACATACTAAATACCTAAAATTACACACACACACCTCTTTTCTCTCTCTACCCGGATGACCATAAAGCATGCCAAAAATCATAAACTCACACTACAAATTCATATACAAACACAAACCTCACGTAGCAAAAGCAACCCTCATGCTGCCGCATTCCACTGTCAATCGCCTTCACATTAAGCTTAAACAGCAGCTACGATGTTAACAGAAATACCGTTACTATCATAAAACTAAGCAATCTCAACCGGATCTATACTAGTTCACCCAATTGTTCTTGGATCTACAGGTTTCACATCTTTCTTTCTTTCTTTCTTTTCTTTTTTTCTTTTTTTTTTTTCAAATCTGTAACACCCCAAAATTTAAAGTATTGCAAGAATTATTATTTTAAATTATCATTATTTTAGGTGGAGTAAAATAATAATAATTGTAAGTCGGTTTTAAAGTTCCAGACAATAATAATTACGGAGTGTAAAATAAGCACATACATATCCAGTTACATTCATATGTACGTATCATATTATTATTCATTTCAAAGTTTCCAGGAAGTTCACGTATAGGAAGAAAACACAGAGAAATCACGAATCAACCCCCAAAATAAGTTATAAGCATCAAATTGAAGCCCTAGAACTTCAATTCATCATTCAATTATCATCTCTAACATGAGGTAGTCTTTGTTCTTCATTAATTCTCTAACCTAGAAATGGGTTTGTCGCGGTCCCAGCGGTCGGTCGGGTTTTAGAATCCGGGTCGTTGCACCGACGGCTACCGAGACGCGCGAACGGTTTTAAAAATTTATATTTGCTGGGCTCAAACTATGCAAGCTACCTACCTTGTGGGTAAGGCGGCAAGTATAACTCGAGTGTCGTCCAAAATCGGAACGAATTGAATTGAATTGGAACCGACCAAAGATAACTTGGCAATAGGATGGGTTTAAAACAAGGTAGGTATGGGTTTTGGTTTAATCTAATCTAATCTAAAGACAGAAATTAAAATGCAGAAAAGTAAACGAGAATATAAGCAGCAGATAGAGACTGATTGCTGAAACTTCGACGATTAGGGTTTCGGGATGATATTATATAGATGATAGGTGATTACTCTGGTTAAGAATCTTCTAAACAGTTGATGTAAACACAAGGACCCTACGTCTAGGTGTAACCCTAAAGCATATGTCACTGAATCCTAGGTTATCCTGATTCTGATCAGATGGGACTGTCTTCAGACCCACCTCACCGTCTCTTTCGGAGACCAAGCGACCCTCTGAATGGGGTTAAGGAATAAGGCGACAGTCTACAACACTGACCTTTCTTAACACCTATGTCTATCCAATTTTAACAGAGTAATACTGGTTGTATGCTGAATAAGTTAAACTATCGGTTAAGTAGAGTTTAGGGGTTTTAAGCATCTGGGAACACAGCCGGTATCCTTGCTTTCATTTCCTAACTCATGTTTTATTTGTTTAAGTTCTTAATACTTCCGTCATGGATTAGACCCTCCTTTGCCATCGGTCGTTAATCCCTAGGTACGCGTACAGTGTATAGTGTCCTTATTTTCCACAGTACTCTAACCCTAGGTATATCTACTGTGTTTTAAAGACCTATTGTATCTTTACACAGCTTTATAACCAGAGGTAGTTTAACGGTGTACTGTAGCATTTTCACGGCTTAACAAGACCTAGACCCGTGTCTGGAAGGGTTGCTTCCAGGTAATCCATGGTGAGATAGGCCACCGGCATTTCCTTGGCTTCCACGTATTTGTACTCTACCAGCGGTATTTCCAACGCTATACCAAGTATTCTGACGTGTTATGGCGCTCTCACAGTTTCATACAAACAGGAGATAACTGTGTATTCGTAGTTAGGGTTGATTAGATCCTATCCTAAGGCAGCAGTCACGTGAGAGACCAGAAAGGGTGATTAATTAAGTCTACATCCAGGATAAGTCTAAACATGTATGCAGCATAACAACTACCAATCATATATAAGATATATTAATTAAACATCATCCCTAATCCTAACATCTACATTCCAACAATCACATATTAATCTAGCTAATCAGCATGGCAACAATCATAAATCGTACTGAAATAATATGCAAAGTAAACATTATAACAGTAAGAAAGTAAGATAATATCACCAGATTAGAAGAGTAATACTGAGGATTACAACAGTCTGACTTGAATAACCTTGCTACAGCTTGATTACCCAATTACAACTTTCCTCTAGCTCTAACCGCTAACTTATATCTCTCTAGTTCTCCTCTAACTCCTAAGAGTAGTGCTAGAGAGAGAAACTAGAGAGAGAACTAACTACAAGAACAATTCTCCTCTAACTCCTAAGAGTAGTGCTAGAGAGAGAATTCTAGAGAGAGAAAGAGAAGTATGTGAAATGAAAGGTGTAAGGTGTGTGTTAAATGGTGAAATGAGTGTGGTATTTATAGGAGAATGAGATGAAGCTTGGTACAAGTCACAAAGCATGAAGAAAAAGCACCAAAGCGCATACGGGGGGTACCGGACCAGGGGGGGCAAACGGCACCTCACAAGCCACCAGGCCCCGTATACGGCACCCCAAGGGCCGTATACAGCACTTAGGGTACCGTATACGGTACCTAGGTGGGCAGGGGTGGGTTGGTGCTTGGTTTGGCCTCTGCTTGTTTCTCGGTTGCTTGGTTCGTCCGTATCTTCTTCGTTTGGGCTCCGATTTGCTTAATTCTTGCGCCGTTGGCTTCGTTTTTCCGTTACGCTTCTAATGAAACTGAGTTTGCCAAATTTGGAAGTGTTTGACTTTTGCGTGTTCCGGATGACGATCGGCGGGGTTCTAGACTGCATATCTTCTTCGTTCTTCACTCGTTTCTCTTGATTCTTTCACCACCGATCTTGGATTTTCCTATTGAATCATAAAATATGCATTAAGATCTACTTTGATAGGATGATCAAGAATGGAATATTTAAGGTGATAGTTTTTGCCTCGGTTTGCGTGCAAAATGGATGCTTTTACTGATTTTTGTAGCAACGCCCGTATTTAGACTACCTTGGTGATTTATGATGATAAATGATTGTTTTGAAATGTTTTCACCAAAGAATAGTCCAAAAAGTGTGGAAATAAGTACTTAAAAACATGACTTTTTGGGTCACATCAAGTATCCCACACTTAAGCGTTGCTTGTCCTCAAGCAACACTCAGTTGTGTCCCTGTGAAAACATTTTATAAATTTTAGGTGAGTTAGAGCACCTCCAAAAAGTTACCACTTTGTCATATGGGAAATTTATTTAGAGAACATAGGGAAAGCTAAGATGATCCTTTCAGAAATAAGTATTGACTTTCCCAGGCATACTTTCCAAATCTCGTGATCTTAGAGTATACATGACTAGGCGATCTCACTAAAGGTGGTCACTCAATTCACTCAGAGTGTATCGGGTTTCCTATCAATCTAGCACAATTAAAATCGCTCAAATAGCCAGTCATGCAGCACTCATCATCATAAGCTTGGTCGAGAATCGGATCTCCACCACTTAGGAAGAGGACGGCGCTAATTATCCCAAGACATTCAAGTGGGTTGTAATGTTTGTGAGGGTTAAGGGGTATGGATAGTGGTGATTTTTGGTTTAAGGGGTTGCTTATCATGGGCATTCTAAGAATCATGAAAAACTTATTGTAGAACGGAGAATATAGCTACTCGTATTTCATTGAATCTTTCTTTGAAAGATTGATACTCTGAAGCACTTTAGCCTTATTTTCTTTTCTTTTTCTTTTCTTTTTCTGCTTTTTATTTTATTTTCTTTCTTCAGAACTTCGTTTCCAGAGAACTTCCAAGGATATTTTTGATTTTCTTTCGGAAATCTCTTCTTTCTTATCACGGACTTCTTCGAGTCTTTTCTTCTGGTGCCAATTTTTCGCACCCTTGATTTTCTAATTTTGGTGAACACGGAGGAGTAGATCAATTTAGAAAGAGATTCTTCAAGATGTTTTTCATAACCTTAGAAATTCCAAGATAAGTTGTTGGGAATTTGGGAAAAGTGGTTAAAGATATAGGGTTTTGAAGAAACGAAAGGTTTAGGCTCAAAGGGTTTTTCTAGGCGGATCATCGATACTAAAAATGAGTATCGGAAGGGTTTTGGGCTTGAAAAGGTATGTAAGAATGGGTTTAATCCTAAGGAATGTCGAGATCATCTAATTGCACCTATACCGCGTACGGTACTCTCCAATGTGGTCTCGAAACGTATGTCAGGAACAAGTTCTAATTTAGAGATACTAGCATCGGCACACACAAGAAATGAACAATGTAGCATTTAAAATGAATGCTTTTAAGGCTCAAAACCTCACTGCAAATTTGGGTTTGTATGTGTCTAGCCATGCTCCTTAGATTGTTAATACTTATTTAAGAAATTTCTACCTTAATTTCCCTAATATTCTTGAATAACTAACTCATATTAGAAATGGTTCCTTTTTGAAAGAAATCGTAACTCAAAAATAGTAGAGCTAATCAGATGATTTGGCTCATACTTTATTATTTTTGTTTAAAAAGTTTTGAAAATTTTGAAAATTTGAGGAACATTTTCTGAGTAAAGCTATTTGGACATTAAAATCTGTAAAACATCTAATTCAAGGTATTCTATACCTGCTATCCCACACTTAGAGGAACATTGTCCCTAATGTTCTCTTGAGTTGAGATTATATTTGAAAATATAATCCCACACTTAGAGTTTGAACATATAGAAAATGTTTCTCAAGTGTTTGGTTTGGGCTGGAATCCCACACTTAGTGATAAGTTTAGGATAGAGTATAGATTACTTTGCATTCCTAAGCTATCAAAATGAATCGATGCATGAAAACGAGGTGAAAGGTAAGAAACTCCCCAGATGATGATTAGACGTTTAGAAGCGAAAGCTGAGAATTCGAAGATCTTCATTAAGAGTGATTCAGCTCCGCATGTCCTTATCTGGTGCACAGCGCTTTCTCATTCATGCTTAGCCAAGAGTTGATCCATAATGTAAGTGGAAATTCTTATTAGTGAATTTCACGCTTTTGTGGTTTAAGATTTGGAGACGATTCTGGCTAAGATGTCTTGGAGTGTGGGTTGAGATCCCACACTTAGATCTTTGAAGAGTCTGCGGTGCGTGTGCTAGTTTCAGAAGAAGATAGACCAAAGCTCCTCTCCTGAGATGTGTGTAAGTTCTGTGGTCTGCAGTTGTGAATTCCTTGGTTGTCTGCCTTTTACTCCACGGTTCTTTCTTGAACGCTCGTCATCTCATGTGGTCTCGTGCTCATTCATCACACATTTAATCACTTATTCTAAATAAAGAAACAAACATAATAAGTAAATACGATAAACGAAATATAATAATAAAGTATCAACCATAAAGGCTGACAAATATCCCAAAAGTTTAACCAAGTGCAAGATAGAGATCACTGTAATCAATACAATACGAAAGTCAGTGATATAAATATGGAGGATCCTCTGCTGGTATGTCATCAGGCTGAGCTGGAGGTCCTGCAGCTGACTGCTGTCCGCTAGATACCCTCTGCTCATCTGGAGGTAGTAGTCCTCTCTGAATCAATATATGCCTGAGAGTCATCGCTGGAAGCGCCATCATATCATCATAACCATGTGCGAGCATGTCCGTAGTGGTAACACCTGCCGTCTGTAACATATCAAGGTAGAGCTGCCTGAGAGTGCTCTCAGTAGGAACCTGATCTGAGAAGATGGGGTCCAAATCCAAGTAAGGGCCGATGCTACCAGTGAACAATGCATCGGTACCAATGTATTGCAGATCTGGTCTGTATGATGTGCTAGCCTCTGGATGCTGGTCATGGGTCGGAATGGGTACAGTCGGATGAGGCAATGATGCCTGCTGACGGGCTGGTGATGGTACGTGTACTGAGTAGACTCTGGCTATATCAGATGTGGATCTGTGAGTGGGTAATGGTGCGGAGTATGTGGTAGGTGTGCGTGGGCGTCTATATGGATGTGGTGGCTGAGTGGAGGTATGTGGATGTGGTGGAGGAAATGTGGTGTATGGGCGAGTGGCGGTGTATGGGTGAGTGGCGGTATGGGTAGTGGGTGGAGGTGGTGGTCCACATCTATATAAGAGGTGATCGGGCTCAGGAGTACCATGTGTCCTAGCCGTCAGAACCTGCTGATCACGGATAACCTGTAAAGCATGTAATAAATAGTACTGAGTAAGAGGAGTGATCGGATCCGTGTGATGCACAACGGCCTGTGTAGGCAGTACTGATGTGTCTGCTCCTCGTGATGTCTCAGGTACCTCTGCTGCAACTGGTATCTGTGGCTGGGGACCAACATCTCTATCCTCTGTAGTCACGCGCTTCCTGGTCATGAAGCATCCAGGAATGGGCTGCCGAGTATGATACCATAAGCACTGTCTCTCAGGTCCCTCATCAATGATCCTGATCAACTTACAATACTCTAGATCAAATGGCTGCGAGCTAGCGTGATGGGTGTAATCCTCACGGTGACGGTCAGTGAGAATCCCCATGCCGACTAACAATCTCGTGATAATGGCTCCCATGAATACGTGGCGTCTATCCTCCCTCTTCTCCTTCCACAATCTATCTGCTATGATGTATGCGACATTCAGGTTCTGCTTCCTTATGATCGCATCCATGAACTTAAGCTCCTCTGATGTAGCAGGTCCAGCATCTCTCTTCCCAAAGATAGTACAACACAGGAGCTTGTGAAGAATGTGATGAACTTGTCGGGTCATGAGTGAAGCTTTCACTCCACTCCTGAAAGTTATCCCCGTCAATCCTCTCCATATCTCCTTGTGATCCTGTGACGGTAAACTGGAGATAGACTGGAAACTGTTGGTGAACCAATCAGAACTGGCCTGAGACTGTGTGTAAAGGCCAAGGTATACCCCGAAATCTCCAACTGTCATATGATATTTCTTCCCACGATACCGAAAAGTGATCTTCTTCTTATCAGTTATCTCCAACCTATCTCGGAACTCGTAAGTCATCATAAACTCAGTGACGACCTCTCGGTATATAGCCTCATCAATGGAGAAAAGATGGAAAAACGCAGCATGTTCCTCGCCATCTTTATCATACTTAATCAAATCTTCCAACTCATCCCTAATACCCAAGCGTCTCATGTCCTGCCATATGATGACTCTGTTTGACCCTAGGTATCGTCCCATCCATTTCGTGATATCGTCCATATTCTCGGGGGATGAAGCAAGCTTCCTCAACGAAGGGTTTGATAGATCCATCTGTGACAAGAAAATGAGTTGCATAAGTAATAACAAATTGCTAAGTACATTTCCAAATTTTAAACAAAAATTGGAAATGTAGGCTTTAAAATATGAATAAATCCGCAATTTATTTTAAACTAAACCTAGGCCTAACCAATCCTCAATCCGCAATTTTTGCAACCATAAGTGTCTAACCTATTCCAAGGGTATTAAAGCAACAATAATACTAGCGTTTAATCCAAGTAAGCTCGTTATTTCAAACAACTAGCTAATATTTTTACTTTCATTCATGGCAACTTAATCTAAGTGAGCTTTAACCATGTAATTACCTCAAATACATCAAGTGAACCAAAAAGAACATAAACTAATTTATTTATGCAAATACCATATGGTTAAAGACACGTGTCAACTTATTCGGTTACTTTTGCAAGATTTAAAGATTTTGATAAATGAATGACGGTAGCTTACGTGTAATGGTTACATTAAAAATATTCAACACTTTATTAATTAAGGTGGTGGATAATTAAAATATTCAAGGACCAAAAGCTAACTAAGGATTTATTGAAAATCTAAGAAACTTGCCATGATTTAATTAACACAAGTACCATTTAAAAATTGAATATTTAAAATAAAGTATGATACTTAGTTAATTTTTAATCACAACGTGCTTACTTTAACTTTCAATAATCCTAGAGATCATTCAAAATAAACTAGCAATCATGTAAACATGTTTATCAAATCATACTAAGCATGAATTAATCAAAACAAGTCAAAACAATCTACTAGTTACCAAAAGTCAACAAATCTAGCAACTTTGACAACTTAAAGTCAACACTTGAAGATCAAAGTAACAAATTATCAAGTAATCTACTCAATCAAGCATGTAATCATGTTAAGCAACTATGCAAGAACACTTTTGAACCATAAAACACAAGTTTTCACCATGGATTTTATAGATCAAAAGTTGAAACCCTAACTTTTAAAAAGTTAATGAAATTTAAAGATTTGAGTTAGGAATTACCTTGCAAGTGATGAAATGATGTTATGTATTATCGCACCCCCAAATTATGATGCGGAAGCGGGTCGGTTCGGGGCGCGACTAATCAATACACAAAGCACATAAGATACAATGAACGACCACTACATGCGTCGTTTTACAAGTTATATTGATATTATAAAAGTTTTTACACTGTTATGATATAGTTTACAAAAGCTCCTGAGCCAAAACGATAGAGATTCTATGGCATAACTAAATTATACAAAATGTAGTAATGCATGACAATCTCTTGATGTCTGAATGTGACTCGAGCTAATGGGCATCCTGAATGAGCAGACCTACTGCTGCTGAGAACCTGAGAATACATGCTAAAGGTCAGCTATAAAGCTGGTGAGCTCACAGGTTTAATGATAAGAACAATGTATGAACCACAAGATTTAATGATAATTGAAATTAATCAAATATAATGTACATACAACCATGAGCACATAGTCTGAGCTTAACTGAGGTGTCAGGATCACAATTAAGTGCCTGAGCGAGGGTGCCTCTATGCGTATGCCTAATCAACATACGTATGAACAAATGATAATGCGTCCGTTTTGACCAGTCAGTGCTTGCTGACCCGGACGGGGATTGTCAGTCCCATATGGATCCATACACTAACATTCACGCTACAAAGTATTACCAAACTATGCTAATGAGGACTTAAAATGATTAGATGATTTTAACTCATGTAGTATACATCGATGTTTTGATACTTGTGTTCACATGTAAAACAAAATGAGCATGTATCTCACCCCTAGGTAAAAGCATTTAAAAAGGGGCTATGAAACTCACCTGAGTCTAATGAGATGCTATTAAGCACAAATGATGATTCACAAGACAATGATGTCGATCAATCGACTGAAACCTGCAGGGCGTCTTAGACGCGCAAGGTTTTTGATTGATTAGATGACTTAACAGACCATCTATGCTAGTTGCTCATTCAACTAGTAATGTCCAAATGATTAGTTTTGGATTATTTATATTTTGTAAATATGTACGGCCCGTTGGTGAGTTTTTGTAATAATAATTTCAAGTGTTATTATTATGCGTCTCATCATTTTGTTTACTTGTAAAGTATATACCTATGCATTTTCAAAAGCGAGTACTTTTATATATATCCGAAGATATATATATTTATGTCCGAATGTTTGTAGTCCGAAGGTGTCTAGGTCCGAAAGTGTATATGTGTCCGGATGTAAGTTTTAGTCCGAAAGTCAAGGGTTCGGGTTCGGGAAAGTGGTCAAACGACCACCGTTTGACCCAAAACTTTTACACAAATCCTAATATGTCAAGATAGGCTTATAGAACTTGTCGTTATGTTTCGTGGATGTCTCGAAGTGTCACATTCACCAAACTACCAAAACAGTCCCTAGTTTCCTGTTTTCCAGATTTTGTACTCAAAAAATCCCTCGATTTGGACCACTTCTAGTCCGATTCATAGCTAAACAAAAATCTCACATGTTCTCATATATGTCTAGATCATTTCTGCATTTTATGGTATTTTTATATGTCCGTTTACTATTTTTAACAAAAATAAATATGAAGAGTAGTCGGTTTCGGCTCAAAACAGACCTTGGCTCAAAGATTAGCCTCTACACTAAAAACCGTGTATTTTTGGGAAATTTTTCAGAGAGAACTTTTTGTAGACGACATCCATACGGACATTTCGGTATAAGATTTGCGTGTTGATTCATCCTACAACTCAAGTTATAGTCGTTTTAGTGAAGACGAAAATTCTGGTCAGATTACTGTTTTTATATAACTACCTCAAAAACGTGTTTGAGCTTAAGATTTGGACATTATCTTGTTAGATGAACATCATAACATGTATATATATGTAAATCACGAAAATATAGAGAGAGAAGTTAGGGTTTTATACCAAAAACGTGTTCTAGAGAGAGAGGAAAGTGAGATGGTGCTTGATTCGAGTTCCTAGCTTCCTTTCCTTGCTTTCCTTTCCCAAAAATGATGGCGGTTGATGGTGGTTTGATGGTGGAGATGTGGTGGTTGTAAAGAGAGGGTGAGAGAGCAGATTTTAGAGAGAGAGATTAGAGAGAGAAGTGGAGGAACCAAATGAGGGAATTAAGGGTGTGATTGGTGGCTTATGGTCAAGGGCATGATCCACAAAAAGTGGATCATGTTGGCTGGTTTTTATTAAACAAATGGGGGCAAGGTTTGGTTTAAATCTTGTCTCCATGCTTGGTATTATATCCGCGTTCGATTACCCGATCGTTTAAACATTTATTTATAGGTTAATGTTATACGTACGTGTTTTTAAATAACAATTGGTTTTCGATATTTTAAGTTGAAGTAATACTCCATATTACTTGATAACACTTATAAAAAAAATGTTTGATTAATGTGTCGGTTTTCGTTTACGGGATCGCGTTACGATTATTTAATCGCTTGTGGTTTTAATTAGACGTTTCTGTGATCGGTTTGATATACGCTATTTCAAATAAATATTTTCCATCAAAATAATATATTTTAAATTTGTAAAATATATTTTGGTTTTCGTTCGATTGTTGGGCGCGTTTCGCTCGTTTTTGGGTCGCGTATGAGCATTTTATGCGATACGGAATACTTATGAAATATTATCGAAATAATATTTAGTAACTAATATGTTTATCGAATAATCTCATATTATTTAATAAAGGGTTCACCAACGTCCATATTAATGTATCGGAATTCGGCCGATATAATAAAATGCACGATTAAATAGAATCGCGTAAATGCGTATATTTATAAAATACACGTAATGATACATACAATTAGCCTAGCATGGAACTAATTACATGTATTACAAAATGATTAGGCGCAAATTTCTAGCCCTAATTGGTCGGGTGTCACATTCTCCCCTTGTTAAGAGAATTTCGTCCTGAAATTCAGCTCTGAGTTGGCGCATGAGTGGAGTCTGAAAATAGATGTGGATATTTGAGTCGCATCTGGTCTTCCCGTTCCCAGGTGAATTCCAGACCTCGCCGCGAATTCCACCGAACTCTGACAATAGGGATACGACTTTGCTTGAGCTGTTTGACCTCACGGTCCATGATCTCCACTGGTGTCTTGTGACACCCCCAAATTTAATGATTTGCGGAAGCTTGATTTGGGTGTCACTAATCAATATACAAAGCACAAGATATAATGAACGACCACTATATGCGTCGTTTTAAACTTGTATAGATAAAGTAAATGTTTACATCAAAATATAGTTACATTAGCTCGATTCCTGAAATTTGAGAGATTACATAGCATAATTACTTTTACAAAATATAATAATGCAGTCCAATCTCTAGTTGTATGTATGCTGACTCGAGCTAATAATTCCTGCTTGTGCAGCCCAAACTACTGCTGGGTACCTGTGATAAATACTAAAATGGGTCAGCGAAAACGCTGGTGAGCTCACAGGTTTGTATGTCAATGTATAGTTGTCAGAACCGCAAGATTTATATTGAATTTAAAATGCAATTAAGCAAAATAAAAGTTATACTGTCCATGAGCACATAGTCTGAGCTTAACTTGATTTGTCAGGCCCACTTAAGGAAACCTAACTTGAAATGCCTCCTACGAGTGCCTAATCAACACTCGTCTTCCCAAATGCTAATACATCCGTTTGACCGGTTAGTGCGTGCTAACCCGGATGAGGATTGTCAATCCCATATGATATCATATACTAACATTCACGCTATAAAATACTAGAGACTATGCTTATGGAGGACTTTAAATTGATTAGCTTGAAACTCATGTAGTATTTGAAGTTTGGCACTTGCGTTCTACTTGTAAAACAAAATCGAGCAGTAATATCACACCCCTAGTTGTAAAGCAGTGAAAATGGGGCTATGAAACTCACCTGATTCCTGATGTGTTTAACTTAATAAACTTGAAGTAATTAGCAGTGTGTTGGTGTCCAAAGACTTGAAACCTGAATGTGTTCACGACACTTGATTGTTATTAATTGTACTGGTATCTCGAAAGACTACCTTTGTAGTTGTTATACAACTATATATATATGTCCAAATTACTACGATTTGGTTGATTGAATTGTTACAAGTTACTACGACTTGTTTGATTGAATTGAGACAAGTTACAACGACTTGTTTGATTTTGAAGTATGTTTTGAAAACGCGTACGGCCCGTTGGTGACGGATTTGAAATAATAAACCTTAAGTATTATTATCTTGTAATTGGCGTTTTGCACTTGAAAATGTGTCCCAAAGTGTTTTATAAGTCGTATCGTATAAGGGTTTGAGGTTATATAGTTCCGACACTTAGTGAAATTGAGATTTGAAAACCTGCTGTTTTATGCGACATAACAATGCGACACAAAAAGGGTTATGCGACACAAGTGTTGTGTCGCATAGGAGTGCGACACAAAGTCCATACGACACAAGGGTTGTGTCGCATGGATGCGAAATGCTGATTCAACAGCGACATAGTGATTGTGTCGTATGGGGTATGCGACATAGTGGTTGTGTCGCAGAACTTGCGACACAAAATATCTGGTACGACATAAGGTACGACACAAGGGAATTTATGCGACATAAAGGCTAAAATACGACACAACATGCGACACAATGCTTGTGTCGCATGGATGAACACCAGCCCAGAAATCCGGCTGTCACGACTTTTTCCGGCCAAAAATCCGTTTTAAACCCGTTTTTAAGCTATGAAATCATGTTCTATACATTGTAATGGACATATATATGTTATCTAAACAACCGCAAGTGAAAAATACTAAGAATCGAGAGATTTCGGGATTTTGTCGGAAACTTACAATTTGCCGAAATGAAAATCCGGAAAGATAGCGTTGTAGATCGTCGCGAGGTGGTCGTGAATCTCTAAAAATATTTGTGATTCGGTCGCGTTTCGTGGTAGTATTTTGCGATTTGGTGAGTTTTGGTGGTTTGTTTGTTTAGAGGGGAAAGAAAAGAGAGAGGGAGGAATGGGAAATGAAATGAAGAAAATGAAAGGTGGAGGTGGGGTTTATCCCCACTTTCGCCCCGCGTCCCGTGTGGTGTTCGTTTGCTCCGTCGTTTAAACGTTGAATAATTATTTTGAACATTAATTGGTACATTTTAAATACAAATTATTACGCGATATTTTATTTAGTTATTTTACAAATAAGTTTATATTTGAGTTATAAATGTAAGTTGGTTTATTTAGTTTTGCGCGTTTTTAACATTTTAAATTGTGAAATTTCTGTTTGTACGATACCGATAAATACGAAGTATTATTATAATAATATTTTTGACATAACAACGTTATTTAATAAAATTTGTCACCAACGTCCATATTTATTGTATTGAAATTCATTCGATTTGAAATTCGTACGATTTAAACAAATCGCATAATTGTAGATATATATTCAACAATATATAATGATTGATACATTAATTAGCCTAACACAGAACTAATTACATGTATTAAAACTTGATTAGGCACTAAATTCTAGTCCTAAATTGACGGTTGTCACATTCTCCCCCTGTTAGGAGAATTTCGTCCCGAAATTTATGTTGAAGTCGCGTTTGATGTTGAGTCAGTGAAGAGTTGAGGATACTTGAGTCGCATTTGGTCTTCCCGTTCCCAGGTAAATTCCGGACCGCGCCGCGAATTCCACCTAACCTTGACAATGGGAATACGACTTTGTTTAAGTTGTTTGACCTCACGGTCCATGATTTCAGCGGGTTCCTCAACAAAGTGAAGTTTCTCGTCAACTCGAATTTCATCGAGTGGAATGATAAGTGTCTCATCAGACAGACACTTCTTCAGATTTGAAACATGAAAAGTGGTATGCACGCTGCTAAGTTCAGATGGCAGTTGCAATCGATAAGCCACTGGACCAATCCTTTCGAGGATCTCGAATGGTCCAATGTATCTGGGATTCAACTTCCCTCGTTTGCCAAATCGGATGACGCCTTTCCAAGGCGATACTTTGAGTAGAACTCGATCCCCAACCTGGAACTCGAGTGGCTTGCGTCTCACGTCAGCATAACTTTTCTGACGATCACGCGCGGCTTTAAGCTTGTTCTGAATTTCAACGATTCTCTCGGTCGTCTCGTGAATGATTTCTGGACCTGTGAGTTGGCTATCCCCAACTTCGGTCCAACAGATAGGTGACCGGCATTTCCGACCGTACAGTGCCTCGAAGGGTGCAGCCTTGATGCTGGTATGATAACTGTTGTTGTACGAGAACTCGCACAATGGTAGATGTTTTTCCCAGTTTACACCGAAGTCCACTACGCAGGCCCGTAGCATGTCTTCCAGTGTTTGAATGGTTCGTTCACTTTGGCCGTCTGTTTGAGGATGGTATGCGGTACTCATATCAAGTTGAGTACCCAGAGATTTTTGAAGTGATTGCCAAAATTGTGAAGTGAAACGACTATCTCTATCGGAGATAATTGAAATTGGAACACCGTGTTTGGTCACGATTTCCTTCAGATAAACGTTGGTGAGGCGTTCCATTTTGTCGGATTCCTTGATTGCCAGGAAGTGAGCAGACTTTGTGAGACGATCCACGATCACCCAAATGGAATCGCAACCGTTCGCTGACTTTGGTAGTTTGGTTATGAAGTCCATAGCAATTTGTTCCCATTTCCATTCAGGAAGACTGGGTTGTTGAAGTAAACCAGAAGGTTTTTGATATTCGATTTTGACTTTGGAGCAAGTAAGGCATTTGCTGACATAGGTGGCGATTTCGGCTTTCATGTTCGGCCACCAGTAGAAGTCTTTGATACCATGGTACATTTTATCGGATCCCGGATGGATAGAATATTTTGACTTGTGAGCTTCATCCATCACCAAGTCTCGTAGGTTCCCGAATCTAGGCAACCAGATTCGGTTTGAGAAACACCTAATCCCGTTAGATCTGATTTCGAACTGTTTATCCATGCCCCGCAAGGCTTCATCTTTGACATTTTCTGGTTTTAAGGCTTCGAGTTGAGCAGTGAGGATTTGAATGTTTAAATTGTTGTGAATGGTCATACTGAGGGCTCGAACCCGAAGTGGTTTCACTCGCTCTTTTCGACTGAGGGCATCAGCAACAACATTTGCTTTGCCTGGATGATATTTGAGTTCGCAGTCGTAATCAGTAAGCAACTCTACCCATCGACGTTGCCTCATGTTGAGATCCTTCTGATCGAATATGTGTTGAAGGCTTTTATGGTCGGTAAAGATTGTACATCTGGTACCGTAAAGGTAATGTCTCCAGATTTTGAGGGCAAAAACGACAGCTCCTAGCTCGAGGTCGTGGGTGGTGTAATTCTTTTCATGAATCTTAAGCTGTCGGGAAGCATAAGCTATGACTTTGTCTCGTTGCATAAGCACACAACCGAGACCTTGATGAGAAGCATCGCAGTATACCACGAAGTCATCGGTGCCTTCAGGTAATGATAGGATAGGAGCACTGCAAAGCTTTTGCTTTAAGAGTTGGAATGCCGACTCTTGTTTATCAGTCCAGTCAAACTTTTTGTCTTTCTGGGTCAGCGTCGTGAGTGGTATGGCTATCTTGGAGAAATTTTCAATGAATCGTCGATAATATCCGGCCAGTCCCAAAAACTGCCGTACTTCGGTTGGAGTGGTTGGCGATTGCCAGTCTTTGATAGCCTCGATTTTTGACGGGTCGACGTGAATCCCCTGACTGTCAATCACGTGACCAAGAAATTGAACGGTTTTGATCCAGAACTCACACTTAGAGAACTTGGCATAGAGCTCCTCGTGTTTAAGTAGTTCAAGGATGGTTCTGAGGTGTTGCGCGTGTTCTTCTTTGTTTCGTGAATATATGAGAATGTCATCGATAAAGACAATGACAAATTTATCCAGGTAAGGTTTACACACCCGATTCATAAGGTCCATGAATACAGCCGGTGCATTGGTTAGGCCGAATGGCATCACTTGAAATTCGTAATGCCCGTAACGGGTTCTGAAAGCGGTTTTTGGAATATCGGCATCGCGGACACGCAATTGGTGATAACCGGATCGGAGATCAATCTTTGAATAACAACTCGACCCTTGAAGTTGGTCGAACAGATCATCGATTCGAGGAAGTGGATACCGGTTCTTGACAGTTAACTTGTTCAACTCTCGATAGTCGATACACATTCGAAAAGAACCATCTTTCTTCTTAACAAATAGGACCGGAGCTCCCCAAGGTGAAGAACTCGGCCTGATGAACCCTCGTTCCAGGAGTTCCTGTAACTGGGTGGACAGCTCCTGAAGTTCGGATGGAGCTAAACGGTATGGTGCTCGGGCCACAGGCGCAGCACCGGGTACAAGATCGATTGAGAACTCAACCTGTCTTGGTGGTGGTAGACCAGGTAGTTCTTCAGGAAAGACTTCTGGAAAGTCTCGAACAATTGGAACATCCTCAAGTCGCTTCTCCTCCGACTTTTTCTCCATGATGTGCGCGAGGATTGCTGGATAACCCTTTTTCAGAAATTTCCGGGTTTTAAGACAAGAGATGATGTTAAGCCTCGTCCCTCCGGTCTCCCCCTGTATGACTAGGGTTCTACCGACAGTGAGAGGTATGCGAACAATTTTGTCGTAGCAGATGATTTCGGCGCGATGTTTGGATAACCAGTCCATGCCTATGATGACATCGAAACTTCCAATCTCAACAGGCATAAGATCTATGGAGAAGATTTCGTCGGCTAGATTTAAAGTGCAATTAGGTATCACACTATCGGTTTCTATCAGTTTGCCATTTGCTAGCTCTACAGTGTACTTAACGTCTAAAGCAACAGATGTAATGTCAAGTAGAGGGCAAAATTCATCGGAAATAAAACTCCTATCGGCACCAGTATCAAACAGAATGGAAGCAGTTAAATTGTTGAGGAGGAACATACCCGTGACCACATTCGGGTCCAGGCGGGCGTCCCCTGAGTTGATCACGAAAGCAGTACTTTTGGCGTTGTTGTTGTTGCGGTGGTTGTTGTTGTTGCCCTTATTCTTCAACTTTGGGCAAGAATCCCTGAAGTGTCCTGGGTTTCCACATTCGTAGCAGGACTTAGGTTGTCGGGTAATTCTGTCAGAGGGGTTGTTGTTGTTGGATTTGGGAGCTCGGCAATCCTTAGTCAAATGCCCTTGCCTCCTGCAGTTGTTGCAAGGAGTACCGCACTGACCAAAATGGTGGTAGTTACACTTGGGACAATAAGGCCTGTCCCAGTGTAGTTGCGGGTGGTTTCAGAGTTGGTGGTGTAGACTTGGATGGCGTTGTTTTTCTTGTTGGAGTTGTGGTGGTGTTCAGTGGATTTGCGTTTGTTGTTGTTGGAGGATGAGGTGTTGGAGGTCTCACGGCTGACAACTAAGGCCATGAGTTCGTGGGCCAATCGAATGGCACTTTCAGTGGTGGTTGGTTTGGATGAGGCGACGTTTCCTTGGATGTTCTCGGGAAGTCCACGAATGTATTTCTTAATGCCCTTACTTTCTGGTTCGACCAAACCCGGGCATAATAGAGCAAACTGCTGAAATTTGGTGGTATATTCAGCGACATCATTTCCCTGCACCTCCAGATGCCAGAATTCTTCTTCCAGCCTGTGCAATTCCTCTTCAGGACAGTATTTCTCTGTCAGCTTCTTTTTCAGTTCGGCCCAAGGAAGTCGGTTTGCAACCTCAAGGCCTACAGAGTTTGCGTGGGTTTTCCACCACGTGAGTGCACCTTCCTGAAAGGTGTAAGCAGCGAATTTGACCTTGTTGTTCTCAGTACAGTCGCAGAGACTGAAAACAGATTCCATACGCTCAACCCAACGGATCAAGCCAATGGCACCTTCCGTGCCCTTGAAGTACAGTGGTTTACAGCTCAGAAAGTCCTTATAGGAGCAGGGTTTGGGTGGTGGAGTATTGGTTGCGGTGTCCTCGCTACCTGGTGGTGTTCGGGTAGCCAAGGCTTCGGTCACACTGCGGGCAATGATTCCCGCGATCTCAGCTTCGCTAAGGGTAATTTGACGACGTGGAGGCATGATGCTGAGTAAGAAAGAACAAGGAAATGAAATAAGATACTAGTCCGAGCATGATGAACTAGTGATGTGTTTGTCATTCCGAGACAAAACGTTTGAAAGAAAGAGGCCTATATTCATATAATATAATATAGCCTAAAGTTGTAACGAGGTCTATTCATGTAAATATATATATATCACATAATAACCTATTGAGTGTCTAGCACAGAAGTGTTTTGAGTCCCGTTTCTCTCGAGGTCAGAGTCAACTAATGCATTCCTGTTCAACATAACTCTTTCAGATTTCACATCATCTTTCTTTAATTGTACATAGTTGATCAGGCTATGTTAAATTAAAGTCGTATGATGTAATCCCTGAACTAGTCATAACTAATAAGGAATACTGCCTAACGGTCATAGTCTAGGCCCACTAAATGCAACCTAGTTCACTATAACCTTAGGCTCTGATACCAATCTGTGACACCCCCAAATTTAATGATTTGCGGAAGCTTGATTTGGGTGTCACTAATCAATATACAAAGCACAAGATATAATGAACGACCACTATATGCGTCGTTTTAAACTTGTATAGATAAAGTAAATGTTTACATCAAAATATAGTTACATTAGCTCGATTCCTGAAATTTGAGAGATTACATAGCATAATTACTTTTACAAAATATAATAATGCAGTCCAATCTCTAGTTGTATGTATGCTGACTCGAGCTAATAATTCCTGCTTGTGCAGCCCAAACTACTGCTGGGTACCTGTGATAAATACTAAAATGGGTCAGCGAAAACGCTGGTGAGCTCACAGGTTTGTATGTCAATGTATAGTTGTCAGAACCGCAAGATTTATATTGAATTTAAAATGCAATTAAGCAAAATAAAAGTTATACTGTCCATGAGCACATAGTCTGAGCTTAACTTGATTTGTCAGGCCCACTTAAGGAAACCTAACTTGAAATGCCTCCTACGAGTGCCTAATCAACACTCGTCTTCCCAAATGCTAATACATCCGTTTGACCGGTTAGTGCGTGCTAACCCGGATGAGGATTGTCAATCCCATATGATATCATATACTAACATTCACGCTATAAAATACTAGAGACTATGCTTATGGAGGACTTTAAATTGATTAGCTTGAAACTCATGTAGTATTTGAAGTTTGGCACTTGCGTTCTACTTGTAAAACAAAATCGAGCAGTAATATCACACCCCTAGTTGTAAAGCAGTGAAAATGGGGCTATGAAACTCACCTGATTCCTGATGTGTTTAACTTAATAAACTTGAAGTAATTAGCAGTGTGTTGGTGTCCAAAGACTTGAAACCTGAATGTGTTCACGACACTTGATTGTTATTAATTGTACTGGTATCTCGAAAGACTACCTTTGTAGTTGTTATACAACTATATATATATGTCCAAATTACTACGATTTGGTTGATTGAATTGTTACAAGTTACTACGACTTTTTTGATTGAATTGAGACAAGTTACAACGACTTGTTTGATTTTGAAGTATGTTTTGAAAACGCGTACGGCCCGTTGGTGACGGATTTGAAATAATAAACCTTAAGTATTATTATCTTGTAATTGGCGTTTTGCACTTGAAAATGTGTCCCAAAGTGTTTTATAAGTCGTATCGTATAAGGGTTTGAGGTTATATAGTTCCGACACTTAGTGAAATTGAGATTTGAAAACCTGCTGTTTTATGCGACATAACAATGCGACACAAAAAGGGTTATGCGACACAAGTGTTGTGTCGCATAGGAGTGCGACACAAAGTCCATACGACACAAGGGTTGTGTCGCATGGATGCGAAATGCTGATTCAACAGCGACATAGTGATTGTGTCGTATGGGGTATGCGACATAGTGGTTGTGTCGCAGAACTTGCGACACAAAATATCTGGTACGACATAAGGTACGACACAAGGGAATTTATGCGACATAAAGGCTAAAATACGACACAACATGCGACACAATGCTTGTGTCGCATGGATGAACACCAGCCCAGAAATCCGGCTGTCACGACTTTTTCCGGCCAAAAATCCGTTTTAAACCCGTTTTTAAGCTATGAAATCATGTTCTATACATTGTAATGGACATATATATGTTATCTAAACAACCGCAAGTGAAAAATACTAAGAATCGAGAGATTTCGGGATTTTGTCGGAAACTTACAATTTGCCGAAATGAAAATCCGGAAAGATAGCGTTGTAGATCGTCGCGAGGTGGTCGTGAATCTCTAAAAATATTTGTGATTCGGTCGCGTTTCGTGGTAGTATTTTGCGATTTGGTGAGTTTTGGTGGTTTGTTTGTTTAGAGGGGAAAGAAAAGAGAGAGGGAGGAATGGGAAATGAAATGAAGAAAATGAAAGGTGGAGGTGGGGTTTATCCCCACTTTCGCCCCGCGTCCCGTGTGGTGTTCGTTTGCTCCGTCGTTTAAACGTTAAATAATTATTTTGAACATTAATTGGTACATTTTAAATACAAATTATTACGCGATATTTTATTTAGTTATTTTATGTAACAACCGCCAAATTAGGGCTAGTATTAGCGCCTAATTCTTTGTTAATACATGTAATTAGTTCTATGTTAGGCTAATTTATGTATCGGATTATATGTTGGTTGATATATACAACTTTGCGATTTGATTAAATCGTACGCAACTTAAATAGAATGAAATTCTATTCGATTAACACGGACGTTGGTGAACAAATGTTTATAAATTAAAATAACGCAATTACTGTCGAAACACTATTTTATAATAATTAATAATTATCTCGTATCGCTCGATCAAAAATTACACGATTTAAAAACAAAAGTATTCAAACTTATTTGTAAAATATTTAAATAGAAATGTCGCGTAATTATTTGTATTTAAAACCTACCAATTAAAATGTAAAATAATTATTTAACGTTAAACGACGGAGCAAACGAACACCGCACGGGGGCGCAGTGCGCCGACTGAAAATGGTGGGGATTTAACCTCCACCATTTCCCTTTTCCTTTTCATTTTCTTTCTTTAACTCTCTCTCTTCTCTCACCTTTTCTCTCAACTAATAACTTTCCACCATTCACTTAAATCACCAAATCACACCACCAAACGAACTCGAATCATATCATCCCTTTGGAAGAAAACGTTCACCTCGCGACGATCTACATTCCTACCTTTTCGGATTTTCAATCCGACACTTTGTAAGTTTCCGACAAATCCCGACATCTTTCGTTTTTGATCATTTTTACTGGTTTACGGTTTAAATAGGCTTAATATGTTCATATAAGGGTTGGGTAAAAGATTTGGACCGAACGGAGACCGGAAAACTCGTTTTCGGCACAAATTCCGGCCATCAGACCGCTACGTCGCATTTGGCCAGGGGCCTCTGCGACGTCGCGGCCTACGTCGCACAAAAACCTCCACGTCGCACTAGCGACGCAGCTCCTTACGTCGCATTAAATTGCGGACGTCGCACATGGCGACGTAGACTTTAACGTCGCAAACCTCCACGTCGCATTAGCGACGCCAGCCCCTACGTCGCATTGATTTGCGAAGGTCGCATCATGCGACGTACATGCCTACGTCGCACCCGACGTCGCACTCGACGTCGCACCCTACGTCGCACCCTATGTCGCACATGACAGAACCTTGAAAACTCGGATTTTACCAAGTGTCGATCTTACACAACTTCAAATACTTATTTCATACGACTTAACAAACGTCATAGAACATACTTTCTATTACAATTACACTAAATTGCGTTATAAATGATAAACTTTAACTATAACAAATCACCAACGGGCCGTATATATACTTTGATACGAACGAGAACGAACCAACATTAAACACAACGGGTTGTATGAACAACTAGCCTAGATGGTCTTGCGAGACATCTACTTACTTAACCTTATGTGTTTAGGCACTAGAAGGTTACGGGTTCGGAGAACCTACTTGCTTTACTACTACTTGCTAATTACTACTTCTCGACTCAGGTGAGTCTTACAGCCCCACTTTTACTGTTTTATACTTTGGGGTGAGATACTTAGCAACTGTTTTACGCATGAACACAATGTACTGAACTGAAAACATTACTGAAAACATTACTGATTACAAACAAACGCATGAGTTACTTTTATCCACTGAAAGCCTCCTTATCGTAAGTTGTTAGTTATGGTCTTAAGCGCGAGTACTAGTAAATGGATCCATTTGGGACTGACAATCCCTGTCTGGGGTGGTAGCGCCACCACGTACTGAATTACACGTAGAAACAGACATATTAGTATTTGTTACATATGAGTGTGCGGATAGCACTCACGGGGGTACGTGATTTATTTCACACTACGCTGTTAAGCTTCAACTTATGAGCTCATGGCACTGTACTAATTAACTGATTTACTTACTTTGCTGGATAGCAATACGGGTACATACTTGTGGTTCATGACAACTACTTATTACTAAACCTGTGAGATTCACCAACCTTTTTGGTTGACACTTTTTAGCTTTGTATCTCAGGTACACATACGGAGTAGGATCACTCCAGGATTACTAGCTAGAGTCGCATGATTTCCAAACTGCATTTAACGGAGATTCTTTGGCATTATCTTTTGTAACTACGATTATGTAATAGAATCTCCCGCTATACGCGTGGACTCTAGGGAACTACTTTTTGTATACGAAAACCTACGGTTTTCAAACGATTATTATTTATGAAACCTTTTCTAAACGTCTCATTTAGAGGTCGTTTACTATTAATCTTGTGCTTTGTATATTGATTAGTAACACCCAACGTATGCTTCCGCAAACCGTTAAATTTGGGGGTGTTACAGATTGGTATCAGAGCCTAAGGTTATAGTGAACTAGGTTGCATTTAGTGGGCCTAGACTATGACCATTAGGCAGTATTTCCTTACTAGGCATGATTGGTTCAGGAATTACATCATACGACTTTAATTTAACATAGCCTGATCAACTATGTACAATTAAGGAAAGACGATGTAAGATCTGAAATGATTATGTTGAACGGGGATACGTTAGTTGACTCTGACTACGAGAGAACCGGACCATTACTTGATATGTGCTAGACATTAGGCTGGATATGATATATGTATATATATTAGCCTCAAACTTACTAACGCTTTGTCTCAGAAATGGCAAACATCCCATCCAACTCATCTCGTTCTCAAACCGGGTCGCAGAACCCAAGGGTAGCAAGGAGGAACAACAGGTTGCCTCGAGCTGGCCCGTACTCCACTCACTTCACCTTGCCGGCCTTAGCCGCTAGGGTGAACCAACACGAGCAACGACTTCGCACCATGGACGTCGTGTTGCAGGAAACCAACGAGAACTGGAGACTTACATCCCTCGAACGTTTAGAACAAGTCTCCGACGATCTGGAAACCACTAACAACAACATGGACGTCCTTCGCAACCAAATAATAGAAATAAGGGTGGAAAATGCCCTTCTGCAACAAAGGATGGATGAATATGTGCAGCGCTCACTGGAGACAGAAGAGTATGCGCATGGACTAACCCAACGACTAGCGCTAGCAGAAGACAACGCTCGACAAGCTAGCAGGCTCGCAAACACGGTGGACCGTCTTGTCACGATGATGGAGCAGATTAACCTACGTTAAGACTAGCTTAGTCTTTGTCTTGTAAACTATCATGTAATCTAGTAACTACCTTAGCACTACTCTATTTTTCAGTCGGATGTAACAATTCCCGACATCTTTTGTAATACATCTGTAGGATGTAACCTTTGAACTCGTATCATCTATCCAATATTTCTTGTTGTTCAACTCATATTAATTGGCATTTTTTTTTTTCCCATATTGATGTTATGTATTACCACCTTTATACATGTACATCTGAAATATATACAACTTTCTTGCAAAATCTCATGAATCTTCATTTCTTTTATTGAAGAGTCATGCCACCAAAGACAAGACCTTACACGGATGCTCAGATCACGTCACTCATAACCCAGGCTGTTACTGAAGCCTTAGCTCGGAACACTCCACCTGGTTCCACAAGAAACAGCGATGCCGCTGAAACTTCTGCTGCTAAACCTTGTTCATACAAAGATTTTCAAAACTGCAAACCCTTGAGCTTCAAGGGGATCGAAGGAGCCATCGGACTTATCAGATGGTTCGAAAAGATGGAATCCGTTTTCCGCATCAGCAAATGTGCGGAGGACGACAAAGTCAAGTTCTCCACCTGCACCCTCGAAGATGGTGCCCTCTCATGGTGGAATTCCTATACCCAGTCTGTGGGTATTGATACAGCTTATCTACTCCCTTGGGAGGATCTGAAGAAAATGCTCACTGATGAGTATTGCCCGGCCGAACAACTCTACAAGCTGGACGAAGAGTTCTGGAACTTAAAAGTACAAGGAACTGACATCGTTGGATACACCACCAGATTCCAACAACTCACCGTCCTTCGCCCAACCATGGCGGGTACTGAACCCGAAAAGATCAAGAAGTATATCCGCGGCCTCCCGGAACCTGTCCGGGGAAATGTCGCCTCATCAAAACAAACCACTCTTCATGGTGCCATTCGGTTGGCCCATGAACTACTAGCCATGAACGAGGACCCAGAACCACCCACTCCATCATCCAACATCAATAAAAGAAAATGGTCCGACAACCACAACAACCACCAAAACAAGAAACCTGAAACCATTAAAGCCTACACCTCCGTTTCTGATGACAAAGGAGCGTACAAGGGAACCAAGCCCTATTGCTCTAAGTGCCAACGACACCACCATGGCTCGTGTCCCTGTAGCAAGTGTAAGAGATTTGGACACTTGGCTAGGGACTGTAGATCAAACACCACAGACACCAACACCTCTGCACCAAAGACTTGTTATGGGTGCAACGGAACGGGGCATTTCAAGAAAGACTGCCCGAAGCTGAACAACAACAACAACAGGAACAATAACAATGCTCGAGGAAGAGCTTTTGTACTGAAATCTGGGGAAGCCCGTCAAGACCCGAATGTGGTCACGGGTACGTTTCTTCTCAACAACTTGACTGCATCTGTATTATTCGATACTGGTGCTGATAAGAGCTTTATTTCCGACGAATTTTATCCACTACTTGACACTACACCTATTGCCTTAGATTCTAAGTACACAATAGAATTGGCAAACGGAAAACTTATTGAGGCCGACAGTGTGATACCTAATTGCACTCTGAACTTAGCTAATGAGCTCTTTCCCATTGACTTGATACCTGTCGAAATCGGCAGCTTTGACATCATCGTCGGTATGGATTGGTTGTCCAAACACCGAGCCGAAATCGTTTGTTTCGAGAAAATTGTACGCATTCCTCTCGTCACCGGTGGAACTTTGAGCATACAAGGGGAGACCGGTGGAACGAGAATGAACATCATTTCTTGCATGAAAACCCGAAAATACTTAAGAAAAGGGTATCAGGCAATCCTCGCACACGTTATGGAGAAAAAGTCGGTGGAGAAGCGACTTGAGGATGTGCCTATTGTTCGAGACTTCCCAGAAGTCTTTCCTGAAGACTTGCCTGGCCTACCGCCAACTAGACAGGTCGAATTTTCTATTGATCTTGTGCCAGGTGCAGCACCCGTGGCACGAGCCCCTTACCGACTAGCCCCATCCGAACTTCAGGAGTTGTCTACTCAGTTACAGGAACTCCTGGACAAGGGATTTATTCGACCAAGTTCCTCACCTTGGGGAGCTCCGGTCCTGTTTGTGAAAAAGAAAGACGGTTCTTTCCGCATGTGCATCGACTACCGTGAACTCAACAAATTAACTGTCAAGAACCGTTACCCACTTCCTCGCATTGATGACCTGTTTGACCAACTTCAGGGGTCGAGTTTTTATTCAAAGATCGATCTACGGTCAGGTTATCATCAACTCCGAGTTCGCGATGAAGATATTCCAAAAACTGCTTTCCGAACTCGCTACGGGCATTATGAATTCCAAGTGATGCCATTCGGCTTAACCAACGCACCGGCTGTATTCATGGACCTTATGAATCGGGTGTGCAAACCTTACCTTGACAAGTTTGTTATCGTCTTCATCGATGACATCCTGATTTACTCGCGCACTGAACAAGAACACGCGCAACACCTGAAAACCATCCTAGAGCTGCTCAAACACGAAGAGTTGTACGCCAAATTCTCTAAGTGTGAGTTCTGGATGAAAACCGTTCAATTCCTTGGACACGTCATCGACAATCAAGGGATTCATGTTGATCCTTCAAAAATCGAGGCTATCAAAGGTTGGCAAGCACCTACTACACCGACCGAGGTACGCCAATTCTTAGGACTCGCCGGGTACTACAGGCGATTCATCGAGAACTTTTCGAAAATAGCCCTACCTCTCACTGCACTGACTCAAAAGGAAAAGAAGTTCGATTGGACTGACCAACAGGAGTCAGCTTTTCAGCTACTAAAACAGAAACTTTGCAGTGCACCTATCTTATCTTTACCCGAAGGCAACGATGACTTCGTGGTATACTGTGATGCTTCACACCTAGGTCTTGGTTGCGTACTGATGCAACGAGACAAGGTCATCGCTTACGCCTCTCGACAACTCAAGGTCCACGAAAAGAATTACACAACTCATGATCTAGAGTTGGGGGCTGTTGTATTCGCTCTAAAAATCTGGAGACACTACTTATACGGTACCAAGTGTACAATCTTTACTGACCATAAAAGTCTCCAACATATCTTCGATCAAAAGGATCTCAACATGAGGCAACGTCGATGGGTCGAGTTGCTTACTGATTACGACTGCGAGATTCGCTATCATCCAGGTAAGGCGAATGTTGTCGCCGATGCCTTAAGCCGAAAAGAACGAGTGAAACCACTTCGAGTTCGAGCTCTCGGTATGACCATTCACAACGACCTCATCAATCAAACTCTCACTGCTCAACTCGAAGCACTCAAACCAGAAAACTTGATAAACGAGGCCTTGCGGGGCATGGACAAACAACTTGAAACCAAATCTAACGGGGCCAAATACTTCTCAAATCGAATCTGGTTACCAAGTTTTGGGAACCTTCGAGACTTGGTGATGAATGAAGCTCACAAGTCTAAATACTCTATACACCCAGGTGCCGACAAAATGTATCACGGCATCAAGGAAATGTACTGGTGGCCCAACATGAAAGCTGACATTGCAACCTATGTTGGCAAGTGTCTTACTTGTTCTAAAGTTAAAGCTGAACACCAGAAACCTTCCGGTTTGCTACAACAACCTGAAATACCACAATGGAAATGGGAGCAGATCACCATGGATTTCATTACTAAACTCCCTAAAACTTCTAGCGGTTGCGATACCATTTGGGTGATCGTCGACCGACTCACTAAATCTGCTCATTTCCTAGCCATCAAGGAAACTGATAAGATGGAACGTTTGACACGGATCTACCTGAAAGAGATCGTGTCAAGACACGGCGTGCCCATCTCAATCATCTCCGACCGAGACGCTCGGTTTACTTCTCGCTTCTGGCAATCACTGCAGAAATCTCTTGGTACTCGTCTGGATATGAGTACGGCTTACCATCCTCAAACCGATGGCCAGAGCGAACGAACCATACAAACACTGGAAGACATGCTACGGGCCTGCGTAGTTGACTTCGGTAAAAACTGGGAAAATCACTTGCCGTTGTGCGAGTTTTCGTACAACAACAGTTATCACACCAGCATAAAGGCTGCACCCTTCGAGGCACTGTACGGTCGTAAGTGCCGGTCACCCATCTGTTGGACTGAGGTGGGGGATACACAACTCACCGGTCCAGACATCATACATGAAACAACTGAAAAGATCATCAGCATACAAAACCGACTAAAAGCCGCACGTGATCGTCAGAAAAGCTATGCTGACGTGAGACGCAAACACCTTGAGTTCCAAGTAGGGGACAAGGTACTTCTCAAAGTGGCACCGTGGAAAGGTGTCATTCGATTCGGAAAACGAGGCAAACTAAATCCTAGATACATCGGACCATTCGAAATCCTTGAAAAGATCGGTCCAGTAGCATACCGCCTACAACTTTCTGCTGAGCTTAGCAGCGTTCACAACACCTTCCACATTTCTAATCTGAAGAAATGTCTGTCTGATGAGACACTGATTATACCGCTCGACGAAATTCAAATCGATGATAAACTTCATTTTGTCGAAGAACCTTTGGAAATAATGGACCGCGAGGTCAAACAACTTAAACAGAGTCGTATTCCCATCGTGAAGGTCAGGTGGAATTCTAGACGTGGTCCTGAATTCACCTGGGAACGGGAAGACCAAATGCGACTGAAATACCCACATCTCTTCCCTGACAACGCACCGACCGTACAATCGAGCTAATTTCGGGACGAAATTCTTTTAACAAGGGGAGAATGTAACAACCGCCAAATTAGGGCTAGTATTAGCGCCTAATTCTTTGTTAATACATGTAATTAGTTCTATGTTAGGCTAATTTATGTATCGGATTATATGTTGGTTGATATATACAACTTTGCGATTTGATTAAATCGTACGCAACTTAAATAGAATGAAATTCTATTCGATTAACACGGACGTTGGTGAACAAATGTTTATAAATTAAAATAACGCAATTACTGTCGAAACACTATTTTATAATAATTAATAATTATCTCGTATCGCTCGATCAAAAATTACACGATTTAAAAACAAAAGTATTCAAACTTATTTGTAAAATATTTAAATAGAAATGTCGCGTAATTATTTGTATTTAAAACCTACCAATTAAAATGTAAAATAATTATTTAACGTTAAACGACGGAGCAAACGAACACCGCACGGGGGCGCAGTGCGCCGACTGAAAATGGTGGGGATTTAACCTCCACCATTTCCCTTTTCCTTTTCATTTTCTTTCTTTAACTCTCTCTCTTCTCTCACCTTTTCTCTCAACTAATAACTTTCCACCATTCACTTAAATCACCAAATCACACCACCAAACGAACTCGAATCATATCATCCCTTTGGAAGAAAACGTTCACCTCGCGACGATCTACATTCCTACCTTTTCGGATTTTCAATCCGACACTTTGTAAGTTTCCGACAAATCCCGACATCTTTCGTTTTTGATCATTTTTACTGGTTTACGGTTTAAATAGGCTTAATATGTTCATATAAGGGTTGGGTAAAAGATTTGGACCGAACGGAGACCGGAAAACTCGTTTTCGGCACAAATTCCGGCCATCAGACCGCTACGTCGCATTTGGCCAGGGGCCTCTGCGACGTCGCGGCCTACGTCGCACAAAAACCTCCACGTCGCACTAGCGACGCAGCTCCTTACGTCGCATTAAATTGCGGACGTCGCACATGGCGACGTAGACTTTAACGTCGCAAACCTCCACGTCGCATTAGCGACGCCAGCCCCTACGTCGCATTGATTTGCGAAGGTCGCATCATGCGACGTACATGCCTACGTCGCACCCGACGTCGCACTCGACGTCGCACCCTACGTCGCACCCTACGTCGCACATGACAGAACCTTGAAAACTCGGATTTTACCAAGTGTCGATCTTACACAACTTCAAATACTTATTTCATACGACTTAACAAACGTCATAGAACATACTTTCTATTACAATTACACTAAATTGCGTTATAAATGATAAACTTTAACTATAACAAATCACCAACGGGCCGTATATATACTTTGATACGAACGAGAACGAACCAACATTAAACACAACGGGTTGTATGAACAACTAGCCTAGATGGTCTTGCGAGACATCTACTTACTTAACCTTATGTGTTTAGGCACTAGAAGGTTACGGGTTCGGAGAACCTACTTGCTTTACTACTACTTGCTAATTACTACTTCTCGACTCAGGTGAGTCTTACAGCCCCACTTTTACTGTTTTATACTTTGGGGTGAGATACTTAGCAACTGTTTTACGCATGAACACAATGTACTGAACTGAAAACATTACTGAAAACATTACTGATTACAAACAAACGCATGAGTTACTTTTATCCACTGAAAGCCTCCTTATCGTAAGTTGTTAGTTATGGTCTTAAGCGCGAGTACTAGTAAATGGATCCATTTGGGACTGACAATCCCTGTCTGGGGTGGTAGCGCCACCACGTACTGAATTACACGTAGAAACAGACATATTAGTATTTGTTACATATGAGTGTGCGGATAGCACTCACGGGGGTACGTGATTTATTTCACACTACGCTGTTAAGCTTCAACTTATGAGCTCATGGCACTGTACTAATTAACTGATTTACTTACTTTGCTGGATAGCAATACGGGTACATACTTGTGGTTCATGACAACTACTTATTACTAAACCTGTGAGATTCACCAACCTTTTTGGTTGACACTTTTTAGCTTTGTATCTCAGGTACACATACGGAGTAGGATCACTCCAGGATTACTAGCTAGAGTCGCATGATTTCCAAACTGCATTTAACGGAGATTCTTTGGCATTATCTTTTGTAACTACGATTATGTAATAGAATCTCCCGCTATACGCGTGGACTCTAGGGAACTACTTTTTGTATACGAAAACCTACGGTTTTCAAACGATTATTATTTATGAAACCTTTTCTAAACGTCTCATTTAGAGGTCGTTTACTATTAATCTTGTGCTTTGTATATTGATTAGTAACACCCAACGTATGCTTCCGCAAACCGTTAAATTTGGGGGTGTTACATTTTACAAATAAGTTTATATTTGAGTTATAAATGTAAGTTGGTTTATTTAGTTTTGCGCGTTTTTAACATTTTAAATTGTGAAATTTCTGTTTGTACGATACCGATAAATACGAAGTATTATTATAATAATATTTTTGACATAACAACGTTATTTAATAAAATTTGTCACCAACGTCCATATTTATTGTATTGAAATTCATTCGATTTGAAATTCGTACGATTTAAACAAATCGCATAATTGTAGATATATATTCAACAATATATAATGATTGATACATTAATTAGCCTAACACAGAACTAATTACATGTATTAAAACTTGATTAGGCACTAAATTCTAGTCCTAAATTGACGGTTGTCACATGTCTCGACAAAATGAAGTTTGTCGTCGATTTGAATTTCCTCGAGCGGAATGATGAGTGTCTCATCGGACAGGCATTTCTTCAGGTTAGAAATGTGAAATGTGGGATGCACGCTACAAAGCTCTGGAGGTAGCCGCAATCGATATGCGACTGGACCAATCCTTTCAAGGATCTCAAAAGGTCCGATGTATCTCGGGTTTAACTTCCCACGTTTACCAAAACGGATGACACCCTTCCAAGGTGATACTTTGAGCAATACTCGATCCCCAACCTGGAACTGGAGATGCTTGCGTCTCACGTCAGCATAACTTTTCTGACGATCACGTGCGGCCTTCAGCCGTTGCTGGATACCAACGATCTTCTCGATGGTTTCATGAATGATTTCAGGACCAGTCAGTTGGCTGTCTCCAACTTCGGTCCAACAGATGGGCGATCGGCACTTACGACCGTACAGTGCCTCGAATGGTACAGCTCCAATGCTGGTATGATAGCTGTTGTTGTACGAGAATTCGCACAATGGCAAGTGGTGTTCCCAATTTGCACCGAAATCAATTACGCAGGCGCGTAGCATATCTTCCAGTGTTTGAATTGTCCTTTCACTTTGGCCATCGGTTTGAGGATGATACGCAGTACTCATATCCAGACGAGTACCTAACACTTTTTGTAATGATCTCCAAAACTGAGAAGTGAAACAACTATCTCTGTCAGAGATAATCGAGATAGGAACACCATGTCTCGATACGATCTCCTTCATATAGACTCGCGTGAGACGTTCCATTTTGTCGGTTTCCTTGATGGCAATGAAATGAGCTGATTTGGTGAGCCGGTCTACGATCACCCAAATGGTGTCGCAACCGCTAGCTGTTCTTGGGAGTTTAGTGATGAAATCCATAGCGATTTGCTCCCATTTCCATTCAGGAATGTCCGGTTGCTGTAGCAGACTTGTGGGCTTCTGATATTCTGCTTTGACTTTTGAACATGTGAGGCACTTGCTGACATACGTGGCAATCTCTGCTTTCATGTTTGGTCACCAATATGATCCCTTGATGCCATGATACATCTTGTCAGATCCAGGATGTATAGAATATTTGGACTTGTGAGCTTCATCCATCACCAAGTCTCGAAGATTTCCGAACTTAGGTAACCAGATCCGGTGTGCGAAGTATTTGACCCCATTGGGTTTGGTTTCGAATTAATTCTCCATGTTGCGCAAGGCCTCATCCTTGATGTTTTCAGGTTTCAGTGCTTCGAGTTGAGCAGTTAGAATTTGAATGATTAGATCATTATAGATGGTTATACTAAGGGCTCGGACTCGAAGTGGTTTTGTGCGCTCTTTGCGACTTAGGGCATCGGCAACTACATTTGCTTTGCCCGGATGATACTTGATTTCACAATCATAATCAGTGAGCAACTCGACCCATCGTCGTTGCCTCATGTTGAGATCCTTCTGATCGAATATATGCTGGAGGCTCTTATGATCGGTGAAGATGGTACATCTCGTGCCATACAGGTAATGTCTCCACATCTTGAGTGCGAACACCACGGCCCCCAGCTCGAGGTCGTGAGTCGTGTAATTCTTTTCGTGAACCTTTAGTTGTCGAGAAGCGTAGGCAATCACCTTGTCCCGTTGCATCAACACGCAACCAAGACCTTGGTGTGAAGCATCACAGTATACCACGAAGTCTTCGTTGCCTTCGGGTAATGATAGTATTGGTGCACTGCAGAGCTTTTGCTTCAATAGCTGAAACCCTGACTCTTGTTTATCAGTCCAATCAAACTTCTTTTCTGTGACACTCCTCCAAATTAGGTATATAATTATACTTAATTACATGCATTTCTTACGCTAATTCCCTGCGTTTGTGTTAAGCTAAACTTTTGATGTGATGTGAGTCTAGCGAGCCCAAAACAATAATACATGAAGTATTACATAAATTGTAATTTATAAAATTACGCGATTTTTAGCTGAAAAGTTACCGATTACGCGTCCGAATAAATGCGACAAAATAAATAACGAAAGTTGGTGACAAAATATATAATTAATAATTCGATTATTAATTACGAGTACTTATATATCTATAACGAATAGACAAAAGGGTTTAAATATACGTTTAACATAAAACGTATTATAACACGAACATAAACAATTCTAAAACGCGCATACGACGTCGAATCATAAAAATACAAATTTTCTCGTTCGTTTGGAAGAAGTTAGAACATTACTTCAAAATATGAAATCCTAAATTTACTGAAAATTGGCGCTCAATTAACTGCGCTCAGTAAAATGTACAAAAATGTACAACTATCAAAAATAATGATAATCTCATTATTCTGAAAACATATTACGAACCAGGAGAGCATCTACAAAATAAAAATATAAAATGTTAAATTTTATATTGCTATAATTATACCCGTACTCGAGATTGGTGGGACAAAAATCCCACCAACCTTCAATAATGCAGGAGACAGATGGTTTTAAAACCATACTCCCTCCCATCTTTCTGTGATCTTCGACACTTACACACACACCACCAAATTTTTCATTTTCATTTCTCTTTGATTTGGAGGAACACAAACAAGATCAGAAGCAAGTAGAAGTGGAACAAATCCAGTGGCTTCACCATCATCATCATCAAACGTTCATCATTTTCATCATTTTCATTTTGTAAGAAAACTTCAAATCCTTGAATTCTTTGTTTAAATTTCGATATATTACTTGTATATGCATCATAATCTAACTACATAACAACACAAACTTGAAGATTGATGATTTGTTCTTGAAAATGGTTTTAAAACCCAAAACTTCAAATGCAAAATCGATACATGAAAACATGTTATAATGATGTAATAAGTTGTTAAAATGCTATATATTGATAGTATAAACGTTTGGGTTTGATGTACAAATGATTTGAAACCCAAAACATTCGAGTTCATATACACTCTGCACGAACAGAACCTGCAAAACCTTTGAATCCGGCGGATTCAAGCGAATCCGGCGGATTCCCAACCGAAGCTCAGATGAATCCGGCGTATTCACGGGAATACGGCGGATTCCCATTATTAAACCAGTCGAATACGGCGTATTCCTTCGAATACGGCGTATTCCCACCTCTGACCGCACACAAACCTTCGACTAAAACGATGAACGAGTAAAAGACACGGGTGAATACGGCGGATTCAAATGAATCCGGCGTATTCCAAAGCTTCACATGAACTATCTGATGAACACACACGAATCCGGCGTATTCGATTCAATCCGGCGGATTCCCCCGAACTTGATTGAATACGGCGGATTCACTCGAATCCGGCGTATTCCGATTTTTGACTTAAATCCGGCGGATTCTTTTAAATCCGGCGGATTCCCGTGTCTGGTCAACAACTTGACTTTTAACTTAAAACACAAAACAATTCCGTTAACGACTACAATTGTACAAGACATATACGAGACATGATAAATTGTTGAATGACACTATAAAACGAGACAAACTATGATTACGGACATTGGACTTATTTAATGCGTACGAACAATAATATATATATGCGAGAATATATATATGCAACTATATAAGTATATATGTATATATGCTTACACATTTTGGACGATTCGACAAACAAACATAACTTGGGAAAATATTATTTATTTTCAAACAACAACATCAACGACATACACAAACTTAAGAAATTGATAATTTCTTTAAACAAACGAACTATTAACGTAAGTAAAATATAGTACTTATAGTTAATACATTATTGTGTATAGGTTGATTACGGTTGGGCTACGCTATCATATCTCGCTAGCATTCACATCCGAGCACCTACAGTGAGTTCACAAACCCCTTTTAAATGTTTTAATGTTTTAAAACCTCGGGGTGGAAAACATAGAAATCGTATGTACATTTACATGCGACAACTTATTTAAATACTAGATGTATTTACTTAAACTATTGATGAAATGTGATTTCATACTGTAATTGATTAAATACTGTATGTATTTGCTGAAATTGTTTATGAAGAGGTACTTCATACTTGAACTGTTTGTGAAAGGGTATTTCACACGACAATTTGAACTGTGTTTTATGAAGGGGTACTTCATACTTGAACTATTTGTGAAAGGGTATTTCACACAACTATTTGAACTATGTTTTATGAAATGTTTTTCATAACTATTTTGGGAATTTAGGCAACGAATCTTGGTACGGATCTAGGCTGAACGATGTAGTGCATAAAAGACCTTATGGCTACAGACTATAACCATTAGCTAGGTGACTCTAGCCACTGAGTATACGGATAGTACTATCGCCGTGACGACCCTCCTACGGATTTGGGAGCGTATACTTAATTGTCCAGCATGGCAAACAACAACAGATTAGGGTTGTGGTTTGGTTATAGGGTTAGATCGGGTTACCTTACTTGACAGGTTTAGCTCACCTTTCAAGGGATCACCGTCTAAATATTCCCACATACAAAACTATTGTTTAGGAAGTGATTTCCTACGTACACTGATTTGGAAATGTTAATCTTTATTTAGGTTAACTTGTGTTTCCTACTAATAACTGATTTAGGAAATGTTATTTGATTAATAACCTGTGTTTCCTATTACAACTACAACTGATTTGGGAAATGTTATTTGTTTATAACTTGTGTTTCCTACATAACAAACAAACTTGTGAATTCACTCAACAATTTTGTTGACGTTTTACTCTATGTTTTTCAGGGAATTAGCAGCGTAAGTAAGATCTGCATGCATTATCAGGACGGACTACCCTGGACTTGTTAGGATGCCACTACTAATGGGACACTTGGATTTCCTCTGTATAACTGCAACTACTGCAGTCATACCTATGAAATCTACTTTTGTTATTATGTATTTTATGAAATACTGATTTCAACCACTACTAATACTGTTACTACTTTTCAAGTGGTAATCTTTTGTAAAACTTTAACGAATGGCATCTTAATCTATTTCGTTCTGCGATAATCATATGCTCTGAGTATGTATGAAACTGTTGGTTGTGTATTACTGCTCGCACCCCCGCCACGTCACTAAGCTTCCGCGATTTACTCTTGTTAACTGTAATTACCGTTTGGCGGGGTGTGACAGACTTGGTATCAGAGCCATTGGTTATAGCGAACTAGCAGTCTTTAAGTGACTTGGAACCTTAGAGACCTAGACTATTGCCTTGGCTGGAACATTTGTGCATTCATGCATACATACTTTGCATACAACTAACATACGACTGACACGACACACTCAATTTCTTTTGTCACAGTATGTCTAGTCAATCACATTACCATGTTTACGCTTCGGATGAAGAGCCGACCGAGGCTACTTTTGAGGGTCCCGCGATTACAGTGGGGGATGAGTCATCAGTTCATGTGAGAGCTATGTCTGATGACACTAGTGATGCTTACTTAGTACCACCTCCGACCGCACCTGTGGTCACACCTACCTCTACACCACCTGTTGCGAGTACTTCTCGTGTGCCTGTACCTAGGATGACAGCTAGGATCTGTGTTCGGGATTTTCCCAGGGGACCACTCGCGCCGCGCGATAAGGCGCCAGAGATTGAGACTGAGGTTCCAGTTGTCGAGCCGCCACAGAAGAGGCTCCGACCTTCTCATCTGGACTGGATGCCTCGAGTATTGAGAGAGTGGAGATCACTAGAGGGTATTCCCTCGACCTTTGAGATTGGAGAGTCCTCCCACTCACCACCATCTGCATATCTCACAGGTGAGCCTCTGGAGCTCACTGTGCCTACCCTTGTGGCTGTGGTTCACACCATGTTTAGGATATCATCTAGCAGGAGCAGAGATGTGATGGAGTTACTGAGCGATGCCTCCCGTACTGATATGGATATGGCTATGCTCCATCAGAGGATGGATTTTGTGGAGACTCACCGTCTGACAGACTGGCAGAGTCTAGCATCCACCCGTGCACGCGTTGCAGCTTTAGAGAGGCGTGCTAGGGTGTCAGAGATTGTAGCTAGTGTTTGTGTGATGACTGCAGCAGTGATGGTTGCGGTTAGGATGTATTTACCATGGTTCCGTTAGGCCTGTGTATGGCGGTTGTGCCTACACCATATTAGACTATTACTTTTGGGGAAATAGATGTATGTATTAATTATGGACTAGCTGTATGTTGGATGGAACTTTGTTAGTAGAATGGGTATATGTATAGGAAACCCATCATCTTTTGTATAACGCTAACCATCGATGGGTATATTAGAAATCCCATCTCATTTTGTACTAAACTCATGTAACAGCGTTATGATCTTTAATATATAATGTATGCTTGGTTTACGCCTCGTATTCATTATGCTTATTATCAACCATGTTATTTCCTCTTACAACTGTCGACTTGTGATTAAACCTATACTTTATCGACACTTTGTGACCAACTCTTGTAAACCCTGAAACATTTTATAGCTTGATGATTGATTATTCTTGAGAACCTCTGAAATTTACAGTGTTAAACGACAATGAAAAGAAATATGTATTGGACATTATATAATGACGCCTGGCCAACGTGATTATATTATGCTAGATACATGTGGGCGTTTCAAAGTTGTAAGGCACTTGTTGTAAAACTCTATTCATTCATCTTTTCATGTCATTCATTTCTATCAAATGTGAATCTTTGATCTATTCACATTCAATATCTCAACATTAACACTCTGCATTTTATTCATCGCAGAGCTGACTCATGCCTCCCAAACGACGAGCTACTAGAAACAGTCAAAAGACGACTACGCCTCCACCACCACCCACTGAAACCACCGAACAAATGATCGCACGAAGAATAGCTGAAGGTATTGCTGAATATGAGGCAAGCCGTGATCGCGAACCCGTAGTTAACAACAGTGGATCTACCCCTGTTAATACTGAGACAACCGTGAATGCTGGCCGAGGGTGTTCATACAAAACATTTCAGGCTTGTAAGCCGATTTCTTTCCGTGGCACCGAGGGTGCAATTGGTATGATTCACTGGATAGAGAAAACTGAGTCGGTATTGGATATTAGTGACTGTTCACCTGACTGTATGGTGAAGTATGCTGCTTGCACTTTGGCTGACAAAGCGCTCACTTGGTGGAACAGTCAGATCCAATCACTTGGTAGACCAGCTGCTTATTCAATGTCATGGGGAACATTTAAGAATCTGATATTGGAGGAATTCTGCCCTCGCTGTGAGATGCAGAAAATAGAAACAGAGTTGTGGAACATCACCATGATTGGTGCTGATATTACTGGGTACACCACTAAGTTTCAGGAACTTGCACGTCTAGTGCCACATATGGTGACTCCCGAGTATAAGCGTATCGAACGCTACATATTCGGTCTGGTACCACAAATCCGCAGTCTGGTGACATCATCTAAACCGGACACTTTCAGGAGTGCTGTTACACTAGCACAAAGTTTGACTGATGAGGCAGTCAGGATGGGAAGTCTGACTAAGAAAGCTGTGTCGGGAAAAAGTGAACCGAACAGTACTGATGTTAGTAGTTCTGGTGGTGCAAAGCGAAAGTGGAACGGTAGTGGTGCTGATCGCCAAGGTCAGCAAAACAAGAAACATTCTGGAAATGCGAAAGCATATGTTGCCACTACTACCGACTCGAAACCATACCTGGGTAACAAACCCAAATGTGATAAGTGCAACCGACACCACGAAGGCGGGTGTGGGTATTGTGGAAACTGTAAGGCATGGGGACATAGAACCCGAGAATGCAAAACTAACCCTCCCCCAAGGGCAATCACTGAACGTCAAAACCAGGGATGTTTTGAATGTGGTGAGCAAGGACACTACCGCAACCGATGCCCTAAGCTCAACAACAACCAAAACCGCAACAACAACAACAACCGCGGTACCAACAATCAACCAGCTCAAGGAAGGGCATTCGTGATCGGAGCACAAGAGGCACGCCAGGACCCCAACACTGTCACTGGTACGTTTCTCGTAAACAACCATTATGCCTCTGTGTTAATTGATTCGGGTGCTGATGTAAGTTTTGTGTCTACTGAGTTTAGACCACTATTAGAACTTGAATCCCATAAATTAGACAACAAGTATACCATAGAATTAGCCGATGGTGAGTTGATCGAATCAGGAGAAATAGTACCGGGATGTACCTTGGAGTTAGAAGGTCATCTCTTCGAAATAGACTTACTACCGGTTAAGTTGGGAAGTTTTGACATTGTAGTCGGTATGGATTGGTTATCTAAGAACCGCGCGGAGATCATTTGTCATGATAAGATGGTTCGCTTACCACTGTCAACAGGAGAAACACTTGTGGTTCAAGGTGAGAAACGAAAGAGTGCCACAAAAATAATTTCGTGCTTGAAGGCTAGTAAGTATCTCCGAAAGGGGTACCAAGCATTTTTGGCACATGTGGTAGAAAAGAAACCCGAGGAGCGACGTATAGACGATGTACCCATTGTACGCGACTATCCAGGAGTGTTCCCTGATGAGTTGCCGGGATTACCACCCCCACGACAAGTTGAGTTTCACATTGACCTGGTGCCAGGAGCCGCACCTATCGCACGTGCACCTTATCGTTTAGCTCCCTCGGAAATGCAGGAGTTATCTACACAACTGCAGGAACTTCTAGATTTGGGATTCATCCGTCCGAGCTTTTCACCTTGGGGAGCTCCGGTCCTATTTGTCAAGAAAAAGGATGGATCTATGCGGATGTGCATCGATTACCGAGAACTGAACAAGGTAACTATCAAGAACCGATACCCGTTACCACGCATTGACGATCTATTTGATCAACTGCAAGGGTCAAGTTATTATTCAAAAATTGACCTACGATCTGGTTACCATCAACTTAAGGTACGAGAAGAGGATGTACCGAAAACTGCTTTTAGGACTCGTTACGGTCACTACGAGTTTCTAGTCATGCCTTTTGGGCTGACCAACGCACCAGCAGTATTCATGGATTTGATGAACAGAGTGTGCAAACCCTATTTGGATAAATTCGTCATTGTGTTTATTGACGACATCTTGGTATACTCACAATCGAAAGAGGATCACGAGCAACATCTGAAGCTTGTTCTCGAACTACTACAAAAAGAGAAGCTTTATGCAAAGTTCTCTAAATGCGAATTTTGGATACGAGAGGTCCAATTCCTTGGTCATGTGATAAATGACAAGGGAATTCACGTGGACCCATCCAAAATTGAGGCAATCAACAACTGGGAAGCACCGAAAACCCCAACTGAAGTACGACAATTTCTTGGTCTAGCTGGCTATTACAGGCGATTCATCGCGAACTTTTCAAAGATAGCTCAGCCACTTACCACATTAACTCAAAAGGACAAGAAATTTGAGTGGAATGAGAAACAAGAGAAGGCATTCCAGATATTGAAACAGAAACTGAGCAGCGCACCCATACTATCCCTACCTGAAGGAGTGGACAACTTTGTTGTTTACTGTGATGCTTCGCATCAGGGATTGGGTTGCGTACTGATGCAAAATGAAAAGGTCATTGCTTATGCATCACGACAACTAAAAGTGCATGAGAAAAACTATACGACTCATGATTTGGAATTGGGAGCCGTTGTTTTTGCACTAAAGATCTGGAGACACTACCTATACGGTACAAAGTGTACGATCTTCACCGATCATAAAAGCCTACAACATATATTCGACCAGAAGGAACTTAACATGAGACAAAGACGTTGGGTCGAATTACTTAACGATTACGACTGTGAAATAAAGTATCACCCGGGTAAAGCTAACGTAGTAGCAGATGCCCTGAGTCGTAAGGAATGAATCAAACCTCGAAGAGTTTCTAGCCTTGGGATTAACGATCCACTCGAATCTCATTACTCAAATTCGCGAGGCACAAGAACTTGCTTTCACATCCGAACGCCTTAAGGATGAATCCTTGAAAGGGATGGAAAAACAACTTGAGAAAAAGGACAACGGAGTGTTGTACTTCATGAACCGAATTTGGGTACCATGCGTAGATGAGTTACGCAAGCTGATTTTGGACGAGGCACACAAGTCCAACTACTCAATACATCCTGGTGCAGACAAGATGTACCATGACTTGAAAAATTTTTACTGGTGGCCTGGAATGAAACGTGATATTGCCACCTACGTTAGCAAATGCTTAACTTGCTCGAAGGTAAAGGTAGAATACCAAAAGCCGTCTGGGCTTTTGCAACAGCCTGAGTTGCCCAAATGGAAATGGGAGCAAATAACAATGGACTTCATTACGAAGTTACCTAGAACGGCATCGGGAGCAAATGCCATATGGGTGATTGTCGATCGATTGACGAAATCAGCCCACTTCCTCGCTATTAAGGAAACGGATGAAATGGAGAAACTAGCAAAAATCTATATTAAAGAGATTGTTTCTCGGCATGGAGTGCCACTATCTATCATCTCTGATAGAGATGCACGATTCACTTCTCGCTTTTGGCAAACATTACAACAGGCAATGGGTACTCGACTTGATATGAGTACTGCCTATCACCCGCAGACTGACGGCCAAAGTGAGCGAACTATACAGACGCTCGAAGACTTGTTGCGAGCATGTGTGATAGACTTTGGAGGTAACTGGGATACCCACCTACCTCTAGCTGAATTTTCTTACAACAATAGTTATCACACGAGTATACAGATGGCACCATTTGAGGCGTTATATGGACGCAAGTGCCGATCACCACTCTGTTGGGCAGAGTTGGACGACAGACAACTATCTGGACCCGAACTTGTCCAGGAAACCACTGACAAAATAACTCAAGTATTGAGCCGACTGAAAGCGGCACGAGATCGACAAAAGAGTTACGCTGATAACCGCCGTAAACCTCTTGAGTTTCAAGTAGGAGACAAAGTCCTACTCAAAGTATCTCCCTGGAAAGGAGTAGCACGATTTGGCAAACGAGGAAAGCTGAACCCACGATACATCGGACCGTTTGAAATCCTTGCTAGGATTGGTCCTGTCGCTTACAAGCTCAAACTACCTCAAGAGCTTAGTAGCATACACGATACTTTCCACGTTAGCAACCTCAAAAAGTGTCTTTCTGACGAAACACTTATCCTTCCTCCTGACGAAGTCTTCATTGACTCAAAACTTAACTTTGTGGAGGAACCTGTTGAAGTTATGGATTCTAAAACGAAGAAACTTCGACACAAACGAATCAAACTGGTTAAAGTTCGTTGGAACTCGAAACATGACCCAGAGTTTACCTGGGAACGAGAGGATGAAATGCGACAGAAATACCCTAACCTATTTGAGAGCGTGACCGAGACTCACGGCTCGACTTAAATCTCGGGACGAGATTTCACTAACGGGGGGAGAATGTGACACTCCTCCAAATTAGGTATATAATTATACTTAATTACATGCATTTCTTACGCTAATTCCCTGCGTTTGTGTTAAGCTAAACTTTTGATGTGATGTGAGTCTAGCGAGCCCAAAACAATAATACATGAAGTATTACATAAATTGTAATTTATAAAATTACGCGATTTTTAGCTGAAAAGTTACCGATTACGCGTCCGAATAAATGCGACAAAATAAATAACGAAAGTTGGTGACAAAATATATAATTAATAATTCGATTATTAATTACGAGTACTTATATATCTATAACGAATAGACAAAAGGGTTTAAATATACGTTTAACATAAAACGTATTATAACACGAACAGAAACAATTCTAAAACGCGCATACGACGTCGAATCATAAAAATACAAATTTTCTCGTTCGTTTGGAAGAAGTTAGAACATTACTTCAAAATATGAAATCCTAAATTTACTGAAAATTGGCGCTCAATTAACTGCGCTCAGTAAAATGTACAAAAATGTACAACTATCAAAAATAATGATAATCTCATTATTCTGAAAACATATTACGAACCAGGAGAGCATCTACAAAATAAAAATATAAAATGTTAAATTTTATATTGCTATAATTATACCCGTACTCGAGATTGGTGGGACAAAAATCCCACCAACCTTCAATAATGCAGGAGACAGATGGTTTTAAAACCATACTCCCTCCCATCTTTCTGTGATCTTCGACACTTACACACACACCACCAAATTTTTCATTTTCATTTCTATTTGATTTGGAGGAACACAAACAAGATCAGAAGCAAGTAGAAGTGGAACAAATCCAGTGGCTTCACCATCATCATCATCAAACGTTCATCATTTTCATCATTTTCATTTTGTAAGAAAACTTCAAATCCTTGAATTCTTTGTTTAAATTTCGATATATTACTTGTATATGCATCATAATCTAACTACATAACAACACAAACTTGAAGATTGATGATTTGTTCTTGAAAATGGTTTTAAAACCCAAAACTTCAAATGCAAAATCGATACATGAAAACATGTTATAATGATGTAATAAGTTGTTAAAATGCTATATATTGATAGTATAAACGTTTGGGTTTGATGTACAAATGATTTGAAACCCAAAACATTCGAGTTCATATACACTCTGCACGAACAGAACCTGCAAAACCTTTGAATCCGGCGGATTCAAGCGAATCCGGCGGATTCCCAACCGAAGCTCAGATGAATCCGGCGTATTCACGGGAATACGGCGGATTCCCATTATTAAACTAGTCGAATACGGCGTATTCCTTCGAATACGGCGTATTCCCACCTCTGACCGCACACAAACCTTCGACTAAAACGATGAACGAGTAAAAGACACGGGTGAATACGGCGGATTCAAATGAATCCGGCGTATTCCAAAGCTTCACATGAACTATCTGATGAACACACACGAATCCGGCGTATTCGATTCAATCCGGCGGATTCCCCCGAACTTGATTGAATACGGCGGATTCACTCGAATCCGGCGTATTCCGATTTTTGACTTAAATCCGGCGGATTCTTTTAAATCTGGCGGATTCCCGTGTCTGGTCAACAACTTGACTTTTAACTTAAAACACAAAACAATTCCGTTAACGACTACAATTGTACAAGACATATACGAGACATGATAAATTGTTGAATGACACTATAAAACGAGACAAACTATGATTACGGACATTGGACTTATTTAATGCGTACGAACAATAATATATATATGCGAGAATATATATATGCAACTATATAAGTATATATGTATATATGCTTACACATTTTGGACGATTCGACAAACAAACATAACTTGGGAAAATATTATTTATTTTCAAACAACAATCATCAACGACATACACAAACTTAAGAAATTGATAATTTCTTCAAACAAACGAACTATTAACGTAAGTAAAATATAGTACTTATAGTTAATACATTATTGTGTATAGGTTGATTACGGTTGGGCTACGCTATCATATCTCGCTAGCATTCACATCCGAGCACCTACAGTGAGTTCACAAACCCCTTTTAAATGTTTTAATGTTTTAAAACCTCGGGGTGGAAAACATAGAAATCGTATGTACATTTACATGCAACAACTTATTTAAATACTAGATGTATTTACTTAAACTATTGATGAAATGTGATTTCATACTGTAATTGATTAAATACTGTATGTATTTGCTGAAATTGTTTATGAAGAGGTACTTCATACTTGAACTGTTTGTGAAAGGGTATTTCACACGACAATTTGAACTGTGTTTTATGAAGGGGTACTTCATACTTGAACTATTTGTGAAAGGGTATTTCACACAACTATTTGAACTATGTTTTATGAAATGTTTTTCATAACTATTTTGGGAATTTAGGCAACGAATCTTGGTACGGATCTAGGCTGAACGATGTAGTGCATAAAAGACCTTATGGCTACAGACTATAACCATTAGCTAGGTGACTCTAGCCACTGAGTATACGGATAGTACTATCGCCGTGACGACCCTCCTACGGATTTGGGAGCGTATACTTAATTGTCCAGCATGGCAAACAACAACAGATTAGGGTTGTGGTTTGGTTATAGGGTTAGATCGGGTTACCTTACTTGACAGGTTTAGCTCACCTTTCAAGGGATCACCGTCTAAATATTCCCACATACAAAACTATTGTTTAGGAAGTGATTTCCTACGTACACTGATTTGGAAATGTTAATCTTTATTTAGGTTAACTTGTGTTTCCTACTAATAACTGATTTAGGAAATGTTATTTGATTAATAACCTGTGTTTCCTATTACAACTACAACTGATTTGGGAAATGTTATTTGTTTATAACTTGTGTTTCCTACATAACAAACAAACTTGTGAATTCACTCAACAATTTTGTTGACGTTTTACTCTATGTTTTTCAGGGAATTAGCAGCGTAAGTAAGATCTGCATGCATTATCAGGACGGACTACCCTGGACTTGTTAGGATGCCACTACTAATGGGACACTTGGATTTCCTCTGTATAACTGCAACTACTGCAGTCATACCTATGAAATCTACTTTTGTTATTATGTATTTTATGAAATACTGATTTCAACCACTACTATTACTGTTACTACTTTTCAAGTGGTAATCTTTTGTAAAACTTTAACGAATGGCATCTTAATCTATTTCGTTCTGCGATAATCATATGCTCTGAGTATGTATGAAACTGTTGGTTGTGTATTACTGCTCGCACCCCCGCCACGTCACTAAGCTTCCGCGATTTACTCTTGTTAACTGTAATTACCGTTTGGCGGGGTGTGACATTTTCTTTCTGAGTCAGTGTCGTGAGAGGTTGAGCTATTTTGGAGAAATTCTCAATGAAGCGCCGATAATAACCAACCAATCCTAAAAATTGACGTACTTCGGTCGGCGTTGAGGGTGCTTGCCAACACTTGATTGCCTCAATCTTCGAGGGATCCACGTGAATTCCTTGACTATCAATTACATGACCAAGGAATTGAACAGTTTGCATCCAGAACTCACACTTGGAGAATTTTGCATATAACTCTTCGTGTCTAAGAAGTTCTAGAATGGTTTTGAGATGTTGCACGTGCTCTTGCTCATTGCGCGAGTAAATAAGAATGTCATCGATGAAAACAATGACAAACTTGTCGAGATATGGTTTGCACACTCGGTTCATAAGGTCCATGAATACGGCCGGTGCGTTAGTCAAACCAAATGGCATCACTTGGAACTCGTAATGTCCATAGCGAGTTCGGAAGGCAGTCCTTGGGATGTCGATGTCACGAACTCGTAACTGATGATGACCTGATCTTCGATCTATCTTCGAATAGAAACTTGACCCTTGAAGTTGATCAAATAGGTCATCAATACGAGGAAGTGGGTAACGGTTCCTGACGGTCAACTTGTTCAACTCTCTATAGTCGATACACATTCTGAATGAACCGTCTTTCTTTTTCACAAACAGAACCGGAGCTCCCCATGGTGAAGAACTCGGTCTAATGAATCCCTTATCCAGGAGTTCCTGCAACTGAGTAGACAACTCCTGAAGTTCTGAAGGGGCTAAACGATATGGTGCTCGTGCAACAGGTGCTGCCCCCGGCACGAGATCGATCGAGAACTCAACTTGTCTCGGTGGTGGAAGGCCAGGTAAGTCTTCGGGAAAGACTTCTGGATAATCTCTAACAATGGGCACATCCTCAAGTGGTTTCTCTTCCGACTTTTTCTCCAAGACATGTGCGAGGATCGCCTGGTACCCTTTCCTAAGGTACTTGCGAGTTTTCATGCAGGATATGATATTCAGTCTCGTCCTGCCGGTCTCCCCTTGTATGATTAGAGTACTACTGGTGACAAGAGGAATACGGACGATTTTGTCATAGCAGACAATTTCAGCTCGGTGCTTGGATAACCAATCCATTCCAATAATTACGTCGAAACTTCCAATCTCAACGGGTATAAGGTCAATAGAGAAGATTTCATCAGATAGATTTAAAGTGCAATTTGGTATTACACTGTCAGTCTCAATTAACTTGCCATTAGCTAATTCTACAATGTACTTAGCATCTAAGGCAATAGGGGCAATGTTAAGCAATTTACTAAACTCATCAGATATGAAGCTCCTATCAGCACCAGAATCAAACAGAACAGAAGCAGTAAGGTTGTTGAGAAGAAACGTACCCGAGACCACATTCGGGTCTTGACGGGCCTCTCCTGAGTTCAGAACGAAAGCTCTTCCCTTCGCAGTGTTGTTACCCTTGTTCTTCAGCTTTGGGCACTCATTCCTAAAGTGACCAGTTTCTCCACACTCATAGCAGGACTTTGGTTGGCTGGTGGTGGTGTTGTCGGTGGTAGACCTACAGTCTTTGGTCAAATGTCCATACCTTTGACATTTTCCACAAGGTGTGCCGCAAGGACCATCATGATGACGGTGGCACTTTGAACAGTAGGGCTTATTTCCAGTGTAGCCCTTGTTGGAACCAGAACTAGTGTTGGTGGTCTTATCAGACTCAGACCTCTTGAATGATGATTGATTTTGAGTGGTGTTCCCAGACCACTTACTTTTGTTGTTGTTACCAGAAGATGGAACATATGTCTCACGGCTGACAACCATGGCCATGAGTTCATGAGCAATTCCGATAGCTCTTTCCAGAGTGGTTGGTTGAGCTGAGGCGACATTCCCCTGGATATTCTCCGGAAGGCCGCGGATGTACTTCTTGATACTTTTTCCTTCCGTATCAACCAAACCTGGGCACAACAGAGCGAATTGCTGGAACTTGGTGGTGTACCCAGCAATATCGTTCCCTTGCACCGCCAGATGCCAGAACTCCACTTCCAGTCGGTGTAGTTCTTCCTCGCGACAGTACTTCTCCCTTAGCTTTTTCTTCAATTCAGGCCAAGGAAGTCGGTTTGCGATCTCGACGCCAATAGAGTTTGCGTGGGTGTTCCACCACGTTAGTGCACCTTCTTGAAAGGTGTAAGCAGCAAACTTGACCTTACTATCTTCAGCACAGTTACAGAGACTGAAGACAGATTCCATTCTTTCAATCCATCTGATCAGGCCAATGGGACCTTATGTGCCCTTGAAATACAATGGTTTGCAGCTGAGAAAATCCTTGTAGGAACAAGGTTTGATAACAGGAGTAGGAGTGGTATTGACTGTCTCTTCATTCCTTTGAGCGTCTCGAGCAGCCATGGCTTCGGCTACAGCTCGGGTAACCGCAGCATTGAGTTCAGCTTGACTGAAACCTTTCCTTTTTGGCGGCATGATACTGACAAAAGCAAATAGAGTGGATGAGTTGTTTGCACCAAAACATGATACATCGCATATGCATATATATATTTATGGGGTAATATACAATGACACAAGTGATAATCACATTTGACAAACAACAGAGTTGCATACTAGTTGCGCGTTTGCGAGTGGGTGGGGTAAGCAACTACTTATGGGAACCTATAGTCTTTCTAACAACAGGTTCCACTTGTGATTCCAAAGAATTAGAATGATGGAGGAAGTACGAATGATATATTCCTCGCGAACATGTGATTGTACAGCGGAATGTGTTGTGAGATGTTATGTGCGTATAAAAGGGATAGACGATAGTAATTCATACTCATCGTCTTTGGTAGTGAAGATGTTAACGAGTGTATTATCGTGTGTGATCTATATATATTCGATATATATAATAGCTTAGAAGATAATACGCGAGTGGGGCTTAATCATATATCTTCAATATATAATAGCCTATAAGGTAGCACATAAATGAGGCCTATGTATGTATATACGCCTATATCACATAATAGCCTAATGATTGTCTAGCACAAACCAAGTATAAATTTCGGTTTCTCTCATGGTCAGAGTCAACTAGTGCATTCCTGTTCAACATAACCCCTTTCAGATTTCACATCGTACTCATTTAATTGTACATAGTTAGCTAGGCTATGTTAAATTAAACTCATATGGTGTAATTACTGAACCAGTTATACCTAATAAGGAATACTGCCTAACGGTCATAGTCTAGGCCCACTAAATGCAACCTAGTTCACTATAACCTTAGGCACTGATAACAATCTGTCGCACCCCCAAATTATGATGCGGAAGCGGGTCGGTTCGGGGCGCGACTAATCAATACACAAAGCATATAAGATACAATGAACGACCACTACATGCGTCGTTTTACAAGTTATATTGATATTATAAAAGTTTTTACACTGTTATGATATAGTTTACAAAAGCTCCTGAGCCAAAATGATAGAGATTCTATGGCATAACTAAATTATACAAAATGTAGTAATGCATGACAATCTCTTGATGTCTGAATGTGACTCGAGCTAATGGGCATCCTGAATGAGCAGACCTACTGCTGCTGAGAACCTGAGAATACATGCTAAAGGTCAGCTATAAAGCTGGTGAGCTCACAGGTTTAATGATAAGAACAATGTATGAATCACAAGATTTAATGATAATTGAAATTAATCAAATATAATGTACATACAGCCATGAGCACATAGTCTGAGCTTAACTGAGGTGTCAGGATCACAATTAAGTGCCTGAGCGAGGGTGCCTCTATGCGTATGCCTAATCAACATACGTATGAACAAATGATAATGCGTCCGTTTTGACCAGTCAGTGCTTGCTGACCCGGACGGGGATTGTCAGTCCCATATGGATCCATACACTAACATTCACGCTACAAAGTATTATCAAACTATGCTAATGAGGACTTAAAATGATTAGATGATTTTAACTCATGTAGTATACATCGATGTTTTGATACTTGTGTTCACATGTAAAACAAAATGAGCATGTATCTCACCCCTAGGTAAAAGCATTTAAAAAGGGGCTATGAAACTCACCTGAGTCTAATGAGATGCTATTAAGCACAAATGATGATTCACAAGACAATGATGTCGATCAATCGACTGAAACCTGCAGGGCGTCTTAGACGCGCAAGGTTTTTGATTGATTAGATGACTTAACAGACCATCTATGCTAGTTGCTCATTCAACTAGTAATGTCCAAATGATTAGTTTTGGATTATTTATATTTTGTAAATATGTACGGCCCGTTGGTGAGTTTTTGTAATAATAATTTCAAATGTTATTATTATGCGTCTCATCATTTTGTTTACTTGTAAAGTATATACCTATGCATTTTCAAAAGCGAGTACTTTTATATATATCCGAAGATATATATATTTATGTCCGAATGTTTGTAGTCCGAAGGTGTCTAGGTCCGAAAGTGTATATGTGTCCGGATGTAAGTTTTAGTCCGGAAGTCAAGGGTTCGGGTTCGGGAAAGTGGTCAAACGACCACCGTTTGACCCGAAACTTTTACACAAATCCTAATATGTCAAGATAGGCTTATAGAACTTGTCGTTATGTTTCGTGGATGTCTCGAAGTGTCACATTCACCAAACTACCAAAACAGTCCCTAGTTTCCTGTTTTCCAGATTTTGTACTCAACAAATCCCTCGATTTGGACCACTTCTAGTCCGATTCATAGCTAACCAAAAATCTCACATGTTCTCATATATGTCTATATCATTTCTGCATTTTATGGTATTTTTACATGTCCGTTTACTATTTTTAACAAAAATAAATATGAAGAGTAGTCGGTTTCGGCTCAAAACAGACCTTGGCTCAAATATTAGCCTCTACACTAAAAACCGTGTATTTTTGGGAAAAGTCTCAGAGAGAATGTTTTGTAGACGACATCCATACGGACATTTCGGTATAAGATTTGCGTGTTGATTCATCCTACAACTCAAGTTATAGTCGTTTTAGTGAAGATGAAAATTCTGGTCAGATTACTGTTTTTATATAACTACCTCAAAAACGTGTTTGAGCTTAAGATTTGGACATTATCTTGTTAGATGAACATCATAACATGTATATATATGTAAATCACGAAAATATAGAGAGAGAAGCTTGGGTTTTATACCAAAAACGTGTTCTAGAGAGAGAGGAAAGTGAGATGGTGCTTGATTCGAGTTCCTAGCTTCCTTTCCTTGCTTTCCTTACCCAAAAATGATGGCGGTTGATGGTGGTTTGATGGTGGAGATGTGGTGGTTGTAGAGAGAGGGTGAGAGAGCAGATTTTAGAGAGAGAGATTAGAGAGAGAAGTGGATGAACCAAATGAGGGAATTAAGGGTGTGATTGGTGGCTTATGGTCAAGGGCATGATCCACAAAAAGTGGATCATGTTGGCTGGTTTTTATTAAACAAATGGGGGCAAGGTTTGGTTTAAATCTTGTCTCCATGCTTGGTATTATACCCGCGTTTGATTACCCGATCGTTTAAATATTTATTTATAGGTTAATGTTATACGTACGTGTTTTTAAATAACAATTGGTTTTCGATATTTTAAGTTGAAGTAATACTCCATATTACTTGATAACACTTATAAAAAAAATGTTTGATTAATGTGTCGGTTTTCGTTTACGGGATCGCGTTACGATTATTTAATCGCGTGCGGTTTTAATTAGACGTTTTTGTGATCGGTTTGATATACGCTATTTCAAATGAATATTTTCCATCAAAATAATATATTTTAAATTTGTAAAATATATTTTGGTTTTCGTTCGATTGTTGGGCGCGTTTCACTCGTTTTTGGGTCGCGTATGAGCATTTTATGCGATACGGAATACTTATGAAATATTATCGAAATAATATTTAGTAACTAATATGTTTATCGAATAATCTCATATTATTTAATAAAGGGTTCACCAACGTCCATATTAATGTATCGGAATTCGGCCGATATAATAAAATGCACGATTAAATAGAATCGCGTAAATGCGTATATTTATAAAATACACGTAATGATACATACAATTAGCCTAGCATGGAACTAATTACATGTATTACAAAATGATTAGGCGCAAATTTCTAGCCCTAATTGGTCGGGTGTCACATGTATGCAAGAGAGATGATAAAATGAAGAACTTGAAGCTTTAAATCATCAAAAATGGTGGAGAAATGGAGGTTTTAAAAATGGTGATGGAGGCCGTGGGTTTTGGGGAAGAGGAAGGAGAAGAAATTTTGACTTTTTGACCTTTTGTTTGTAGTGGATCCCTTCCTCTTGGTTTAAATACGTTTCGATTTAAAACGCGAAAGATACGACACGTACGATTGGTTTTCGAAAGGTTTTAAGATTTCTAATAAAGTAACCAAAAGTAAATACGAATCTTTATAAAAAGTTTTCGCGAATTAAAATTGTATTTTAAATTGCGCGCGAAAAATTCTTTGCGTTTAAACTGAAACGAGTTTATTTAAAAACGAAACAATATTTTTGTGTACTTTAAACTTTAAAAACAAATCATAATTAATTTACCAAAATTTTAAAACTAAAACTTTGTTAAATTTTTCTGAAAAGTTCGAACTTACGCAAATTGCGCGAGTTTAAAGTTTAAAGGACGTTTTCTTGATTTTTAAACGAAAGCTTTTAAAACGAAAAATTAATTTAAACTAAAATTAATACTAACTACTATTAATTAACCTAGATAGGCTTGGGGTGCCTCCCAAGAGCGCTTTGTTAAAGACGAAAGCTCGTCCATATCAGACTTACTGCTTTACCGGATAGTGTCCGAGATGACACTGTTGGGTACAGTTGATGCTTTGGATAGAGACAAGGTATAGCGGGAAATAAACGTACCTCGGATGACATAGTAAACTAAATCAGCAGGATTTATGAAATACCGTTCAAATTCTGTTAAGAATTCTTGTTCTTCCTGACTGAGTTGTAACAATGCATCGACAAAACGATTAAATTCCCGTTTCACCTTTTTCTGGTTTGAAATGCCATCCCTAAATCCTGTATCTAAATAAGACAGATCATAGAGCAGTTTTGAAAGTAAATCCACAAATTCCGTTTCCTCAGAAGAATCGGGATTTCCGTAAGTAGTGTGAACTGCTTGCGAAAGCTCTTCGATATAAATCTTCTGTTGGTTAGTAAACGGGAATTTGGTTTTTTGGAATAACTGGATTAGCTGGATATGGATATGTTTCCTTTTTGCAAAGAAAGCAGCGTCCATAGCTTCCTCAGTTGATTCGGGAAAAATAGCTCTAAGCTCATTAATTAAATAAGTAGCAGGATCAACAAAGAATGGAATATCTGCAAGAATCATGTCAGATTTGATAGGTCTTCTTTCTATCCAAAATTCAAGCTCGTCAATCAGGAACGCAACATAACGATTAATCCTAGGTTGTGAATCAGAGGGATAATCGGTGCTGGCAAGTAAATCCATTAAAAGATCTAATTCTGATTTTAACAATAGCTCGTCTTTTCTACTGTGTTTAGCACGAAGAAGTCTAATTATTCTATCAATCTCAACAAAGGTCTTTCTCTGCTCAAATGTAAATGGAAAATCAGATATCTTAAGATATTTCAGAAAGTTGGCATGGATATCTATCCTCCTATTGGGCTTTTGAGAATTTCCTAAGTGATGGTCTGTTTCTGATTCGGGTAGATGATTCCTAGATTCAGTGTTTAATCGGGTTGGTGTTTTTATCCTAAGTTCATTCTCAACCTGATACTGGAGACACTCTCCCTCAACAACACTTGAATAAAGTGTAGTGGGGTGGGCTCGCAAAATATCTGGGAGATCGTACTCAAAGTATTCATCTAAACAATGAAGACGTTCATTCAAATCCATCCAAGGCATGGGTGGATAGAAGAACACTTCGATTCCAAATGGTTCATCATCAGGTAAAGTGGCAGGTCTAATACAGTGTGGATACCTAGACAAGATTGACAAAATCTCAGGGTCAAGTGTGGGTTGACCACTTAAAGCAACAGTAACAGAAGCTGGAATCTTCTGCTGAGATTCATCAAAACCTAAGTCTAAGCTCGATATTTTTGGGTTCTCAACTTCATGGTTAACACAGATCTCTCTAACGTCAGAGGAGTTTGACTCATACTCTGGACAGTCAAAGAATTCCGCATCTTCCAAAATCGTCATCTCATCCGTCATCATTTGATTGAGAGGAGAGATGGGGTTTGAAGGAGAATTAGGGTTTTTCATTTTCTAATTTTTATGTATTTTCTAGGGTTTAAGAACTAAGTTATCTAACTAATAAAGCAATTAACTTCCTAAGTAATGATAATCTTAGGGAAGGATCTCCTAAAGTTAATTATCTAAGGCAGAATTCAATTCTTGACGAAACCGATCCCCGGCAGCGGCGCCAAAAACTTGTCGCGGTCCCAGCGGTCGGTCGGGTTTTAGAATCCGGGTCGTTGCACCGACGGCTACCGAGACGTGCGAACGGTTTTAAAATTTTATATTTGCTGGGCTCAAACTATCCAAGCTACCTACCTTGTAGGTAAGGCGGCAAGTATAACTCGAGTGTCGTCCAAAATCGGAACGAATTGAATTGAATTGGAACCTACCAAAGATAACTTGACAATAGGATGGGTTTAAAACAAGGTAGGTATGGGTTTTGGTTTAATCTAATCTAATCTAAAGACATAAATTAAAATGCAGAAAAGTAAACGAGAATATAAGCAGCAGGTAGAGAGTGATTGCTGAAACTTCGACGATTAGGGTTTCGGGATGATATTATATAGATGATAGGTGATTACTCTGGTTAAGAATCTTCTAAACAGTTGGTGTAAACACAAGGACCCTACGTCTAGGTGTAACCCTAAAGCATATGTCACTGAATCCTAGGTTATCCTGATTCTGATCAGATGGGACTGTCTTCAGACCCACCTCACCGTCTCTTTCGGAGACCAAGCAACCCTCTGAATGGGGTTAAGGAATAAGGCGACAGTCCACAACACTGACCTTTCTTAACACCTATGTCTATCCAATTTTAACAGAGTAATACTGGTTGTATGCTGAATAAGTTAAACTATCGGTTAAGTAGAGTTTAGGGGTTTAAGCATCTGGGAACACAGCCGGCATCCTTGCTTTCATTTCCTAACTCATGTTTTATTTGTTTAAGTTCTTAATACTTTCGTCATGGATTGGACCCTCCTTTGCCATCGGTCGTTCATCCCTAGGTATGCGTACAGTGTATAGTGTCCTTATTTTCCACAGTACTCTAACCCTAGGTATATCTACGGTGTTTTAAAGACCTATTGTATCTTTACACAGCTTTATAACCAGAGGTAGTTTAACGGTGTACTATAGCATTTTCACGGCTTAACAAGACCTAGACCCGTGTCTGGAAAGGTTGCTTCCAGGTAATCCACGGTGAGATAGGCCACCGGCATTTCCTTGGCTTCCACGTATTTGTACTCTACTAGCGGTATTTCCAACGCTATACCAAGTATTCTGACGTGTTATGGCGCTCTCACAGTTTCATACAAACAGGAGATAACTGTGTATTCGTAGTTAGGGTTGATCAGATCCTATCCTAAGGCAACAGTCACGTGAGAGACCAGAAAGGGTGATTAATTAAGTCTACATCCAGGATAAGTCTAAACATGTATGCAGCATAACAACTACCAATCATATATAAGATATATTAATTAAACATCATCCCTAATCCTAACATCTACATTCCAACAATCACATATTAATCTAGCTAATCAGCATGGCAACAATCATAAATCGTACTGAAATAATATGCAAAGTAAACATTATAACAGTAAGAAAGTAAGATAATATCACCAGATTAGAAGAGTAATACTGAGGATTACAACAGTCTGACTTGAATAACCTTGCTACAGCTTGATTACCCAATTACAACTTTCCTCTAGCACTAACCGCTAACTTATATCTCTCTAGTTCTCCTCTAACTCCTAAGAGTAGTGCTAGAGAGAGAAACTAGAGAGAGAACTAACTACAAGAATAATTCTCCTCTAACTCCTAAGAGTAGTGCTAGAGAGAGAATTCTAGAGAGAGAAAGAGAAGTATGTGAAATGAAAGGTGTTAGGTGTGTGTTAAATGGTGAAATGAGTGTGGTATTTATAGGAGAATGAGATGAAGCTTGGTACAAGTCACAAAGCATGAAGAACAAGCACCAAAGCGCATACGGGGGGTACCGGACCAAGGGGGGCAAACGGCACCTCACAAGCCACCAGGCCCCGTATACGGCACCCCAAGGGCCGTATACGGTACCTAGGTGGGCAAGGGGGGTTGGTGCTTTGTTTGGCCTCTGCTTGTTTCTCGGTTGCTTGGTTCGTCCGTATCTTCTTCGTTTGGGCTCCGATTTGCTTGATTCTTGCGCCGTTGGCTTCGTTTTTCCGTTACGCTTCTAATGACACTGAGTTTGCCAAATTTGGAAGTGTTTGACTTTTGCGTGTTCCGGATGACGATCGGCGGGCTTCTAGACTGCATAACTTCTTCGTTCTTCACTCGTTTCTCTTGATTCTTTCACCACCGATCTTGGATTTTCCTATTGAATCATAAAATATGCATTAAGATCTACTTTGATAGGATGATCAAGAATGGAATATTTAAGGTGATAGTTTTTGCCTCGGTTTGCGTGCAAAATGGATGCTTTTACTGATTTTTGTAGCAACGCCCGTATTTAGACTACCTTGGTGATTTATGATGATAAATGATTGTTTTGAAATGTTTTCACCAAAGAATAGTCCAAAAAGTGTGGAAATAAGTACTTAAAAACATGACTTTTTGGGTCACATCAGGGTTTTTGAAGAATTAGAGTGATTAATGATTTTAAGATGAAATTGATGATGGATGTTACTTAATTATTGTTAATTAAGCTTAGATGAGGGTGTATTAACCTAAATTCAAGCTAAAGATTGTAAATTGATTTAGGTGTTCTTGATGATCATGATGTTATTGATGATTATGATGAGTTATACAAAGAGATTAGATATTAATTATGTTGAATTGAGGAAGGTAAAGTTATATTGATTGTATTATTATTAATACAAGTTAAAGGTTATGGATTTGGAATGATAATCATTAGTGATTATGGTAAGTTTTGTCTAAATGTTTGGTAATGAGTGTTAATTCACTCTAATTGTTAATTATGAAAGTTGTTATGATAATTAATCATAACTAAAGTAGTAAGTCAAGTATGAAAGATTATAAATTTAAGATGATCATGTAAAGTGAAGTTATGTTTAGTTGATTTAAGATCAACTTATGAAAGTAAAGAGTCATGAATGATGATTAGTTGAAAGTGATCACCGATAGATGCTAAATGTGATGTTACATGTGTATGTTATATGATAGGTGATCGAGAGATGTGAAGTCTCTAAGCAAGTGCTAAGTTGCCTAATCTCCTAAAAAGCTAAGGTGAGTAATATGGGGGTTAAATGGGTAATGGATGTATGTTCTGGATTGCTTCCGAGAAAGAGGTTCATACAACCAGTGGAAGTATTATTTATATCATATATTATTGATTATGTATGTTGATACTATGGCATGTGATATGAATACTTGATAAGTGGTAAGTGTTGAAAGAACTTGTAATATGTGGAAGAAGTCATGTTAAGTTATTTACATTACTTACTAACCAATTATGGTAGTGAGTAGATGGACAATTGTGGAAGTTAAGTAATGATCATGACATTAGCTTGATGTTTAGCCACGTAATGATCATGACATTAACATGTGGAAGTTGTTTCCATTACTTACTATGTAAGTAGATGGATATGTGAAAGTTATTTCCATTACTTACTATTGAAAGTAGATGGATATATGGAAGTTATTTCCATTACTTACTATTGTAAGTAGATGGATATGTGGAAGTTGTTATGGATCCTTAACATTGTGAAAGATGTAAAGAAATTGGTCAAGTAAGTCTATTGTGTTAAAGTACAATAACTTGATAAGGTAAGAATGTTAATGTAATGTGTTTAGCTAAGTAGTTGAAACGCCCAAAAAAATTTTTTTTTTTTTTAAAAGTAAACTCGTTTTGCATTGGTCCCATTTAAATTTCACATTTAATTATTACAAACCAAAATGAATACAACTGTGACACCCCGCGATTTCGACGTAATTATAAACGTAATTAGCACGCATTTCTAGGCTAATTCCCTACTTGAGTGAATTCACAACACATTTTAGAGGTAAGTCTAGCAAAGCCCAACTAGTTAATACGCGTAGTATTACGATTCATAATTAATTATAATTACGTACAAAATGATTGGAACAAACGCGACAAAAATATACGACTGTTGGTGAACTAAATTATTCAAGAAAACTAAAAATTATTAAATAACATTAACGATTATTAAATATTATGTTGATAATATTTACAAAGAATTTTATAACGTATAAACGTTTATTTTGCAAACTGAAACAAAACAAAGTTAAAATTTCATAAACTTAATTAATTTATTCCATAAAATATTCCAACAAAAAAAATATATAAGCGAAAACGTATTTAATTATTTACTATTTAAAAAATATTGTAACATTTAACGATCGGGGAAACGAACACCACCCGGAACGCAAACACGGGAGGCGAAAAAGGGAAACAAAACCCACCTCCCATCCCCTTTTCCTTTCATTTTCTTTCTTCCATTTCTCTCTTACTCCCTTTTTCTCTCATCTCTCTCTCTAAACTCAACCAAAAATCACACAAATCATACGAAAACTACATCAAAAACGCGCCGAATCATCTAGCCCATTTGGAATAAAACGATCACGGGATCACGATCTACACTTCTACCTTTTCGGATTTCAAAACCGACACGCATAAGTTTCCGACATTTCCCATAAATCCTTAGATTTCGAAGTTTTCTTTGATATTTCATGTTTAATATACTTAATATAACATGTTTTAGTGTTCTTAACAAATGAAAATGTCCAAAATCGACCAAAAACTCGTTTTTATCAAGCTGTTCGTCGAACAGTTGGAAGTGTCGCTATGTGCCAAAAACAGTGCTAGCGACACTAGCTAAGTGTCGCTATGACTAAGTGTCGCCCCTATAGCGACACTACTTAAGTGTCGCTGAAATACTTAACCAGATCCATCCTAGCGACACTACCTTAGTGACGCCATAATTGAACAAGTGTCGCCTATAGCGACACTAACCAAGTGTCGCTACTCAATTGAAAATCAGGAATCTAGCGACACTCATCTAGTGTCGCCTTACTAGTGTCGCCTATAGCGACACTAGCCCAATGTCGCCAAAAACAGAAAGTTTACAACTTTTTCACTAAGCGTTGAGACTGAGATTTTACCACCTGATTTTACTCCGAAATGAAGTTTCGAATGCATTTTTACTACAGCAACATAGCAGAAATAAAAATGTTCCAAGCTGACTTGGCAGCTCGACCCCAACCAGGGGCTCTGCCCCTTGGACCCCGCCAGGGGTTGCCACCCCTTGGACCCCGCTACCAGGGGCGCTGCCCCCGGACCCCCGTACACAATTTCATGCTTTATAAAAATACAACGAAACAAACAAAATTATACTTCTGAAGTTATGATTTTCAAAACTATCACCAACGAGTCGTATACATTTTCACAACTACGAAATGCAAACGTAAACATTAAACGAATATTCTGGACATAACTTGGTTGTACGAACACTAGCATGGATGGTCAACTACGACATCCACATACTTATTAAATCTCATACGTTTAGGACGTTAGGAGATTCAGGATTATACTTGGGCTTTAGGCTTTGCTAGCACTCGAACGTACTTAACTCAACAGGTGAGTTCACAGCCCCTACTTTTACTGTTTTAACTGCTTTTGAACAGGGGTGGAAAACATAGTCAACGCTTTTGCTACATGAGCAAACTTTTATATAACTATTGTGTTATACATAGTACAATTGCCATAACTGCTTTCACTACATGATTGTATACGTGTTTACTCGAACGATTAGAGTACTTGAACTGTTGTGCAAACTAATGCTTATGAAGTAATATTTTCATACTATAAACTAAAAAAAATGTGGTAAACTATTTGACAAACCATTTTACTAGACCGGAGGATGACCGGTAAACTGTTTTGTTTGGACGGGAGAACGACCCGTGTGTATTTAGCCGGAGAACGACCGGTACTTTTTATGAAAACACTGGAGAACGACCAGCAACGTATTTTAGTGCCAGAGAACGACTGGCCAAGTGGACGGGAGAACGACCCGTGTGTTTTGGATGGGAGAACGACCCATGCGTCTTTGACCGGAGAACGACCGGTACTGTGTTTCGCTAGAGAACGACCAGCAGTGTTTGGACGGGAGAACGACCCGTGCGTCTTTAGACCGGAGAACGAACGGTACTGTTTTTGAAACGTTGGAGAACGACCAGCAACATATTTTAAACTGTATTTGGGCAACATCCCAACCGAGCTACATTTAGATAACAATCCACAAAACGATTACTTAACTATTATGTCAATAACTATTACGAACAAATTTGGTTAAACCAACTGTACTTGCAAACTTAAAACCTGTGAATTCACTCAACCTCGTTGTTGACTTTTACTATGTTTTTCAGGGAATTAGCGGCGCATGTAAGAATCGCCTGCACATATGGAATTTAGGCGACCCGTGAAACTTTAGGATGCCAACTTTTGACAACTAGATTTCTTTTGTATAACTAATACTATTTAGTCATATTTACGAAATCTACTTTTGTAACTTACATACTTTTACGTTTGTACGATTCGATGAATCGTAAACTTTGTAACTAATACTTTTGGCATCTTAATATATGTTTGGTTGTAATCATAAGCTCTGATACGTATGCATGTACAATGAAATTGTTCCATCCCCAGCTTATACCAATGCTTCCGCTAAACGAATTTGGGGGTGTTATAGATTGGTATCAGAGCCATTGGTTATAGCGAACTAGATTTCTTAGGTGACTTAGAGACCTAGACTATAGCCTTGGCTAGAACGCACATGCATACACACATTTGCATACGTCTAACGTCGTTACGACACATCAATACACGTGATTCCTTCGTCGAACCGTATTATGTTTGAAACTGTTCCCTTTCATTCGGACCTCATATGAACCTGATCGTGTTAAGCGATTGATGAAAAGAAGTATGTATTTAGCATTGATGTGACCTAAAAAGTCATGTTTTTAGGTACATATTTCTGCACTTTTTGGACTATGCTTTGGTGAAAACATTTCCAAACCATCATTATTTACTAAAAATCACCAAGGTAGTCTAAATATAGACGTTGCTGCAAAAATCAGTTAAAACGTCCAAATAACACGCAAACCGAGGCAAAACTGTCACCTTAAATATTCCCTTCTTGATTTTCTTATGTAATTAGATCTTAATTCATATTTTATGATTCCATAGGAAAATACAAGACCGAAGGTGAAAGAATCAGAAGAAACGGATGAAGAACGAAGAAGATGTGCAGTCTGGAAGCCCGCCGATCGTTATCCGGAACACGCAAAAGTCAAACACTTCCAAATTTGGAAAACTCAGTGTCATTAGAAGCGTAATGGAAAAACGAAGCCAACGGCGCAAGAATCAAGCAAAAAGGACTCCAAACGAAGAAGATACGGACGAACTAAGCAACCGAGAAATAAGCGGAGGCCAAACGGGACACCAACCCCCCCCCCCCCCCCCCCCCGCCCCCTGGGCACAAGGGTGCCGTATACGGCCCCTAGGGTACCGTATACGGCCCTAAGGGTGCCGTATACGGGACCTTGTGCCTTGGAAGGTCCCGTTTGACCCCCTTGGTCCGATACCCCCCGTATGCGCTTTGATGCTTGTTCTTCATGCTTTGTGACTTGTACCAAGCTTCCTACTCTTTCCCTATAAATAGAGGGACTCCTCATTCATTTTCCACACACCAACACACCTTACATTTCACACTTTCTCTCTCTAGATTTAGGTTAGCATTCTCTCTCTAGCACTACTATTAGGAGTTAGAGGAGAATTAGTAGGTAATTAGTTCTTCTCTCTAGTTTCTCTCTCTAGCACTACTCTTAGGAGTTAGAGGAGAACTAGAGAGAAGATTAGGAGTAGATTAATTATGTAGTTAACTAGTAGAGGTTAGCTTATGTAATGCTTGGATATTAATGAAGAAATACAAGTGTTATTCTGCTCGCAATTCTTATCGGTATTTTCTATCCTTTCTATTATTAATTTGTCATATTGTTCTTGTTTGATGTATGTGATTTATTAATATTAGAAATGTTTATTGTTATGCATTGTGAGTAGTGTGCTTGTATGTTTGCCATGATTAGTGAGTAGTTTGTTGTGATATATCTAATTGGGATAGCACCATTATGAAACAACGGAGGTAACGTTATACGGCTTTCATTTGTATAGCGCCGGAATCATCACGAATGTGTGTAGTACGGAACGTGGAAGCTATGAAAGTCGTGGGCACAATCCGTTGTGGAATAATGTTCCTAATTATTATATATTACAAGTGTTTGTGAACTTATAAGCTAAACCTCTACCCGTTTATCTGTCCAACTTATGATGTGGTTTGTATCCTCCTCCCTAGAACCTAACCAATTGCTAGAAGTAGGATTGCAATCTATTCTGTGTATGATGATCAATGAACTCAACATGGTCGTTGTTCCCTTGATTGAAACATATCTGTGAGGGACACGAAGCATAGGATTAGAGATAGATTAGGTTCATGCTTATCTGTTGTGTATCTTTGGGACAACTTCCGGGGTACCCATGATGTAATCCTTAGGTCAGTACTGTGATGCTAGTATTCCGTCCTATTGCATGTTCTTGTTTGATTGTTGCTTAGGTACTGCATACTAGACATACAATAACAATGTTGCTGCCTTAATGATTAGGTTTTCATAAACATGATAAATGTAATACAGATAGGTTTGAAAACTTGTGGTGCTGTTTAACTATACATTTATGATTTTAAACTAAACTATCGCCTTTCCCCCAATAAACGTGGTTAGAACTCTTTTGACAAAGGAGTCATGAACCATTGATCAAACGGTCACTACCTATCTATGTTTTCCGAAATAAACATGGTCTGATTTTGAAGCTGTGGAAATACTGCCCAACTTATCGTATAGTACACCGTGAATTAATCAGGGATTTATTGGGCTGGGATTTATTAAGTGAACGGGTTGCTTAGCTATCATAGATGGTTTTACCGTAGTACAAGCTTAGACATATTGAATTCAGATGGCTATAAAGTATGTAATCCAGGATAAAGCCCTAAAACGTCCGAGTATCCGGTAAGCCGTGGAAAGGTCGTAGGCTGAACACTGTATTACATCCTGGCTGAGTCTGTAATCCAGGAAAGACTGTAAAACGGGTAAATACACAATGTAACCGTGGAAAACCTGTAAGTTGAAGACTGTATCACAGCCGAATATCTCTGAACTCAATCACAACCATTAATGTATACAGTAATCAGTCACCACCTGTCTTAAATCTTAAATGCCTTGCCTAGCTTAGATATCTCTGTTTGTGTTAAAGAAAGATCAGTGGACAAATTACGGACTGTCGCCTTATTCCTGCACCCCATCTGGAGGGTCACTTGGTCTCCTCATGAGAGACGGTGAGGGGGGTTTCAAGACAGTCCGATCTGATCAGAATCTTGACAGCCTAGTACTCAGTGACATACTGATCGGTTTATCTGATCAGTAGGGTACTAGTGTTTACACCACAGGGTATCTACGTGAACGCAAGACACAAATATTTAAAAGACGTTTTCAAACTAAAATATCACAACAGCTATTCTAAGTCATGATGAACCACGTCTTTGTTATCCTTATGTGTTATATATGCTAGTCTCCCTTTAGTTTTAGGTTTTATTAGTTTCAGTAATTTAGTTTAATTAAAAACCAAAACAAAACCCCTCCAACCTATCAAAACCCTAGCTTAAATACCGACTTATCAGAACTAGCTCCGTTTCAATTCTACCTTTGTGAGGAACGACCCTGGATCATTCTTACCACTTACTCGTATCAGGTATTCATACCAGTTCCAGTAGGTAGTACGGAGGATTAGGCTCCCCCCGACTATTATAAATTTAAAACTACCCTGCCGTGTGTCTCGGTGGCTGGACCAACGACCGGAGTAAAATCCAACCGACCGCTGGGGGCATGACAAGTTTTTGGCGCCGCTGCCGGGGACGGTAGTACGATTCGGAGCCTGTTTAGATAAATTAGTTTTTAAGCGATCCTTTTTGACTTGGATTCACCATCCTTGTCAGAAGTTACTTTCCGCCCGTAGATTAGCATAGTTATCTTAGATTAGCTTAGAATAACTTCACTCCATACTACAACTTTAATTCTTAAACCTTCTTCTTGTGCCGTCTTTTTCTGAAAACTTGGGCAAATGGCAACTCAACAACAATTAAAAGATCAAATTGAAAGTCTTGCTAAATCAATCGAGGATAGATGCAGGAGTAATGCCCATGTAGATAATGAATATCAAAGGAATAGTATGAATTATGCGGATAACATAGGGTGCTTAGATCCTCAATTACAATATCATTATGACCCTTATGCTTTCCAAACACATCAATACCAACCTTACTATCCTGAACCATTCAATATCTACCCACACTCATCCCACCCTGTACACGAACCATTACCGTATGAGAGTTCTGACTTGAGAGATATGCCCATAGCTTATCTCGGTAGTAATACTTTCTCACCTTCCTACAACCCACTTGAGCAACTACTTAAGGAACAAGAAGACATGCTTAGAAGATGTACTAATAAGCTGTCTGAAATACAAACACAAGTCCAAGTGAGTAGTAATGAAGTTAGGAATCAAGTTATAACCGATAATTGGCTACAGGAAGATGATAGACACTTACACACCACATCTACATCCCCTGATTCAGACTTTCATGAGTCTGGTTGCAAAATCTCTTCCAACCCTTCACCTAACCAATCTTCTAAATCCCCACTTCCACCTATTCTCAACCTATCTACATCCGAGACCGATGAGGAGTTCATTCTAGAGGAACTTTCCGAGTCATGGCAACTTGAAACTTCCGACCGGAGTAACGAGGATGATGAGGTAGACGAAGAGATAGAAGTAGAGAGCCCGGAGATGGAGATTTACACAGAAGACCCAGCTTCAGAAGGACCGGAGGAATGCGCACCGACTCTGAGAAGTGATCTCATTCCAATTCAAACCGACGTGGTTGACAACATTCCGCAACAAGTTGTGGTTGACACTGTCCCACTTATCTTTCCAAATGAATCACCCAATGATCTAGTTGAACCCTCAATTGCCTTAGACCAAGTAGTTGATGAGAATGTTGCTACAAGATTGGAGATAAAAACGGATACTGTCCCACGTCCATGCCCAGAGTACAACATTAGCATTGACCAAAAGACCATAGGAAGCAAGGTGGGTTCTGCGTCATGGTTTCCTTTCAAACCCTCTCTCAACCATATAATGTCCTATACATCATTTAGAGGTGAGGATTCCTTTGACCAACCCATTCTGACCAAGGAGGTAATAGAAGTTGAGAGACCTATTACGCCCACGGTAGAACAATTCCCTCACTTCGAACCATCTCCTTATATTGGACATACCCTGGCCTTAATCTACTTTAATCTTTTAGGTATGTTCCAATACTACCCCTTGTGTCTACTGATGGATGCAAGGGAGCCTCTAGGATTGCCTGATATGTAGTGTTAGAGTCAAGCTAGAGACTCGAACAAAAACAAGCGCTTCTCGGGAGGCAACCCGTGTCTAACATAGTTTCGGTAATAGTAGTTAATTAGGAAGCTAACCCAATAAGTAGAAGATGAAACCCTAAAATGAATGTTCCAAGTTTTCTATTTTATGAACAAATAGGATTGTTTGCAAAATTGCCCCATTAAAAGTCCAATTTTTGTCAAACTTTAAAACTTCCTACTCTCGCTTGTTTGAACTTCATTGCAACATTCAACTTTTACCATTATCTAAAATCTCAAGTTCTTAATATCCCCTTCACTCACAAACTTGGAAACCTACTAGAATGAGAATTAGGAGCCTTAGTTATCTTATATCACCCATTCACATATTTCGAGCATTGGAGGTACTTACATATATTTCTGTAAGCATACATATAAGATCCTTAAATGATTCATCTGAAAACCTGATTTGTATGCTAATATGTGTATTATGCTCGAACTCGTTTAAAAATATGTGCTTTATACTTGGTTGCCTGATTTAAATGCTCATGCTAGTGTTTCCATATCTGCTATTTGTGTTGCGGTGAAATTATAGGCAACTAACACTTTTTTGTGTGGGATTAGACTCCAAGTCATACACTGGTTTGTTTCATCTACAAAACACTTACTTTGATAGGTTCTTCGCAAACCAGTGAATCTATGATTTGGAGAATAATCACTTGTTTGTTAGATCATGTTTGTTTGTTCTTGTACAAATGCCTAACAGACAGGGACTGACGCCTATGGATAAAGAATCTTTGAGAATAATGGAAAGAAGACAAGGGGAGCTTATAGTTCATTAAAATTGGAAACTTCTGGAGCATTGCTTTGCAGGGGAAGAGATGGCACTTCCAAACACATGGATGATCATATTTCATCAAGTAGATTAGCTCAATATTCACCTCATACTCCAAACCCTATACCTATGCCCTACCACATAATGGAACCTAAAACCATCACTACCATCCACATCACCATATCCACCCATACCCATCCATCCACCCCTTCACACATACAACCATCACCATCAGGGACCATTCATATGAAGGAATAGATACGGGATTAAATTGGAAACTAGAGATCTCTACCAACAAAGAACAACATCAAATGCATTACATCAGTTTGTCGGTGAAAATCTTGGGTTAACAAACATTTGGTGTTTCTTGGTTGATTCTGCTTGTGTTCGGAGGGCGACATCACTACGCTTCATTTTCTACAATCTATCCTTTTAGTCTTAGTTATTTTCGAGAGAATTTGGTGATTTGAGTGGATGTTGAATGACTGGAGGATCCAAGAGATGACGAGCATTCAAGGAAGAAACCGTGGAATCAAAGGCAGACAAACAAGCTCACACACCTGCGGACCACGGATCTTACATACATCTCTAAGGAAAGGAGCGTGGTCTATCTTCTTTCGAAACCCGCACGTGCCAAAGATCTAAGTGTGGGATCTCAACCCACACTGCAGCCACTCAGCAAGAATCGCCTCCAAATCTTTAAACACTAAAGTGTGAGATTCACTCTTAAGAATCTCCACTTACATGATGGAACGATTCTTTGCTAAGTACGGATACAAGGCACTGTGCACCAGATCGACACGTCTACAGCTGAACTGTTCTTCATGAAAATAGAGGATCAAGATCTTCAAAGTCTCCTCTCATTTACCGCTCTCAGCTTCATAACGTCAATCGTTATCTGGGGAGTTTCTTAACCTTTACTCTATTTCTTGATTTAAATTTTACTTTGTTAGCCTGTTAATCTAAGAAGTAATCTATACTCTATCCTAAAGCTTATCACTAAGTGTGGGATTCCAGCCCATTACATACACTTGAGCAACATTTTCTATATGTTCAAACTCTAAGTGTGGGATTATACTTACAGTACAATCTCAACTCAAGAGAACATTAGGGACAATGTTCCTCTAAGTGTGGGATAGCAGGTATAGAATACCTTGGATTGGATGTTTACAGATTTTTATGTCCGAATAGCTCAACTCAGAAAATGTTCCTCAAAATTTTCAAAATTTTCAAAATTTTTAACAAAACTAATAAAGTATGGGCCAAATCATTCGATCAGCTCTGCTATTTTTGAGTTAAAATATCTTTCAGGAGGAACCATTTCTAATATGAGTCAGTTATTCAGGAATATTAGGGAAATTAAGGTAGAAATTTCTTAAATAAGTAGTGATAATCTAATGGAGCATGGCTAGGTACATACAACCCTATTTGCAGTGAGGTTTTGAGCCTTAAAAGCATTCATTTTAAATGCTACATTGTTCATTTCTTGTGTGTGCCGATGCTAGTATCTCTAAGTTAGAACTTGTTCCTGACATACGTTTCGAGACCACATTGGTGAGTACCGTACGCGGTATAGGTGCAATTAAATGATCTCGACATTCCTTAGGATTTAACCCATTTTCACATATCTTTTCAAGCCCAAAACCCTTCCGATACTCATTTTTAGTATCGATGATCCGCTTAGAAAACCCTGTTGAGCCTAAACCTTTCAATTCTTCAAAACCCTACATCTTTAACCCACTTATCCAAAATTTCCAACAACTTATCTTGGAATTTCTGAGGATTATGAAAAACATCTTGAAGAATCTTCTTCTGAATTAATCTACTCCTTCGTGTTCACCAAAATTGAAGAAAGTCAAAGGTGCGAAAAATTGGCACCAGAAGAAAAGACTCGAAGAAGTCCGTGATAAGAAAGAAAAGATTTCCGAAAGAAAAGCAAAAGAAAAATATCCTCGGAAATTCTCTGGCAAAGAAGTTCTGAAGAAAGAAAAAAAAATAATAAAAAGCAGAAAAATAGAGAAAAGAAAAAGAAAAGAAAATAAAGCTAAGTGCTTCAATGTATAAATCATTCAAAGAAAGATCCGATGAAATACGAGTAGCTATCTCCTCCGTTCTACAATAAGTTTTTCATGATTCTTAGGATGCCTAAGATAAGCAACCCTTTTCAACCAAAAATCACCACTATCCATACCCCTTAACCCTCACAAACATTACAACCCACTTGAATGTCTTGGGATAATTAGCGCCGTCCTCTTCCTAAGTGGTGGAGATCCGATTCTCGACCAAGCTTATGATGATGAGTGCTGCATGACTGGCTATTTGAGCGATTTCAATTGTGCTAGAATGATAGGAAACCCGATACACCATGAGTGAATTGAGTGACCACCTTTAGTGAGATCGCCTAGTCATGTATACTCCAAGATCACGAGATTTGGAAAGTATGCCTGGGAAAGTCAGTACTTATTTCTGGAAGGATCATCTTAACTTTCCCCGTGTTCTCTAAATAATTTTCCCATACGACAAAGTGTTGACTTCTTGGAAATGTTTTAACTCACCTAAACTATTATAAAAATGTTTTCATTGGACATAACTGAGTTGTTGCTTGAGGACAAGCAACTTCTAAAGTGTGGGATACTTGATGTGACCTAAAAAGTCATGTTTTTAGGTACATATTTCTGCACTTTTTGGACTATTCTTTGGTGAAAACATTTCCAAACCATCATTATTTACTAAAAATCACCAAGGTAGTCTCAATATAGACGTTGCTGCAAAAATCAGATAAAACGTCCAAATAACACGCAAACCGAGGCAAAACTGTCACCTTAAATATTCCCTTCTTGATTTTCTTATGTAATTAGATCTTAATTCATATTTTATGATTCCATAGGAAAATACAAGACCGGAGGTGAAAGAATCAGAAGAAACGGATGAAGAACGAAGTAGATGTGCAGTCTGGAAGCCCGCCGATCGTTATCCGGAACACGCAAAAGTCAAACACTTCCAAATTTGGCAAACTCGGTGTCATTAGAAGTGTAACGGAAAAACAAAGCCAACGCGCAAGAATCAAGCAAAACGGACTCCAAACGAAGAAGATACGGACGAACGAAGCAACCGAGAAACAAGCGGAGGCCAAACGGGACACCAACCCCCCCTGGGCACAAGGGTGCCGTATACGGCCCCTAGGGTACCGTATACGGCCCTAAGGGTGCCGTATACGGGACCTTGTGCCTTGGAAGGTGCCGTTTGACCCCCCCCCCCCCCTTGGTCCGATACCCTCCGTATGCGCTTTGAAGCTTGTTCTTCATGCTTTGTGACTTGTACCAAGCTTCCTACTCTTTCCCTATAAATAGAGGGCCTCCTCATTCATTTTCCACACACCAACACACCTTACATTTCACACTTTCTCTCTCTAAACTTTCTCTCTCTAGATTTAGGTTAGCATTCTCTCTCTAGCACTACTCTTAGGAGTTAGAGGAGATTTAGTAGTTAATTAGTTCTTCTCTCTAGTTTCTCTCTCTAGCACTACTCTTAGGAGTTAGAGGAGAACTAGAGAGAAGATTAGGAGTAGATTAATTATGTAGTTAACTAGTAGAGGTTAGCTTATGTAATGCTTGGATATTAATGAAGAAATACAAGTGTTATTCTGCTCGCAATTCTTATCGGTATTTTCTATCCTTTCTATTATTAATTTGTCATATTGTTCTTGTTTGATGTATGTGATTTATTAATATTAGAAATGTTTATTGTTCTGCATTGTGAGTAGTGTGCTTGTATGTTTGCCATGATTATTGAGTAGTTTGTTGTGATATATCTAATTGGGATAGCACCATTATGAAACAACGGAGGTAACGTTATACGGCTTTCATTTGTATAGCGCCGGAATCATCACGAATGTGTGTAGTACGGAACGTGGAAGCTATGAAAGTCGTGGGCACAATCCGTTGTGGAATAATATTCCTAATTATTATATATTACAATTGTTTGTGAACTTATAAGCTAAACCTCTACCCGTTTATCTGTCCAACTTATGATGTGGTTTGTATCCTCCTCCCTAGAACCTAACCAATTGCTAGAAGTAGGATTGCAACCTATTCTGTGTATGATGATCAATGAACTCAACATGGTCGTTGTTCCCTTGATTGAAACATATCTGTGAGGGACACGAAGCATAGGATTAGAGATAGATTAGGTTCATGCTTATCTGTTGTGTATCTTTGGGACAACTTCCGGGGTACCCATGATGTAATCCTTAGGTCAGTACTGTGATGCTAGTATTCCGTCCTATTGCATGTTCTTGTTTGATTGTTGCTTAGGTACTGCACACTAGACATACAATAACAATGTTGCTGCCTTAATGATTAGGTTTTCATAAACATGATAAATGTAATACAGATAGGTTTGAAAACTTGTGGTGCTGTTTAACTATACATTTATGATTTTAAACTAAACTATCGCCTTTCCCCCAATAAACGTGGTTAGAACCCTTTTGACAAAGGAGTCATGAACCATTGATCAAACGGTCACTACCTATCTATGTTTTCCGAAATAAACATGGTCTGATTTTGAAGCTGTGGAAATACTGCCCAACTTATCGTATAGTACACCGTGAATTAATCAGGGATTTATTGGGCTGGGATTTATTAAGTGAACGGGTTGTTTAGCTATCATAGATGGTTTTACTGTAATACAAGCTTAGACATATTGAGTTCAGATGGCTGTAAAGTATGTAATCCAGGATAAAGCCCTAAAACGTCCGAGTATCCGGTAAGCCGTGGAAAGGTCGTAGGCTGAACACTGTATTACATCCTGGCTGAGTCTGTGATCCAGGAAAGACTGTAAAACGGGTAAATACACAATGTAACCATGGAAAACCTGTAAGTTGAAGACTGTATCACAGCCGAATATCTCTGAACTCAATCACAACCATTAATGTATACAGTAATCAGTCACCACCTGTCTTAAATCTTAAATGCCTTGCCTAGCTTAGATATCTCTGTTTGTGTTAAAGAAAGATCAGTGGACAAATTGCGGACTGTCGCCTTATTCCTGCACCCCATCTGGAGGGTCACTTGGTCTCCTCATGAGAGACGGTGAGGGGGGTTTCAAGACAGTCCGATCTGATCAGAATCTTGACAGCCTAGTACTCAGTGACATACTGATCGGTTTATCTGATCAGTAGGGTACTAGTGTTTACACCATAGGGTATCTACGTGAACGCAAGACACAAATCTTTAAAAGACGTTTTCAAACTAAAATATCACAACAGCTATTCTAAGTCATGATGAACCACGTCTTTGTTATCCTTATGTGTTATATATGCTAGTCTCCCTTTAGTTTTAGGTTTTATTAGTTTCAGTAATTTAGTTTAATTAAAACCAAAACAAAACCCCTCCAACTTATCAAAACCCTAGCTTAAATACCGACTTATCAGAACTAGCTCTGTTTCAATTCTACCGTTGTGAGGAACGACCCTGGATCATTCTTACCAATTACTCGTATCAGGTATTCATACCAGTTCCAGTAGGTAGTACGGAGGATTAGGCTCCCCCCGACTATTATAAATTTAAAACTACCCCGCCATGTGTCTCGGTGGCCGGACCAACGACCGGAGTAAAATCCGACCGACCGCTGGGGGCATGACAAGCATCATATAATGACGCCTGGCCAACGTGATTATATTATACTAAGCACATATGGGTGTTTCATAGTCGTGAGACACGTGATGGGGATCTTGTCATTTATTCTTAAATACCCGATAACTGAATTATGTGAGATTTTATCCTTCATATCTCTTTTAGTGGCATTGACTTCTGCATTTCCTTCCTCGCAGAACGTCAGCATGCCGCCTAAGCAAAGAAAAACCCGAAACAGCCGCCGAGCTACCACAACCCCTATCGTCGAAACTACCGAGCAGATTATAGAACGACGCGTGGCTGAAGCTATCGCTCAATATGAGGCCAGCCGCAACCGAGACAACGTGGCAAATAACAGTGGAGCCACACCCGTTAACAGCGAGACACCAACGAATACCCAGCAGGGGTGTTCATACAAAACATTTCAAGCCTGCAAACCGAGTACCTTCACCGGGACTGAAGGGGCCATCGGCCTAGTCCACTGGATAGAGAAAATGGAATCGGTGATCGACATCAGCGACTGCGCGGCCGACAAAATAGTGAAATACGCCACCTGTACTTTAGCTGATAAAGCGTTGACCTGGTGGAACGCACGGATCCAAATTCTTGGACGCACAACTGCTTACTCCATCTCGTGGGAGACTCTGAAACAAATGATGATGGAAGAATTCTGCTCTCAGAGTGAGCACCAGAAACTTGAAACCGAACTACGGAACATCCAAATGATCGGTGCTGATATTACCGGGTATACAACCAAGTTTCAGGAACTTGCACGCCTGGTACCCCACATGGTGACACCCGAAAGCAAACGCATTGAGCGTTACAACAGGGGTTTGGCCCCACAAATCAGAGGCATGGTCATGTCCTCTAAACCGACCACCTTTAGGAGCGCAGTTAACCTGGCTCAAAGTTTGACTGATGATGCGGTCTTGATTGGAACTTTGAAAGTTTCTACTGGGAAAAATGAACCCCTCCGAATCGAAGCCGGTGACTCTGGAAACAACAAAAGAAAGTGGAACAGTGATAACAACGACCGTCAGGGTCAACAAAACAGGAATCCGGGAAACGCCCGAGCCTACGCCACGATCACCAACACTGGACCCAAAACCTACCTTGGCAACAAACCAAAGTGTGACAAGTGCGGGAAGCACCATACAGGCGAATGCACCTTCTGTCAAGACTGCAGGAACTGGGGTCATTTGGCCCAAAACTGTAAAACAAACCCTAACCCTCGACAAAACAATGGGTGCTTTGAGTGCGGTGAACCGGGGCACTATCGAAACCAATGCCCACAACTCAACAACAACCGCAACAATCAGAACAACAATAACCGCGCGGCAAACAATGAAAATGCTCGCGGTCGCGCATACATCCTTCGCGCCAGGGACGCGCCAGCGGACCTCTAAACTAGCACGGTACGTCTTAACAACTATCGCTACGAGTTAACAATTCCTTATTCGAATATTGATTCGAACCTGATACTTGATAAACATTGATTATATTTCGAACGTACCACTTATCAAACTATACCGCGAGTATACATCTATTGTTAGAACTTTTATGGCAACATTCGAACTCCACGTAAACTACTACTATTGTTGACAACACGTTCTTTCGGAAAACATACACCGCGGGCGATCCGACTTGATTTTAAATCTCGGGACGAGATTTCTCTAACATGGGGAGAATGTGACACCACGCGATTTCGACGTAATTATAAACATAATTAGCACGCATTTCTAGGCTAATTCCCTACTTGAGTGAATTCACAATACATTTTAGAGGTAAGTCTAGCAAAGCCCAACTAGTTAATACGCGTAGTATTACGATTCATAATTAATTATAATTACGTACAAAATGATTGGAACAAACGCGACAAAAATATACGCTTGTTGGTGAACTAAATTATTCAAGAAAACTAAAAATTATTAAATAACATTAACGATTATTAAATATTATGTTGATAATATTTACAAAGAATTTTATAACGTATAAACGTTTATTTCGCAAACTGAAACAAAACAAAGTTAAAATTTCATAAACTTAATTAAATTATTCCATAAAATATTCCAACAAAAAAAAAATATAAGCGAAAACGTATTTAATTATTTATTATTTAAAAATATTGTAACATTTAACGATCGGGGAAACGAACACCACCCGGAACGCAAACACGGGAGGCGAAAAAGGGAAACAAAACCCACCTCCCATCCCCTTTTCCTTTCATTTTCTTTCTTCCATTTCTCTCTCTTACTCCCTTTTTCTCTCATCTCTCTCTAAACTCAACCAAAAATCACACAAATCATACGAAAACAACATCAAAAACGCGCTGAATCATCTAGCTCATTTGGAATAAAACGATCACGGGATCACGATCTACACTTCTACCTTTTCGGATTTCAAAACCGACACACGTAAGTTTCCGACATTTCCCGTAAATCCTTAGATTTCGAAGTTTTCTTTGATATTTCATGTTTAATATACTTAATATAACATGTTTTAGTGTTCTTAACAACTGAAAATGTCCAAAATCGACCAAAAACTCGTTTTTATCAAGCTGTTCGTCGAACAGTTGGAAGTGTCGCTATGTGCCAAAAACAGTGCTAGCGACACTAGCTAAGTGTCGCTATGACTAAGTGTCGCCCCTATAGCGACACTACTTAAGTGTCGCTGAAATACTTAACCAGATCCATCCTAGCGACACTACCTTAGTGACGCCATAATTGAACAAGTGTCGCCTATAGCGACACTAATCAAGTGTCGCTACTCAATTGAAAATCAGGAATCTAGCGACACTCATCTAGTGTCGCCTTACTAGTGTCGCCTATAGTGACACTAGCCCAGTGTCGCCAAAAACAGAAAGTTTACAACTTTTTCACTAAACGTTGAGACTGAGATTTTACCACCTGATTTTACTCCGAAATGAAGTTTCGAATGCGTTTTTACTACAGCAACATAGCATAAATAAAAATGTTCCAAGCTGACTTGGCAGCTCGACCCCAACCAGGGGCTCTGCCCCTTGGACCCCGCCAGGGGTTGCCACCCCTTAGACCCCGCTACCAGGGGCGCTGCCCCCGAACCCCCGTACACAATTTCATGCTTTATAAAAATACAACGAAACAAACAAAATTATACTTCTGAAGTTATGATTTTCAAAACTATCACCAACGAGTCGTATACATTTTCACAACTACGAAATGCAAACGTAAACATTAAACGAATATTCTAGACATAACTTGGTTGTACGAACACTAGCATGGATGGTCAACTACGACATCCACATACTTATTAAATCTCATACGTTTAGGACGTTAGGAGATTCAGGATTATACTTGGGCTTTAGGCTTTGCTAGCAGTCGAACGTACTTAACTCAACAGGTGAGTTCACAGCCCCTACTTTTACTGTTTTAACTGCTTTTGAACAGGGGTGGAAAACATAGTCAACGCTTTTGCTACATGAGCAAACTTTTATATAACTATTGTGTTATACATAGTACAATTGCCATAACGACCGGTACTTTTTATGAAAACACTGGAGAACGACCAGCAATGTATTTTAGTGCCAGAGAACGGCTGGCCAAGTGGACGGGAGAACGACCCGTGCGTTTTGGATGGGAGAACGACCCATGCGTCTTTGACCGGAGAACGACCGGTACTGTGTGTCGCTGGAGAACGACCAGCAGTGTTTGGACGGGAGAACGACCCGTGCGTCTTTAGACCGGAGAACGACCGATACTGTTTTGGAAACGCTGGAGAACGACCAGCAACATATTTTAAACTGTATTTGGGCAACATCCCAACCGAGCTACATTTGGATAACAATCCACAAAACGATTACTTAACTATTATGTCAATAACTATTACGAACGTATTTGGTTAAACCAACTGTACTTGCAAACTTAAAACCTGTGAATTCACTCAACCTCGTTGTTGACTTTTACTATGTTTTCAGGGAATTAGCTGCGCATATAAGAATCGCCTGCACATATGGAATTTAGGCGACCCGTGAAGCTTTGAGATGCCAACTTTTGACAACTAGATTTCTTTTGTATAACTAATACTATTTAGTCATATTTACGAAATCTACTTTTGTAACTTACATACTTTTACGTTTGTACGATTCGATGAATCGTAAACTTTGTAACTAATACTTTTGGCATCTTAATATATGTTTGGTTGTAATCATAAGCTCTGATACGTATGCATGTACAATGTAATTGTGGCATCCCCAGCTTATACCAATGCTTCCGCTAAACGAATTTGGGGGTGTTACAACAACCATGACAAATTTCATTAAATCATAATCTTTTGGGCGATTTATACAATGGCAATTCAAAACGATAATTAAACAGAATGAGAAGCTTGTCTAACAACACTACAAACCTCAATCCACGCTACCTCCTTGTAATTACATTTCATCCAATTGGTTCAACCGAACCAAGCACCTACAACATAAAACCACTTAAACGAGTAAGCATAAAGCTTAGTAAGTATACAAACAATTAAGTAAATAATTCACCAATATGAAACAATTATCAATTAACCACTTATCTCCTTAAGTAAATACTATTGAGCAACGGTAGAGATTTCTCCATATTTTGTACGGATCCACGGTCCAGTAAGTACAAGTAAGCATGGCACCAAATCACATCGAAATGAATACCAAGCTTAATAGATACTAAGTAGTGCCAAACACTTATTTCGTAACAATCAAATCTCTACAATACTCAATCCACATAATTCATATAATTCCACATTAATTCTAAATAACTCAACAACTAGCAATAATCAACAACAATAGACAACAACCATATTACTTAAGATACGAAATATGATACAACATAAGAACAATCATGAGAAACAACTATAAGAAACAAACAATATTCCAAACAATTGTATGAACCTCTTGCTCGTAAGCAATCCGGTGCATACAATCATTACTCATTTAATCCTCGTATCACTCACCTTTGCTTTTAAGCAAACACATGATTTCACACTTGATTAAGAATGCCACCAATCTTGATTACCTAGCATATAGCATATCAACACATTTAACAACTAATAATCATCATAATCAATTAATCACATTATCAACCCATCACCTCTTTATATTGATCATTCTTGAGTTAAGAACTCAATCACTAGAATTACTACTTAATCATGATTATATATCATGATAAACTCTTTTCAGTTATAATTCAATTAAATGATCACTAATCTATAACAATTCATCATTAACCACTTTTAACCTCACTAATTCATATAAATTCCTCAAGTTCATCATTTTCATCACTTTATTAATAAGGCCATGATCATTCTCATTATCATCTTTATTCCAATGTTTAACAACTTGATTCACTATTTCAATCTTCACTAATAACATTCTAACAACACTTCTAACTACTAATAAAGGTAAATTAACACTAATTCATTATCATTTACACAATACCCATTTTAATCACTAGATACAAAATTTGAATCATACACTTTTAGGTTGAATTAATGTTAACAATACTCTTTATAACACTAACTAACATCAATTTAAACATATACAAGCCCTAATTTCGGATTAAAATCACAAACCAACCAAAACCCACTAAAAATCCATTTCTAGGTTAAAATAAATCAAGAAAAGGGATTATCTCATGTTAGGGAGAATCAATCAATGATGAATTCATGTTTTCAAGCTTCAATTTGATGTTTTAGAAGTGATTTAGTTTAGGTTTCATGATTCGTACGGGTTTTCTTTTATTTGTGAAGCTTCTGGGTTTGTTGAAATGATAAAAATGATCTATAATACGTATGTACGCATATAATAGATATATATGTGTTTTAATTTTATTCCCAGTGATTACCATTGTTTGGAACTTTAAAACCATTCACAGTTATTACTATTTTATTTCACCTAAAGTAAATATAATTTAAAATAATTACTATTACTTTATTCACTATATTTCTTTTGGATTTTGGGGTGTTACAGTAGTACCATTGAAATATGGTGCATTAGCTTGATAAAGAAAATGTTGATAAGTTAAGTGTTCTTGGTAAAGATTATGATTATTGTATTTTTGTTTAAGTATTATTCATTTAATTGCTTGTATACTCACTAAGCTTAAAGCTTACCCTTTTAAGTGTTTTATGTGTTGGTGCTTGGTTCGGTTGAACCAAATGTGTAACACCCCCAAATTCACTGTTTAGTGGAAGCAAGCTTTGGGTGTTACTAATCAATAATCAAGCACCAAAGTAAAGCAAACGACATCTATATGCCACGTTGTACAATAGTACAAAAGTATTACATTGTTAAATCAGAATAACAAGCATCGAGTTCGAAAATAGTTTCCTAGAGATTCTAATACATAAATGATATACAAAAAGTAATGTAAAAGAATCTCCACAAGTTTGTATGCATGCGACTCGAGCTATCAGTCCTGAGGGTGTGCAGTCCTACTGCTGCTGTGAACCTGAGATAAATGCTAAAAAGTGTCAACCAAAAGGTTGGTGAATCTCACAGGTTTAGTAAAGTAAATCATATATGAACCACAAGTAAGTACTAGTAATGCCCTCGAGCATAGTAAGTAAATCAGTAAATCAACACAATTACCATGAGCTTTCAAGTTGAAGCTTAACAGTGTAGTGTGAATGGTACAATCAAGTACAGTATCACGTACCCCCGTGAGTGCTATCTGAACACTCATATGTAACAAATACTAATATGCATGTTTCTACGGTGTAATCCGTGGTAGCGCTACTACCCCATGTAACACCTCGCAAATTTGAACACGATTAATTACATTAATCACTTGCATTATTAGGCTAATTCCCTACTTGAGTGAATTCACAACACATTTTAGAGGTAAGTCTAGCATAGCCCAACTAGATAATACGCGTAGTATTACGTATTCGTAATTAGTTGCAATTACGTACAGATCAATTTGAAAACAAACGCGACAAAAACGTACGACTGTTGGTGAACAAAATTATTTAATAAAACGAAGTTATTAAATAACGTCAATTTCAATTAGATATTATGTTGATAATATTTACATATTATTTTATAACGCAAAACGCCAAAACGTATAGTTAACATAAAACAAAGTCAATATTTTATAACTTAATTCAATTTGGTTTTATAAAAAGATTCTAATTAAAAATATAAAGAAATATGTAATTAAAATGTATTAATTTAAAATAAAATAACATTTAACGATCGGATAAACAAACACGGGACGAAAACGCAGGAGATGAAAATGGGGGAACAAAACCCATTTCCACCTCCCAACTTTCTTTCATTTTCATTCTCATCCCCTCTCTCTTCTTTTCTCTTTTCTCCAACCTCTCTCTAAACCACCACCAAAATCGCACCAAATCAAAGAAAAATACGCTAAAACGACGCCGAATCACCATACTCTTTTGGAATAAAACGACCACGGCATCCCGATCTACACTTCTACCTTTTCGGATTTCAAATCCGACACCCGTAAGTTTCCGACAAATCCCGCAAATCTTTAGATTTCGAAGTTATAATTAATGTTTCATGTTTAATATACTTAGATTACCATGTTTTAGTGTTTTATACAACCGAAAACGTCCAAAATCGCTCAAAAACTCGTTATTTTAAATCTGTTCGTCGAACAGGCGACTACGTCGCATTGGGACCGAAAACAGTACTGCGACGTAGGCCTTTACGTCGCATTACCCTTCCTTACGTCGCACATAGCGACGCAGACCACTACGTCGCATTAAATTGCGAGCGTCGCCTATGCGACGCAACCCATGACGTCGCAAAACCTGAATGCGACGTAGACCCGTACGTCGCACCCTACGTCGCATAACAATCCAGCGTCGCACCTTGCGTCGCTAAAAACAGAAACTTCACAAACTAATTTTCCACTAAGTGTCGAACTTAACCGGCAACGAATACTCACATATTATACGATACACGAACTATACAAACATTACAAACATACTTGTTTTAACGAAATGTTGATTTCAAACTATCACCAACGAGTCGTATACATTTTCACAAACAACGAAATACAAACGTAAACATTAAACAAACGATTTGGACATGACTTGGTTGTACGAGCACTAGCATGGATGATTAGCTTAGACATCCACATACTTATAAATCTTATACGTTTAGGACGTTAGGAGATTTCAGACTGTACTTGGGCTTAGGTTGCTAGCACTCGCACAACTACTTAAACTCAACAGGTGAGTTCACAGCCCCTACTTTTACTGATTTAACTGTCTTTGAACAGGGGTGGAAAACATAGACACTGTTTTACTGATTGCCATAACTGCTTTTACTATATGATTATTTATCATACTGTTTACTCGAACAAATAGAGTACTTGAACTGTTAAACTGTTATACAAACTGTCACATAACTGTCTTTGGCACACTTATACAAACTGTTTATGACTGCGGTCAACTACTACAACTGTCTGAACTAAATGGTATTTCATACGAAAACTAAACTGAGAATATGCTGGAGAACGACCAGCTACACACTTTATTACTAGCTTTTATGAAACAACATTTTCATAAACACACAGAAAGTCCCTACGTCTTGGGCACGCACGCACAGAAAGTCCCTACGTCTTGGGCAAACAGAAAGTCCCTACTTCTTGGGCAAGGTGCCATCCTACGCCTTGGATGAAGGCTCTACTTCTTGAGCAGATGGGTCCTACGTCTTGGATGCCAGTCCTACTTCTTGGACACAACTTATACAAGTCCCTACTTCTTGGGCACATACATAGAAGTCCCTACCGCTTGGGCAGATACTGATGGGTCCTACTTCTTGGACAAACAATTTAAATCCCTACTTCTTGGGTAAACTAATAGGATACTGCTTTCCTACGAAACTTAAACTGTATTTGGGGCGAGCAACCCACTAAACTAAACTTTGGGCGAACAACCCACTAGACTGGTGTTTTGGGCGTACAACCCACTAAACTTATACTTTGGGCGAACAACCCACTAAACTTGTATTTGGAATACATTCCACTAAACGTATTTTCGACTATTATGGCAATACGATTGTGAACGTATTTGGATAACAACTGTGCTTACAAACTTGATTCAACTTGTGTAAACATAAAACCTGTGAATTCACTCAACCTAGTTGTTGACTTTTACTATGTTTTTCAGGGAATTAGCTGCGCATGTAAGAATCGCCAACACATGGAGAATTAGGCGACCCTTGAAGCTTAGGATGCCAACTTTTGGAAACATATGGATTTCTTTAGTATAACTGAAATGTTTTAGTCATATTTCAGAAATCTACTTTTGTAAACTTACTACTATTAACTTATACGATTCGATGAATCGTAAACTTTGTAATTAACTCTTTTGGCATCTTAATATATATTGTTCTGTTGTAATCATAAGCTCTGATACGTATGCATGCACTTTGTTATTGTGGCACCCCCGTACTTAAACTAAAACGCTTCCGCTAAACGAATTTTGGGGGTGTTACATATTGGTATCAGAGCCATTGGTTATAGCGAACTAGGAAACTTTAGGTGACTTAGCGACCTAGAGACCTAGACTATAGCCTTGGCTAGAACGCACATGCATACATACATTTGCATACATCTAAACTATCGTTACGATACCTCGATACGCGTGAACTGTTCACCACATCCGACTCGTTCATTGTACTCTGATCTCATATGAACCTGATCGTGATTAAACGGTTGATGAAAAGAAGTATGTATTTGGCATCATATAATGACGCCTGGCCAACGTGATTATATCATACTAAGTACATATGGGTGTTTCATAGTCGTAAGATACGTGATGGGGATTCGACAATTTTTATTGATACTCGAAAACTTGAAATATGTGAAACTTCATTCCTCACATATTTTTCATTGGCATTGACTTCTGCATCTTTTCATCGCAGAACGTCAGCATGCCGCCTAAACAAAGAAAGACTCGAAACAGTCGACAAAATTCTCCACCTGTACCTCCAGAAACAACCGAACAAATCATCGAACGCCGCGTGGCTGAGGCTATTGCTCAGTACGAGGCTAGCAGAAATCGTGAAAACCCAACCAACAACAGTGGAGCTACCCCCGTCAACAGCGAAACTCCAACTAATACCCAGCAGGGGTGTTCCTACAAAACCTTTCAGTCTTGTAAACCCAGCACCCTCACCGGGACCGAAGGGGCCATTGGCCTGGTCCACTGGATTGAAAAGATGGAATCAGTCATCGACATCAGCGACTGTGCCACCGATAAAATCGTGAAATACGCCACCTGCACTTTAGCCGACAAAGCGCTAACCTGGTGGAACGCTCAAGTCCAGATTATGGGACGTCCAGCTGCACACTCCATGACCTGGGAAACTCTGAAACGGATGATGATGGAGGAATTTTGCCCTCCCAACGAGATGCAGAAACTGGAAAACGAATTCTGGAACATACAAATGATCGGCGCTGACATTTCCGGTTACACGACTAGATTCCAGGAACTCGCACGACTAGTGCCCCACATGGTAACCCCCGAAAGCAAACGCATCGAACGTTTCAACAAGGGCTTGGCCCCACAGATTCGAGGCATGGTTATGTCCTCCAAACCCGCCACCTTTAGGAGCGCAGTTGATCTGGCTCAAAGTTTGACTGATGATGCCATTCTGATTGGCACTTTGAAAACCACTACCGGGAAAACTGAACCTACCCGTACTGATGCGGGCGACAACAAACGCAAATGGCACAGCGAGAACGACGACCGTCAGGGTCAACAAAACAGGAACGTGGGAAATACTCGAGCCTACATCGCCATCACTAACACTGAACCGAAACCATACCTAGGCAAAAGGCCTAAATGCGGAAAATGCGAAAGGCATCATGAGGGTAACTGTACTCTCTGCGACAGATGCAACCAATGGGGACATCGAGCTCAAACCTGCAAAGCCAACCTCCCCGCTCGAACAAACAATGGGTGTTTCGAGTGCGGTGAGCCCGGACACTATCGAAACCAGTGTCCAAAACTGAACAACACCCAGAACAACTCTGGAAACAACAATCAAAACAACAACAACCACATCGCAACCATCCCACCGGCTCGTGGCCGCGCATACATCCTCCGTGCACCGGAAACTGTTGCGGACTATGGCAAACACGGTATGTCTTACCAACTCTTGCTACGATTTAACGTTTCTTTCATTCGAATGTCAATTCGAACACACCACTTGGTAAACGCTAACCACGAAACGAACTTGAACTATCAAACTGTACCGCGAGTATACTAAACAGTTAAAACTATATTGGCAAACATAGATCGCTACACAAACTATTACTATTATTGTAACGACATGACTTATCGGAGAACATACGCCGCGGGCGATCCGACTGAATTTAAATCTCGGGACGAGATTTCTCTAACATGCGGAGAATGTAACACCTCGCAAATTTGAACACGATTAATTACATTAATCACTTGCATTATTAGGCTAATTCCCTACTTGAGTGAATTCACAACACATTTTAGAGGTAAGTCTAGCATAGCCCAACTAGATAATACGCGTAGTATTACGTATTCGTAATTAGTTGCAATTACGTACAGATCAATTTGAAAACAAACGCGACAAAAACGTACGACTGTTGGTGAACAAAATTATTTAATAAAACGAAGTTATTAAATAACGTCAATTTCAATTAGATATTATGTTGATAATATTTACATATTATTTTATAACGCAAAACGCCAAAACGTATAGTTAACATAAAACAAAGTCAATATTTTATAACTTAATTCAATTTGGTTTTATAAAAAGATTCTAATTAAAAATATAAAGAAATATGTAATTAAAATGTATTAATTTAAAATAAAATAACATTTAACGATCGGATAAACAAACACGGGACGAAAACGCAGGAGATGAAAATGGGGGAACAAAACCCATTTCCACCTCCCAACTTTCTTTCATTTTCATTCTCATCCCCTCTCTCTTCTTTTCTCTTTTCTCCAACCTCTCTCTAAACCACCACCAAAATCGCACCAAATCAAAGAAAAATACGCTAAAACGACGCCGAATCACCATACTCTTTTGGAATAAAACGACCACGGCATCCCGATCTACACTTCTACCTTTTCGGATTTCAAATCCGACACCCGTAAGTTTCCGACAAATCCCGCAAATCTTTAGATTTCGAAGTTATAATTAATGTTTCATGTTTAATATACTTAGATTACCATGTTTTAGTGTTTTATACAACCGAAAACGTCCAAAATCGCTCAAAAACTCGTTATTTTAAATCTGTTCGTCGAACAGGCGACTACGTCGCATTGGGACCGAAAACAGTACTGCGACGTAGGCCTTTACGTCGCATTACCCTTCCTTACGTCGCACATAGCGACGCAGACCACTACGTCGCATTAAATTGCGAGCGTCGCCTATGCGACGCAACCCATGACGTCGCAAAACCTGAATGCGACGTAGACCCGTACGTCGCACCCTACGTCGCATAACAATCCAGCGTCGCACCTTGCGTCGCTAAAAACAGAAACTTCACAAACTAATTTTCCACTAAGTGTCGAACTTAACCGGCAACGAATACTCACATATTATACGATACACGAACTATACAAACATTACAAACATACTTGTTTTAACGAAATGTTGATTTCAAACTATCACCAACGAGTCGTATACATTTTCACAAACAACGAAATACAAACGTAAACATTAAACAAACGATTTGGACATGACTTGGTTGTACGAGCACTAGCATGGATGATTAGCTTAGACATCCACATACTTATAAATCTTATACGTTTAGGACGTTAGGAGATTTCAGACTGTACTTGGGCTTAGGTTGCTAGCACTCGCACAACTACTTAAACTCAACAGGTGAGTTCACAGCCCCTACTTTTACTGATTTAACTGTCTTTGAACAGGGGTGGAAAACATAGACACTGTTTTACTGATTGCCATAACTGCTTTTACTATATAATTATTTATCATACTGTTTACTCGAACAAATAGAGTACTTGAACTGTTAAACTGTTATACAAACTGTCACATAACTGTCTTTGGCACACTTATACAAACTGTTTATGACTGCGGTCAACTACTACAACTGTCTGAACTAAATGGTATTTCATACGAAAACTAAACTGAGAATATGCTGGAGAACGACCAGCTACACACTTTATTACTAGCTTTTATGAAACAACATTTTCATAAACACACAGAAAGTCCCTACGTCTTGGGCACGCACGCACAGAAAGTCCCTACGTCTTGGGCAAACAGAAAGTCCCTACTTCTTGGGCAAGGTGCCATCCTACGCCTTGGATGAAGGCTCTACTTCTTGAGCAGATGGGTCCTACGTCTTGGATGCCAGTCCTACTTCTTGGACACAACTTATACAAGTCCCTACTTCTTGGGCACATACATAGAAGTCCCTACCGCTTGGGCAGATACTGATGGGTCCTACTTCTTGGACAAACAATTTAAATCCCTACTTCTTGGGTAAACTAATAGGATACTGCTTTCCTACGAAACTTAAACTGTATTTGGGGCGAGCAACCCACTAAACTAAACTTTGGGCGAACAACCCACTAGACTGGTGTTTTGGGCGTACAACCCACTAAACTTATACTTTGGGCGAACAACCCACTAAACTTGTATTTGGAATACATTCCACTAAACGTATTTTCGACTATTATGGCAATACGATTGTGAACGTATTTGGATAACAACTGTGCTTACAAACTTGATTCAACTTGTGTAAACATAAAACCTGTGAATTCACTCAACCTAGTTGTTGACTTTTACTATGTTTTTCAGGGAATTAGCTGCGCATGTAAGAATCGCCAACACATGGAGAATTAGGCGACCCTTGAAGCTTAGGATGCCAACTTTTGGAAACATATGGATTTCTTTAGTATAACTGAAATGTTTTAGTCATATTTCAGAAATCTACTTTTGTAAACTTACTACTATTAACTTATACGATTCGATGAATCGTAAACTTTGTAATTAACTCTTTTGGCATCTTAATATATATTGTTCTGTTGTAATCATAAGCTCTGATACGTATGCATGCACTTTGTTATTGTGGCACCCCCGTACTTAAACTAAAACGCTTCCGCTAAACGAATTTTGGGGGTGTTACACCCCAGGCAGGGATTGTCAGTCCCAAATGGATCCATTTACTAATAATCGCGCTTAAGTCCATAACTAACAACTTATGATAGGAGGATTTCAGTGGATAAAAGTAACTCATGTAATGCATGTAAAAGCAGTATAAACAGTTTAGTACTTGTGTTCATACGTAAAACGGTAGCAAATATCTCACCCCAAAGTAGAAAACAGTAAAAGTGGGGCTGTAAGACTCACCTGAGTCTAGCAAGTATGTTTGTGTAAGCAAACAAGTATAGCGGATGTAAGTCCGTAAGTATGAATCAGATGTAAGTCCGTAGGTTGGTTCTCCGAACCCTGCAACCTTCTGGCGTTTGAAACGCACAAGGTTGTAAGCAAGTAAGTAAGTCAGTGTCACGAAGGATCACACATGCTAGTTGTCCACTCAACTAGGAAATGTCCAAGTGTTTGGTTGTACGTTTGTAATTATTTGCGATTAAGTGTGGCCCGTTGGTGAGTTTTTGTAATAATAATTTCAAGTTTTATTATTATGCGTTTCGACATTTCATATACTTATAAAGGTTTATACATATGCAAAAGTATGTATTTGTTTGCAATATTATTTCTGAAAGTGTATATATATATATATATATATATATATATACATATATGGATTTACGAATGTATGTATATATATATATCCAAGCGTATATATGTCCGAATGTAAGAGTGCGCGTCCGAAAGTGTGTAAGTCCGAATGTATATATGTATATTTAAGTCCGAATATTCATTATCCGAAAGTATGAATTTTTATCTGAAAGTATTGGTCCGAATATTCAAAATTCCGATTTTTGCATAAAAGTCCAAAAGTCAACTCCGAAAGTTGACTTTCGGAGTCAAAACTACTGTTCATCCAAAAGTCAAGAGGTCAAAATTACTGTTCATCCGAGAGTCAAAGTTCGGAGTTAAATTCAGTCCGAATTTGTGATTTTTATTTAAAATAGTAAACTTTATTGAATCGTTCTGAAATTTTTACACAATGTTCCCACATATCTTATGTACTTCCTGTAATTTTTTATGACTTTTGAAGGTCGTTTGATATTTTTTTAAAATTCACCAAGTATCAGGGTTCAGTTTAGTCCGCATTTAGAACACTTCTCACAAATCAGATTTTCTGTGAAAATTGGTGTATTTCTGGAATGAGCCAAAGAAGAACTTTTTGTATATAACAAAATTACCAATATTTCCCAGGTGGTATCATACGTTTTTGAGGTCTAGAACTCGAGATATGGCCTCGAGAAGTTACTGAAAGTTTCTGTCCGACGGAACAGTAGCCCTATGTCACCGGAGAAAAATGTTTTCGAGTAGTAAACGGAGTCGAAAAGTCACGAGACTAACTTTTTTGGAAAGATAACTTCTTGTACTACATTTTAGACTTAAGAAACATCATTTTCCATTAAGAAATGAATTTTATAAAAATCGTTGAAGTTAGAACAGAATCTGTACAGGAAGATTTAGCTTCAGATTTCGAGTTTTAAAATGCGATTCACTTATGTTTGGACATTTACAAGTTGAATAAGCAACATAACATGTAAATATAAGTAATCCAAGTAATTCTAGCAAAAGATTAGGAATTCTTACAAGGAAATGAAGAATTTAGAGGCGGAATGAGATGAGTATGTGTTCGGTTTTGCTCCTATCTCCTTCCTTTGCGTTTTTCTTCAAGAATAATGTTGGATGATGAATGGTTGTTCTTGGGGCTGTGGAGTCCGAAATTTTTGAGGGGAAAAGGGAGATAAGGAGTGTGAAAAAGATAGGGGAAATGAGGTGAGAATGATGGGGTAAGGTGATGAAGTAATGAAGTGAGTAAGGAGGTGGGTAGGGGGTTGGTTTAGTCAACAAGTAAACCAAGAGGGATGGCATGCCATACTTGGCATGTGATCCGGTTTTTATGGGGCCCACACAAATGTGGGTGTGTTAAATTTTGTTCCCCAAAGTTACGTTACGCGCGGTACTCGTTTACCCGTTCGTTTAAACGTTCGTTTTATCGTTATACGTTTTATAGCATACGTTTTGTTAACGTTCAAAAACATGATATTTTCAATGAAAGTTTTACTCAAATAATATGTTTTAAGTTATTAAAATAATATTCGAGTTTTCGTTTGGTCGTCGGTTGCGAATTGCGCGTTTATTCGAATTGTGTATCGTTTTTAAACGTTTTATTTGTACGCGTGTAATCGCAATATTTTTACTTGAAGTATTTTATCAAAATACTTAATAATGAGTTATAAAAATATAACTTGAGTTTATTTCGTGTGTCGGGCGCGTTTCACGCGTTTTCATCGCGTACGGAGTGTTTCATACGATATTTAATACGTGTAATATATTCTCGCAATATATTAGGGCAAATAATGTTTGTTTGGATAAATCCAAATTATTTTAAATAGTTTGTCACCAACGTCCATAGTAAACAGTGTTGGACCTTGTCCGGTACATAGTGTACGATTTAAACAAATCGTATAAACGTGTATATAATTACACAAAATGTTACGTATATTTAGATTAATACAAAACTAAATACACGTAATTACAAGTAAATTAGGCACTAATTAAAGTCCTAATTTGGCGGGTGTTACAAAATGGCTATATGGGTAAATGATGAGTGCAAGAAGATAGCGTGGATGGAAGCTTGCTTATGGTTAGAAAAGCTTCCCACTCTTTTGAATTGTCATTTATGAATACCATTGTGTAAATCGCCCAAAAATAAGATTTTATGACATGAGTTGATTAAAGTGCAAGTACATTAATGGTCAATGATGAATATCTTTGACTTGACAAAGTCAAAGTGGTTAAAGTGTTGAAAGTAAGCTTTTTGTTGAGTTTGGTGTTGACATATAGTCAACTACTTTGAAATGGTCAAGTATATATGGAATATGTAAGAGAATAAGTCAAAGTATGGCTAATGCGGAAAACGAAAAAAGTGTCCAAATGGACCACAAACGGGTCAACGTGTCAAAATTAGTCATGGTACAAGTATGCAACTTGTTTGCTATTAGTTTAAGTGTCAAATGTATAGTGGAAAATGTTCGTAAAAAATGGAAGTCTGAATGTGAGTCGTTTGTGATTTGACTTGGTCACCAAAAGTATCCGAAATGACCATAAACTAGTCATACGTCCGTTTTCTTCGTAAACGCGTATTTTAAAAAAGTGTAAAAAGGCAAATTTTCATTTTGGCATATTGTAGGTGCCTGCAAAATTTGGTGGTCTAACTCTTAACGAGTAAAAAGTTATACTCGATTGAAATTTGTATTTTTGCATTAAGTTGTGAGGGCTTGCTGTAAGTATGAACTACCCAGCAGGTAGTAGGAGTACCCGGTGGGTATTAGTGTTAAAAGTTGACAGAAAATGGGTTGAACCCGACTCCCCGACGGGTACTCTTTACCCGGCGGGTAGAAGCCGTACCCGGCGGATACTTGTTGAAATTTTGTGAGTTTTTAGCTTTGAGTCCAGAAGTAGGACTTTAGGGTCCGGTTGTTTAGCCAGACTCTATTTGTATCTTTGGGTCCGGTTATTTATTACCTGATTGGACTCTATTCAAAAGAAAAGGATCGGATATTTCTTATACACCGGACTCTATTAGTTTTAAAGGTACTAGTTGTAACCGGACTCTATTTATTTGGATAGTGTCCAACATTTAATATGAGTTATATTTCGCAAGTTATAAAGTTATTTACGATCAGCGGGACAATTATAATTCGGTTTGAAAAAAAAAATTTAAGGGCATTTCAAAATCTAATAGCTTTATATATATATATATATATATATATATATATATATATATATATATATATAGCAACATATTTTATAATTTTTCAAGTATGTGTGTATAACATATTTTTGATTTTGTTTGTCAGAAACAATTGCTGAGAGAACGGACATCACAACCTGTAAGTCGGAAATGCGTTTTTGTGAAAATCCGAGCAAGCAAAGCTGTTTCCTTTCAAACGTAAAATCTTGTCTCGAAGTCTTGTATCTTTAAAACGTGCATAGAATTTTCGTTTTTCGTCCGTTTTGTTTGATTTTACTTATGCGTCCTTATTTTAACCTACTTGACAAAATAACACCGTTTAATATTATATTTGAGCTTATTTGCCAAGTTATAGTTTTAAATGAGGAAGATATCGCTACTAAAATTGTGACTTATATGCGATATCATCATTTTAATGACAAAGGGCGGATAATTAGAATTATAGATTTCAGCATCTAATTTTGTCTACCTAAATAGTAAAATGGGTGGGGTAAAAAAGATAACTATACCCTTACCCGTGTTAATTTGTAACATCGCTTTTGATTTATGTGGGATCAAAAAATCAGATAAAAAAATCAGACGTCTCAGAAGAAACCTTCCAATATTCTGGTGATTTTGGAGTCAATTTGAAGATATCTCTACTCTTTCTTCGATTGTAGTGATGATCGAATGATGATTTCTTATTTGAATCTGTATCTAGGGATCCCGATTGCAACATAATCATGAATGGAAGATGGAATCATCTGAATTATTTTTATAAAATTTGTATAACTAATTATTGTTGTATGTGCATCGGGTATTTGAAGGGGATCCTTATGAAATTACAATAGTGTATGAGGCTGACTATCAAAACAGATCCTTAAAGAGATTCTGAAACAAGTTCTTCTATATTGAATGATACATTTACATATATCTTTCTTTAGTTTCAATTTAGATTCAAATAGTTTTCGTAAAGGTACATGTATATGTAGGGGTGAGCATTCGTACCCGAATCCCGATCCCGTACCGGTACCGTACCGATACCATATCGAACCGGTACCGTACCGCTTTAAACGGTCCGGTATTTGGTACTCACTTTAGGGCCAAAAAGATAACCGGTACCAAGCGGTTCGGTACCGATATTTTACCACTTTACCCGCTTTGGTACCATATCCAAAATATACATGTTTTTCTTTGTTATAGGTCCGAAGTTTCTTTCTATATTTTAAGAAGATTTATTTGAAACCTCGTTTTTATGATCGTATGATATGTCTATGAATAAAAATGATATTTTTTGGGTAATTATGAAGTATAAAATAGAGTTAGACTCTCGCGTATGAATACAATTGTAATTTTAAGATATTAATTATGTGAAATAAAAAAAGATCTTGCTCCCATATATTGATTCAGAGTCAAATCTTCCAAAGACGACTGAACAAGAGTGCAAGCCTGTCCAATAAAAAAAAGTCAATGTTAGAATCATATGTAAAAATAAAGGGAACCGACACATATACATGTACCTTTACGAAAACTATTTAAAACTAAATTGAAACTAAAGAAAGATATATGTAAATGTATCATTCACTACTAGCAAATTGCCTGCACAATGCAGCGGTAACTACTAACTTATGTAATTTCATTAAGTTTGATATTATTTTCTTTTGACTGCACTTTATCCTTGACTAAATATCTTAATGTCAAAGGAGTCAATCAAAAACACATACGGAGTAATATGTAAAATGCAAAGAAGTACTAATATAGAAGAACTTGTTTTAGAATCTCTTTAAGGATCTTTTTTGATAGTCAGCCTCATACACGATTGTAATTTCACAAGGATCCCCTTCAAATACCCGATGCACATACAACAATAATTAGTTATACAAATTTTATAAAAAGAATTCAGATGATTCCATCTTCCATTCACGATTATGTTGCAATCGGGATCCCTAGATACAGATTCAAATAAGAAATCATCATTCGATCATCACTACAATCGAAGAGAGAGTAGAGATATGTTCAAATTGACTCCAAAATCGCCAGAATATTGGAAGGTTTCTTCTTAGACATCTGATTTTTTTATCTGATTTTTTGATCCCGTATAAATCAAAAGCGATGTTACAAATTAACACGGGTAAGGGTATAGTTATCTTTGTTTTTCCACACATTTTGTTATTTAGGTAGACAAAATTAGATGCTGAAATCTATAATTCTAATTATCTGCCCTTTGTCTTTAAAATGATTATATCGCATATAAAGTGACATTTTTACTAGCGATATCTTCCTCATTTAAAACTATAACTTAGCAAATAAGCTCAAATATAACATTAAACGGTGTTATTTTGTCAAGTAGGTTAAAATAAGGACGCATAAGAAAAATCAAACAAAACGGACGAAAAACGAAAATTATATGCACATTTTAAAGATACAAGACTTCGAGACAAGATTTTACGTTTGAAAGGAAACAGCTTTGCTTGCTCGGATTTTCACAAAAACGCATTTCCGACTTACAGGTTGTGATGTCCATTCTCTCAGCAATTGTTTCCCACAAACAAAATCAAAGATATGCTATACACACATACGTGAAAAATTATTAAAAATGTTGTTATATATATATATATATATATATATATATATATATATATATATATATATATATATAAAGCTTTTAGATTTGAAAAAAAAAAAAAGAAAAAATAAAAGAAAGAAAGAATGATGTGAAACCTTTAGATCCAAGAACAATTGGGTGAACTTGTATAGATCCGGCTGAGATTGCTTAGTTTTATGGTAGTAACGGTATTTCTGTTAACATCGTAGCTGCAGTTCAAGCTGAATGTGAAGGCGATTGACAGTGGAATGCGGTAGCATGAGGGTTGCTTTTGCTACGTGAGGTTTGTGTTTGTATATGAATTTGTAGTGTGAGTTTCTGTTTTTTGGCATAATTTGTGGTCATCCGGGTAGAGAGAGAAGAGAGGTGTGTGTGTAATTTTAGGTATTTAGTATGTGTATGTATTGATTTGGAGTTATATAGGTAGGTTTATGGGAATAGGGAAGATTGTTAGAAAATGAAAGGTTGAGATCAACTCTTATTTGAATAGACGGTCGAGATGCAAGATTGACTTAAATTTAAGATAAGATAGGGGCAAATGCATTATAAAGAAGTATTATAAATTACTATAGAAGATAATAATATTGTAATGTGAAGTGCTCACGTGCATGACATAGGGAAAGCAAATGTAAATAGAGAAGCAGACAAGAACATGTAATGCATCTAGAAAGTGATTTGACATGTCATACTATTTACTGAGATATGTATAAACGGGTTGACCGTGTTGAACCAGCGGTCAAACCGTTGAACCTGACCCAATCAGTCGACCGGGTTAACTACAAACCTGGGTTTTTAACATTGCGTGATTTACAATTAAATTGTATTTTATGCGGTGACGTGAGGGCGTACGGTATTAGTATGTCTTCGTTTAAATTTAATGCATGGTACTACACGTCTCATATTGTTGATCATTTGAAAAAAATATTGTTGTGCAAGCAATACCATAACTTCACCCATCATCTTCTTACCAATTCCTCGTCCAATTTCTGATTTCTCAGGCTTCTCTGTCTTATTTATTCACCTTTTAGCTTTACTTTTCTTGAACACATAAGCTAATTTATGTCTCCATTACATGCAAGTTTTTTATATTAGCTCGGATTTAAAGAATGGTGGGTATAAGTTATGAGTTTCTTGTTAAATGTAAGCTACATTACGGATTTTATCGATCCTCTATTTTTTCATGACTTCCATGTAGAATGTAGGTTATACTTTTGTATTTTCATTTTTTTCTTTTTTGAGATCTTGGTTGATGGTCATGGGGTTTATTCATCTTCTTTTACATATATATGTGGTGTGGTTTGATTTGTTGGTTGTTGCAATTTATAAGTGGTGGGTTTTGCATAAATGTAAAAATACGATTGTGGCTGAAAGGAGAGGAAGATGTGAATGTTGATAAGAAAATGATGAAGATTTAGTTCATGAATATCTCAATAAGTCGATCTGTAACTTTAATAATGTCTATGTTTTAGTGAGATATTAGATTATAACCTGCGGGCTACTTCATGATTTCATTACAAATGTTTATATGATAATTTATTTATCTTAGTGAGTAACGTTTGAGTCGACATATTTTTTGCGGATTAAACTACAAAAATGTTTTGAATTGAAATAGATGCGTTTATCTATTGACAGTAGCTTTGGAGATACATTATTTAAAACGATTTATCACATTGAAACTAATTATTAAAAAAGTAAATACCGATGAGGCAACACATTGTAACACCCCCAAATTTACGGTTTGCGGAAGCATACATTGGGTGTTACTAATCAATATACAAAGCACAAGATTAATAGTAAACGACCTCTAAATGAGACGTTTGTAAAATAGTTACATTTCTTCATTTGAATCGTTTGAAAACATATAGTTTTCTTTACAAAAGTAAGTAAGCCTAGAGTCCGCGCACGTGGCGGGAGATTCTATTACATAAGCATAGTTACAAAAGATAATGCCAAAGAATCTCCGTTAAATGCAGTTTGGAAATCATGTGACTCTAGCTAGTAATCCTGGAGTGATCCTACTCCGTAAGTGTACCTGAGATACAAAGCTAAACAGTGTCAACCAAAAAGGTTGGTGAATCTCACAGGTTTAGTAATAAGTAGGTGTTATGAACCACAAGTATGTACCCGTATTGCTATCCAGCAAAGTAAGTAAATCAGTAAATCAGTACAGTGCCATGAGCTCATAAGTTGAAGCTTAACCGTGCAGTGTGAATATATCACGTACCCCCGTGAGTGCTATCCGCACACTCATATGTAACAAATACTAATATGTCTGTTTCTACGTGTAAATCAGTACGTGGTGGCGCTACCACCCCAGACAGGGATTGTCAGTCCCAAATGGATCCATCTATTAGTAATCGCGCTTAAGTCCATAACTAACAACTTACGATTAGGAGGCTTTCAGTGGATAAAAGTAACTCATGCGTTTGTTTGTAATCAGTAATGTTTTCAGTTCAGTACATTGTGTTCATACGTAAAACAGTTGCTAAGTATCTCACCCCAAAGTGTAAAACAGTAAAAGTGGGGCTGTAAGACTCACCTGAGTCTGGTAATAAGTCGTAACAAATAGCAAGTAGTAAATATAGCAAGTAGGTTCTCCGAACCCGTACCCTTCAAATGCCTAGCACATGAGGTTATGTAAGTATGTGTCTCGCAAGACGTTCCGTTTAGTTGTACACAACTAGTTAAGTTCAATGTTCGTTTGTATGTTCGTAGTCGTTTGTTTTGAGAAAACAGTTTTGGCCCATTGGTGACGGTTCATCAAAATAATTCTAAATTGTTGACTTTGCTACAGTAGATTTGCTACAGTACTGCTACAGTAAAATTTGACTTTTTTGTACAGTAACTTTGACTTTAAAATTCTGGTTTTCTGTGTTTTTGCGACACAATCTGCGACACTAAAGTTTGGTATGCGACACAGTGGTTGTGTCGCATAAAGTGCGACACAAGAGCTCTGCGACACAGTGGTTGTGTCGCAAAAGCTTGCGATGCTAATTTAATAGCGACATAAGGGTTGTGTCGCATAAAAGTGCGACATAAGAGTGCGACATAACGTACGACACAAAATACGACACTAAATGGTTTATGCGACATAGCATGCGACACAAACGTTGTGTCGCAAAGATGAACATCAGTCCAGAAACTTTCGGGTTTCGTGATTTTCCGACCAAAAACGCAAATCTAACCCATTTTTGAGCTATAAAATCGTGTATTCTTCATGTATTAGGTTATATCTAAGTTGTGTACACATCAAAACATCAAAACATTACACCAAATTGAATAGATCTAAGATTTTAGAAATTTCTTACTTTTGCAAATCGAGCTAAATGGAGGATGAGATGATGAAAACGATCTTGATATTCTTGTTCCACTCGTGATGGTGATTCCGAATATATAATTTTCGTGGGTCGGTTTGTATTCCGAAAATTTGGTGTGGATTTGGTTGATAGTGTTTGGAAGATGTGTGTGTGTTTGAAATGGTGAAAATGAAAGAATGGGAGGAGGGGTTGGTTGGGGTTGGCTGATCCAAAAAGGAAGGAGGGGAAAACGCTCCCTAAAACTCAGTGTTTACTCCGTGTCCTAAGCGTTTAATCCTTTGTTTTTAGTATTTTAACCAAACCGTTATATTTAAAAACGTAATTGGAATATTTAAATAAAAACACTTTGAAATTAATAATAAAAACATTTGTCGAAGTATTTTAATTATTAATTCGCGTTTATTACGTTTTATTGCATTATTTAAAATGTCGTCGCGATAATATATAAATAGTGTTCGTTCGGTTGCGTATTTTATATAACAAAATACGTTCTCATTATTTAAGTAAATTTCTGTCACCAACGTCCAAGTAAACTGTGTCGGACTCCGTCCGGTTAATTCGCACGATTTATCCAAATCGCGTAAGTATACACACATATATATAAATCACCTTATATATATATATACAAATAGAGCCTGTAATTAGTCCTATTACATACTAATTACAACTAGTTACAAACAATTTGGCATAATTAATTACCCTAATTATGCAGGTGTTACACACATAATGATAAATGTTAGGGTTTATTGTTACGTTATGTATTAAACTTTACATATTTTACGATTGTCTAAGTCGAACTTTGAAAAATTCTATCGTATGTATTGAACTTGTAAATATCGTCTATTGTAGGTAAACTTTCCTTTTTTTTGTTAAGTCCAATAATTATTGATCGAATTAAAGCCGTACAAGCCTCCATAATGCTATTAATGAGCATAATATAATGTTGTTTATCTACGACATCAACTGTAGCATAAACTGCTATTGACGGGTTTCGTTTTCTTGCATTGAACACTGATTTGAGTTTCGGAAGTTGTTTTGGGCATACTATATATTACTGCGAAAAAGAGACATAGGCATAATAATAATTATAACACGATTATTAATATATGATTAATAAAATCAGTTCATTACGTAACTCTGTACAAAAGTGAAAGTTCGTTGCCAATCTGCAGCTTTAACCCAAATGAATTAACATGATTCTTAATCACTTCGTTATTCGAATACTATTTTGGTTTTTTTTTAATAAAGTGATTTTAAAATTCACGTCCATTAATACACATTCTTTTTTGCCCCTTTTAGTACTACATGTTTTAAGTCAACTATTTAATGTTACCATTCGACTCATTATCAGTGAAACCAAACTCGAATTCACTTGCACAAAGACATATATGTGTGTCCGTGGATCTTGTCAACATACTCAAAAGCCATATGCAATGTGTATTTGATACATATCTAATTAGCGGGTAGTTCACAAATATAAATGCATTTAGATATGAGGAAGCACATAAAGTACGTCATATGCATATGAACATGAACTCGGAGCATAACATATCTCATTCATCACAATTTTGTACATGATCAATACCTATATAGGATTGAGGTCTTGATAAATACAATTTTTCATTCATCTAATGATCTAATCAAAGATTTCTAAGTATAAACAGCTGACACATGATAACTGTATGAACATAGTGTGATATTCTCATTACATAAATCAAATTTCTCATAAAACTAATATCACCAAATTTTTCAGAAAATTCACGTCCATTATATTTTTTTGAAAATTTTCATTTCCAGAAAATTCTCGCCGAAATGATTTTTGTATATGAACGTTGGTTAATATGTGTTTGATTTTGTGTATAAAAATGGGTTACAAATTGAAATTGAAAACTTTTATATTTGGTTTAATGTTTACTTTGGATGAAGAAACGATAATGATGGTGGTGGACTGTTAAGTTCATGGCCTGGAAAAATTATGATTTTGTGATGCAACTAAAAAAACACACGACCGGTTCGTTAACAAATTAATTTCCAGCCTTCCAGGTGTGTGTTTCTTTAATGAAAACGGACAGGTAAGCAATTTTACCGGTACTTCCGGTAGAAGGTAATCAAATTGCCCACCTTGACACATATTTTACAAGTTTTCTGCATACGTTGATAATATTAAGTAAATGTTGCTTACCATGGTACAAATATGTATAGTACATAGCATCCAAAATGTAATAACCCTGGAGGAAAACGCAGTTGTTAATTTGTTATGTTGGGAAGAAGTCATCCAACCTGCAAATCTATGTAGGTAGTCTCTATTTTGAAGATTTGGTAGTGTTTGTTTTGAAGGTTTTGACATATTTGTTAACTTGTGACACGACTCATGACTCAAAATTTTAATTTTTAACGCGCAACTTGTGACTCGACTCGATCATAAAAGACATGTATTAACATTATTGAGTAGGGTTCAAATGAGTATAACAATTTTGAGTGAGAATATGGGAATCAA